>CM043722.1:22195437-22650437 GCA_023969325.1 Oryzias curvinotus | reverse complement strand
TGGGCGTCACCCGCTGCGGCTGCGGGGTCTTGGGGGGTGTGGGGGGGGGGGTCTGTCGGCCCTGCCTTGTGGGGGGGCTTTCCGGGGGGGGGGGGGGGCGCCGTGGGTACGGGACCTTGGGGGTTTGACGGGTCGGGGTCTCCGCTGGTGGCAATCGGCGGTTGCCCCGGCCGGTTGGCTGCCTTGGTCCCGTCAGGGCCTGACCAGAGCTCCCTCGGGGCCGGGGGCCTGGGCTTGCTCCGGGGGGGGGCGGCGCTTTCTGGCTCCTCTCTCTCTGTGTGGGGTGGGTCGTGCTGGGCCTGGGGCGTCGGTGCCTCGGGGGATGGGGCCCCGAGGCTGGGGGACCTGGGCCCTATGCTGGGGGGGGCTGGGGGACGGATGTTTGACCACCGGGAGACAGTCTGCCAGCTGTCCCCAACTCACCCCCTTCCTCATATAATCTCATATTAGGGTGAGGGGGTGGGGGGTTTAGCCTGCGATGCGCTTTGGGGGGGGGGCTACTTGTCAGTGGTCTCCCTCCCATGGTTGCCGTATGGAATGGGCCCCCCCTCTCTCGGTTTTATTTGCACCTTAGACATGTAGGGCCCTTGGTAGGGGGGGTGCTTGGACATCACTGCCAGCAAGCAGCAGATGTCCTCCTAGCACCCTACCCGCCAATTTTAACCGCACCTCAGACATTTAGGGACCCTTGGTGGGGAGGGTGAGGGGACATTACTGTGAGTAATCAGGGAATGTCCTCTCTGTGCCCTACCCACCAATTTTAACTGCACCCCCCTAGTACACACACCTTTTACTTCTCATAATATACATTCAAACACAAACACACACACATGCACACATACACCCTTACGAACACACGCACACACATTATACAAGGAAGGTGGGTCCAAGGTCCATCTGTCCCCTACCCCATCCCCGGTGGGGGGTACTGGGCCCTTGGCAGCGGCGGCTGTGTCCCCTGGGTGCCGGTTTCCTGGGCCCGGTGGGGCTCTCTCCGCGCAGGGAGGGGGTTCACATTACACCTGAGCCGGGGGTGTCCGTTTCCCTGTGGGGTGGGTTCGGGTTTTTGCCCCTGGGCGCTGGGCCCCTGCCCACATTCCAACTGTGGCCGAGCCTGGTTGGGCCATGTTAACAACACCCCTTGTGGGCCCCTCTTTTCTCCGGGGTGCCCCCCTCCTGGGCGGGGCCGGCTGTCCCCTGCCTTGCTCCTTCCTGGACCAACCGTAGGCCGGGTGGGTGGCTGCCTGGAGCGCAGAGCGGGTCTCCCTTGGGGGGTCCTGGCTCGTACCTGGGGTTGGGGCGGGGGGATACCCAGAACTCCTGGGTGGTGGCGAGGTGCTCGTCTGGGGCTGTGGGCGCTCCTCTCGGGTGGGGTCCTGCGTTGGGCCCTCCCGGCGCGGCGGGGGGGCTGCTCCCCTGGTTGGGCTGGGGCGGCGCTCTCTTCCCCCCATGCCTCCCTGCTCTCTGGCTCTGGGGGCCTCGTGGTGGTCCTGCTGGCCCTGGCCTGGGTGGCGGATGTGATCGCCCGGGGGGTGGTTCTTCTCTGCCTGCTGCCGGGTGGCGTTGGGGGTTCTGGCTGTCGCTGCTGCTGCGGCGGGGGTCTTGGTGTGGGGATGGCTGGTCACTCTCCCTCCTTCTTTTCACATTCCACCATTCATTTAGAAGAACATAAACACTCACCTGAGCACAGGTGTTAGCTCACCTTTACACTAATAATTTGCATGATTGAATGAATGAAATATTTCACACTAGTTGGTTTAAAGGCATAAGTATGCGTGTGTGAACAATATCTGTATTTTGTGCATGTTTTGTCTACATGTTGACATGTAGACATCTTTACAGTTAACAGGTGTGTTTATAACATCTGAATGTGTGTGTAATGACAAACATCCAGTAAAGTTGTTGCTTTAGGCTGCTTCATGGTTCTACCCCCCCCCCCCCCTCCTATTATCACCCTCCTATCCCCCCTCCTCTCTAACATCCCTCTCTCTTCTTCCCTCCTTCCCTTTTCCGTCCGGTCCAGCACCAAAGATTTTCAAACATGATGGAATTTAATAAAGTTTGCCTCAACTACAAAAGGGGTTTACTCAGACATTCCTCTGGTTTGTCATAGATTCATAACCCCTGTTGTTAAAGTAAAATATGTCCAACACAAGAGGCCTTCAGCTCTCATCTGTTTGCCCAGCTGTTGGACAGGACAAGTTTAAAAAAAAAAAAAAAAAAAAAAAACAAGGCCCAGGAAGCGGCCACGCCTCTGGATGAGTGGGCTTTGACTCTGAGGCAAAGGCAGACCTTTACTGCTGTAAGCTAAACAGAGAGCTTCAACAATCCAATGAAAGCCTCTGCTTAGATAAAACTCTGCCCCTTAGCAGGGTTAGAAAGACATGCTGGCGTGGGGGGGGGGGGGCAGCATTTTAGAGATGGTATCATGATCTCAAATATAAACAGGGTGAAGGTGATTGGATGTTCAAGTATGTCTGCTGATCTGAACCCAATCCAACACCTGTGGGGAATTCTGAAGCCACAAGTTGAGCATCAGTCTCCATCCAGCATCCAGGCTCTAAAAGAGGTTTTTCTAGAAGAATGGAAAAAGACAGATGTTACAATATGTCACCAACTTGTTCATTCCATGCATAGAAGACTTGGAGCTGTCCTTACAAATACTATGTAGTAGTTTTTGTTGCAGAGTGTTTTCATTTAGCTTAAATCAATTGAAGTAAAAGTGAAGATGATGTGATCTAAGTTAGATCATTAACTTGAATTTCATGTTATGGAGTCAAAGAGGTGTTCAATAACACTCTATCTTGTGAAAAGTTTGAAAAAATACAGTTATGTGACCAAAACACACAGGGAAAACCTAAGGAAGTTTAAAGTCATTATGGGATGGCCACACGACCTACGGCTTTGTGGATATTTTGTGACAAACTCTGAGAATTGGGGATTTTCGTGTTTTTAGACTTTATCGCTTGTGCTATCTTAGATGACCCCACCCTTACATTGACGTGTTCTCCCTACCATGACAAAGGTGGATAAATGTGGAAAGATTTCATGTAATCCATTGACACCAGTGAAGATCACAAATCATTGAAGAAAAAAGTTCAGCGCACTGTCTGGTGGGTCTAGATGACCCGACTCCCAATGTTAACGTCCCTAGGATAGCACAAGGGTTATAATAGTTATGCTGTTGCCTCACATCTTGCAGGTCACATGAAGTTCTGTCTTCTTTGGTTCTGAAAAAGAGCCAGATTTTTAGGCCTTGAGGGGTCACAGTGAAACGGACAGAGTAAAGACCGATTTCAAATGTGCCTTCATTCTGTAGGTCACAATAAAAGACTGAAAAGTGAGATTCAGACATTGAGTTCTGCATTAGTTACATGTATTGATGTAACATAAACTGATCAACATTATGTGTATGTATGTATACACCATCTGTTATTGAGCTTTTTCTTCTTTTCAGACCAAACCAGGGGGATCGGTGACATTGTGAGGACAGAACCTTCTGGTTATTACTATGGTGGTGCCTGGAGACCACTAGATGGAACCAAAGTACAGCAGTTCAATTCCTCCACAGCAGTCAGTCAGTGTCTGAGAGGGAAGGGGCTTCACCTGTTTGGAGACTCCACCATCAGACAGTGGTTTGAAGCAAGAGAGTCAATAGCTGTGGTTACATGGACCAAAGTCATTGTGATAATGATCAGAATAAAAATGTGTCATGTAAACACGCCGTGAACAGGTGGAGGGGGCGTGTCTGCGGCTGTGAATGCAGACCAGAGTCTGTTATGGGATGGAAAGTTCTTATAAAAAGACAGTCTGGGCGATCTCGTAGGGGGCACATGACTGTTGGACGTCATTCCCCACAAAGACAGTTCAGTGGTAGAGTGTCATGGTGGCTCTGTCAGCCGCCCCCCCCCCCGTTCTGCTCTGCTCCTGACTCCACCAGCTGTGACCAATTCACCCTCATCAACCCTGCTGTTCGAAAGGAGACCCAGCTCCACAGCTTATCGCCAGTTCGTTGCCCCTTATGGTGACTATACCTGATCTCAGTCTAGCTCATGTTTATGAATCCAAGTCTTGTCTCTATTCTAATTTAATTCTCCCTGCCTCAGGATTCCAGCCTCCAGTGGTCACCTGTGTGGAAGTCAGGTCAAGCCCTCACGCTCTGTCAAGCCTCGCTGCTACCTCCAGCCACGCCTCAAGCTGCAGTCCTGATCAGACTCCCACCAAGCCACAACCATCCCTCCTGGAAGGAAAAATAAATACTCATACTTACCTCTCACCTACCTATGTCCTCATTCTGGGTTTCAGCATCTGGGTCGGTGCATCCTACAAGTCATCACAAGGTCGGGTGTTCAAATCCATGCCGAGTCATACCAAAGACTCTAAAAATGGGACCCAATGCCTCCCTGCTTGACACTCAGCAGTAAGGGGTTGGATTGGGGGGTTGAACCACCAAATGGTTCCCAAGCGCGGCTGTGTCTGTAGCTCACCGCTCCCCCAGGGGATGGGTCAAAGGCGGTGAACAAATTTCAAACACCTAGGTGTGTGACAGATAATGGTACTGGAATGGTAACTTTTTTTTTTTTTTTTCGCCATAAAAAAATTGATTCATGATTTTTCCTAATGTAACATAATTTTGCACTTATTTTAACCTTAAATACTTGATCAATTTTTGCTATGAAGATTTCTGAAATAGTGTTATGTCTATTTTACTTATGCATAAAACATCTCATGGATGCACTGGGACGCATCCTCAGTGATGTATCCTGAGGTCATGGGGTGTTTCGGTCTCACAACATCATACACCCTCACCCAGGCGACCCAGCCGGGTTGATCAGACCATGACTTGAAAGTCCCGCGAAGCCTCTACAGCCAACTTCTACAGGCTCATAGAAGGTTTTCCAGCCTCTTTCCCTGCACCCCTCAACCACTTCCTGGTACTTTCCTCTTGTTTGCTTCCTCCATACGCTCTTCCCAGGGCACCGTGAGTTCCAGCATGATCAGGTGTTTTGAAATCTCAGAGATTAATATCATGTCTGGGCGGAGACAGCAAAAGGTGGCATGGGACTCACTACTTCTATTTATTTATTTTTTAATAGTTTTCAAGTTATGTCAGGGAATTGGCTTCAGCCGGCAGTGGTGAAGTGGGATGCTGCAGGGAGAATCCAGAAAGGTCGCTCACCTTTTCGAGAAAAAACTTTTGTGTGTTCATTTTTAAGTGCACATTTACAATGTGCTGAGGGAACCTTAGCTGTTTTTTACTGATACAGTTTTTTTTTTTTATTATATACATGATTTTTATAGGTAACATAATCTGCATATATTTTGGATAAATGATCTGCATTTGCCATGTTGATTTCTTAAATAGTTAATTGTTACATAATAATTTAAGTAATTCATCTTTGTCATGTGCTTTATTGATATTTCAGGATTCTTAATTTTGTCTGATAAAAGCTAGGAACCTGATATTGATAAATCATGTAATAAAATGGTTATAGTATAACAGGGTGGAATTATATAAGTTTGCTTCCTTCCACATCCTTTCAAGCAATATTTATTAATATGTCTAATTATCCTTGTTTGATTAGTTACTGTATGAATGTATAACTGATGATTGCATTGTTTTTGTGTATTATTCCTATTTGATTGCTTGAAATAAACAATTTCAAAACAAATCAAACTTTAATTTATGCCACCACTTTGCATGCAAAACTTTCTAAGTTGCAAATGAAAATATTAAATATTTGCTTTCAAATTTTCTTTTCCTTTCAAAAACTTTTTTTTGCCTGCAATTTTTTTGTTTTGCCTTTCAAAAAATATTTTTGCATTTGCAAAACAAATGATTTTGCATGTGTTTTGTCTCATCTCGCTTTTTTTCCTGTCTTTCATTTTGCTCACATCAGTTTAAGTTTAGTGTGACAAAGCTGCCATCAAATGACAGAAAGAGCGGTGTTGAAGAAGAAAAATAAAAAGCCTTTTGGCAGATTGATTTTTCATTCTATTTTTGAGTCAACAAACGCAGCTTTATTGTGAAAATAAAAAGGCATTGCTGGTATTGACTTTTCTGTTGATTTATGAGACAGATATGCTTCCACAGGGGAGCACCTGTTGCCTGTTCTGCTATGACGTCTGTGAGTTTATTGTCCTCCAAATTTCCACTCACAAGAGGACATTCATGAAGACACGGAGCCAAAAATGAAACACAAATGGAAACCACACCCCGTCCCACCAGGACTGCATTTTATATGTAAGTACTGAATGGATAAGGACTAAACCAGATGTTACTCCGCCCACCTCAACAACGTTCAGGAAACTGATAACTGGGCAAGGCGAAGTAAAGCTTGAAGCTCTGTTGGGTTTACCAGCAACATTTGCTAAGAAGAAAACTATTGTCTGCACATTTGAGGCTGAATATTCTTCTTAACGAATTCCTACGGTAAGACTGAGAAAAGATCATTATTGAGTAATTTTTACTTTCAACAAGGACAGAGCTGTCCCTTTGATAACAAAGAGTATGTTTTAATTTGGTTCAATTTAATGTATTTTCTTATTTTTGGTCAACTCTGAGTTTGAATTTGATACATTTAAATAATATGTTTGTTCTATAAGCTGGAGATTTCCTGGATTTAAAACGTAAAGTCATCTAGATTGTATGGATGTCACTGATTGCACTTTTACTCTACCAGTCAGACAACTTCTTAACTTTACCTGTTTTTGATCTATCTCATCTTGGCAAAGATGCATCTGCATCGAAAAGGTCAATATTTTCCAAATATATATTCATGTCATCCGTTACAGCAACCCTTGACTTGACTAGATACTAGCTGTGTTTCCATTAAATTAAGGTTTGTGATGCAGCTTTAGAGATCAAAGTTCCACAATGTTGACAATCTTCTTCAATTCATTGCAGGGTTAATATATAACTCCTTCAAGATAATAAAGGATGAAGGGATTTTATTGAGGTATTGCTTTGTTTTATTGCAGCCTCAAGAAATACTGTGTGAGCATTCATTTATAATACCTGAACTGATGTATTGCAGCTTATCAGTGGAAAAATCCTCTAAGATGAAGCGGCTGGGGCTGGTGTGTGTGAAGGATATCATAAAGCTTTTGATACAATCAGATGTAAAACATAATATTTCTGAGTGTTTAAGATTATAAATCTGTCAGATTTGACCCGAACACGACAGGAAAGTCAGAGGCCAAAAAGAATGATAGGAAGAAATGTTTTCTGTTCATTTGGGTTTTGTTTTGTTTCATTACCGCCTGGTGTGTTGTGGTTTGATAATATTAATCCATTTGGTTTCTAATATGAAAGTCTTTGTGTGTGTTTCAGATGATGTGTTGGATTATAAATTTATATTTTTCACCACTGAGGTTTGAAGCAGGTCTTCTAATTTTCCAGTTAACCTTTGACTAATCCCCTCAGGTATGAGCTGTTCCTGAGATGATTGAACAGGAATTTAGTTTGGCTGGATGATACATTGCATGTAGATGGGTATAACTCTTAGTCAATAAAGGTGGTTAAACCAGAAAAATGCTGCAGATGGAAAGAGGTTGGAAGACATCAGTGATTTTGCAAACATGTCAATAAGATCAAGGAGGCAGGAAATCTTTCAAGCATAAAGAAGGCTAAAAGATTAAAACATTCCAGTAAACATGTTATCTTAGCAGTTTTGGCAAATGGATAGTGCTTAGAGTTGTTGGAGACTTCTTAAACCTTTGTGCTATTACGTGCAACACAAATAAATCAAATCCGCTATGTACTGCAACACAGAGGTAAGATTAGGACTTTAAGGGTGTATTCAGACTGGAAAAGTCTTTTGGTCTGGTCCAAATCTGCTTAATTTGGTCCGGAACAAGTCCTGAACCCTGGACTTTGTCTGTATTAAGACTGCCTTTCAACCACACATTTCTACTTTGAACCATAGCTTGTAAATTTAAAAGCTGATGTAGTTAACCTATTCAAACTTTATATTTTGCTAACCAGTTATGAATGTCTGTATCAACGTCAGGCAAAACACTTTTTACTTGTTACTTTACAGTGGAGGAATGCTGCCAGGCACTTACTGAGGAGGCGGCGGCTAAACAGAAATGCTGATAAGTGTTTATGACATATAGATTGTCTGGAAAACAGTGTGAGAAGCAGTGTGGATCATGTTAAAAGTCGTTTCAATAAGCCTCCATTCATCCCACCACATTTCAGTGAGTTTCTGTCTCTTGTTGCTGCTCCACGTTTATCCGCTTCTTATGGTTTCTGTGTTCCAACTTTTAAGATCTCATAATGCTTGGCTACAGTGGCTGTTTTGGTTGAGTTGTTCCACTCAGACTGAGGAAACTAGAGCAAACTAAAGCTCAGTCTAACTGGAAACGAACTGAGACCATCTTAGAAGATAGGTCAGAGAGTGGTTCCTGGTCCCAGACCAGGTTTCATTTGGGTGTATTTAAACCAAAAATGTATTTCAGATTATTGGGGGAAACGAACTCTGGTTCACATTAAGCAAACCAAATGCATCCAGTCTGAAAAAACCTCAAGGGAAAAATCTGTATTCTGTTACTCCAAAGAGTAGAGGAATATAGATGTGAGTATCCCCTGTCTATATAGCTAAACTGATTACCAAACAACTTCTTTATTTTTTGTTCCAGAACATGTTGATGTGGCTGATTGGTTGATCATGAAGGACAAACCTGTTAGAATGTTGTCACTAACACATGGATCCATCTTTCTGTTCTTGGCTGTGTGGGTTTTGACCATCCTGTTCTACAGAAAGCAGTGGCTTGAGGTAAAGAACACACTAAATGTAAACTTTAGCTAAATCTATTTATCAGGTAACATTCTGGAAAAGGTAATGTGGAGGACATGCAGGAGAAATACGTGGTAGAAACTCAAACATAATTATCATAAACTTTACAGAAACGACAAAACAGAAAGTTGACTAAACCAGAAAAATTCTTCATGAGACAGCGAACAAAAGGGGCATCAAAAGACTCTGTCAGGTTAAATTGTATAAAAACTATATATTATCTTTTTTAATTATGTTTATATTTATCCATCCATCCACCCATCCATCCATCTATTTTCCTCCGCTTAACAGGGACCGGGGTTTTAGGGGCAGCAATCTAAGCAAAGATGCCAGACTTCCCTCTCTGAGTTCGGCTTGGGTGATAGACAGCCTCACCCCAAAATCCTCATTCCCTGCTTTCTCAAAAGAAGGCATGTCAGTGGGATTGAGGAGATCCTGGAAGTATTCCTTCCCCCACCTGACAATGTCCCCAGTTGAAGTCAACAGCCCCCCAACCTGCACTGAAACGTTGCCTGTAGAGAACTGCTTTCCCCTTCTGAGGCGCCGGACGGTTTGCCAGAATCTCTTTGAGGCCAACCAATAGTCCTTCTCATTGGCCTCCCAGGAAAGACTTTTTGTCTCCGCAACAGTCCTGGCCGCAGCTCACTTAGACTGGTGGTACCTGTCGGCTACCTCTGGAGTCCCACAAGCCAGCCAGGCCTGGTAGGACTCTTTCTTCAGCTTGATGGCATCCTTACTTCCGGTGTTCACCACAGAGTTCGGGGGTTACTGCCACAACAGGCACCACAGACCTTGCAACCACAGGTCTGAGCAGCAGCAGAGATGATGGAAATGGAAAACATGGTCCACTCAAACTCAATGCCCCCAGCCTTCCTCATTACCTGTTTGAAGTTCTCCCTGATGTGGGAGTTAAAGACTTGACTTCCCTAACGGAGGGCTCAGCCAGATGTTCCAAGCAGACCCTCACAGTGCGTTTGGGTCTCCCAAGTCTTTCCAACCTCCTTCCCCAACAGTGAATCCAACTCACCATCAGGTAGTGATCGGTGGACAGCTCTGTGCCTCTTTTTACCCAAGTGTCCAAGACACAAGACAAAAGGTCACTTGAAACAACTACAAAGTCGTTCATTGACCTCCTGCCTAGGGTGTCCTGATGCCACGTGTATCAGGGCACCCTTATGCTCGAACATGATGTTCGTTATGGACAAACTATGATGAGCACAGAAGTCCAATAACAAAACCTCGAGTGCAGATCAGGGAGGCCATTCCTACCAATCACGCCCCTCCAGGTGCCACTGTCATTGCCCTCGTGGGCATTGAAGTCCCCCAAGTGGACAGTGGATTTCCTCGTTTCGAGAGACTTCAAGATGGCCGGGTACTCCAAACTGCTGTTCGGCCCGTAAGCCGAAACCACAGTCACAGCTCAGATTGAACGGTCTGTCGCCGAGCTCCACCCTGCTGCTGTGGAGAAAAGCCTGCCTGCAGGCCCCAAGGCCACGTCACCGAAGCCATCAACAAGACCACCAGCCTCCATTGACCCACTACCGGGGACAACACCTTTCCTGGCAGAAAGTAAGCCACGCCCCACATCTATGGAGCCCAGAGAGAGAGAGTCTATCACCACTCCATATTTCACCCTATTCACAAAGCCATACTCCTATTTGTATAGACTCCAAGTGGCACTGAATACAGCTGTGAAAAGGGGCAGAGTTTAGAAGATTGATGCCAACAGACACCTTATTAATCAGTTCTGCCGTGGATGCTGGGACTACTCCTTAATTGCTGAACTTCAACCAAAGAAAATTAAGTTGAACCCACCAACATTCAATGAACTGTTGCTGCTTCTTTGGACTGAAGAGGACAGAGGCGGAAAAGAGCCAAAGTCCATCAGACAGAAAGCAGTCGCCCACGTTTAGCTGGCTCCGGTTGAGACTGGTTGTGAGGTAGGAGCAGTCGCTACACTAACCAGCATAACCCAGCATCTGGCAGAACAACTCGCTAAAGTACAGGGACAACAGGCATTGCTAACGGCTAACAACGGCCAACCCCCAACCAACTCCCTTCCGAAGGCCGAGTACAGCAAACAGTCTGCATACCGGAAGTCCACACCTTCCCAACCCCGCAAACCTGGGTACTGTTTTAGGTGTGCTGAAGATTGCCATATTCGCCCCCAGTGCCAAAATGAACCCAACAGTGCTCGGGTTGCCTGCAAAAAGAAACAGTTTGCCCAGAGACAACAACCCACATTCACAAACAATCAGTTAAACTAGTCAGGATTCCCGTTGAGAGGCAAACAGGAACCAGGAGGGCCCAAACTTGTCCCAGACAAAGGGAAAAAGACTATGAAGTGTGCGGAGATGAGTGAAGCTGAATCAAAGACCACCACGTCCAGCAGACTACCAAAGGGCCTTATTGGTTCATGGACTGCTGTGGTGGAGATTGATAAACATTTTTGCTCCTGCCTCTTTGACACCTCCTCGCAGTGTCATTTGCCCTTACCCCCTGTCTCCAACATTCCTCCCCTCTTTCCTCTTTGTTTCTGTTCGGTCCATCAAAAAAAGGAGATAAATGTAATCAATATAAATAAAGTTTAGTCTACATTCTAAAGAGGGTTTATACAAATACACTCCTAGTGTAGCAAAATTTGTCCAACACAAGAAGCCTTCAGCTCCTATCTGTCTGCTCAGCTGATGGACCGAACAAGTAAAATAAAAAATAAAAAAAATGCACTGGAATAACGTCAATTGCATAGGCAGTTAAAGATTTTGTGTCCAAAGAATGTCGACACTGGAGCTAAAGCTGCTGCATTAAAGGGTTAAGAAGCTAGCTCAACTCAAATATTGGTAATATTATAATATTATAATACTAATATAGTACTAATGATAGTATTATAATATTATTATGAAGGCAAAGTTCCATACCCTTAAGCAATTATGGAAATGCCTAAATTAAATTTACAACTTCCCTCGTGCTTGGCAATAAGCCAGTTGACAAATCAGACCTAAAAAACAGGCCTCCGTCGGTTAGTGTTGATCATGGATGATGTATCCTAGCTCTCATCTTGGTTCATGGATTGTCTGAGACAGCGTCATTGGTGGCTGAAAAGGCCAATCCAAGACAGGCAACTCCATGGTCTTCCCAGGACTACATGTTTATATTGATGGCTTTCATGTCCTGCTTCACAACATCTTTGGGTGCCCTGTGGTTCTCTTCCCAGATGCCAGTTCCCCATAGAGGATGTCCTTTGGGATCTTCCTGTCGTCTATGCGGCGTACATGGCCATGCCAACGCAGGAAACATTGTAGGAGCATGGTCTTGCTCCCGTACAGCAGGGTGCTGATGATGCACGCAGGCGTTGTACACTTGCCATCTTTGTTGTGGTTGTCAGCCTGGGGTTGGTCCACACTCCGGTTGTCAGGCAGGCTAAAGTAGAGGCGGCCTTTCCGATCCGCTTGTCAAGCTCAGCGTCAAGGGAGAGATTATCTGTGATGATGGAGCCCAAGTACGTGAACTGGTGGATGACGTCAAGCTGGTATTCATCTACTGTGATTGGCTGGTGGAGTGACAGTGTTCTGGCTTAGAACATTTTTTTTCTTTTCTCAAACTGATAATCAGCCCAAAGTCTTTGCAGGCCATGGAAAAATGGCTCATCAGCAACTGTTCTTCCTGGGTATGTGTGACGACTGCTGCGTTGTCTGCAAATATCATGTCACTGACCAACGTCTCACGTGTCCTTGTCTTGGCTTTGAGGCGAGAGATATTGAATAGCTTGCCGTCCGGTCTGGTGCGGAGGTAGATTCCTTCCTTTGCTGAACCGAAGGCATGCTTGAGGAGCAGGGCAAAGAAGATCCCAAACAATGTGGACAAAACCATGTCTACTGTACACTGTACAGGAGTGAACTTGTTGCTAAGCCTTTATCCACTGTTCTTCCGTAATTGTTATTGTCCAGTCCAAATTCGAGGCTTGTTTCAGATGATCCAATGTTGCGGTACATTCATTCATTCGTTTTCATTCATTCATAATTTTCTGTACCGTTTTTCCCTTTCGGGGTCACGGGGCTGGCGGACCCTATCCCGGCCACTTGTGGGCGAAGGCAGGGGATGTCCTGGACAGGTCGCTAGTCTGTCGCAGGGTAGAATGTCCTCAATCACAGGTTCATTCACTCTCACAATCATACCTATGGTCAATTTAGAGTTGCCAATCAACCTATGAAGCAAGTTTTTGGATGGTGGGAAGCTGGAGATCCCGGAGAGAACCCACGCATACACAGGGAGAACATGCAGTGATGTTGTTTTTCATGTCCCCCAGCCGGGACTTGAACCAGGGGCCTTCTTGCTGTGAGGCAAGAGCGCTAACCACTGCACCACCGTGCAGCTGTACATTCGCTATTTAAAAGATTATGCTGTATTGTAGAAATTGGCATCTTTTTCAATGGATCTTTGAGTAAAATCTTATACATAACATTTCCCTCTGGTTAACTAGGAAAGGAGGGAAAAAATTGCCCTAATAAGGTCGCGAATCTGAAAATATTTGAAAAAATCTTTGTTATCAAGGTTATATTTTTGTTTTAATTGGTCAAATGTGGAGAAGGTCTTATTTATCAGTCATTTATCACATATTTATCACATATTTATGAACAAATCTGCAACTAAGTGGATCCCTTTAGAACCCCATTGTTTAAATACATCATGTGACAGTAATTTGTAAGCCTGATTGTTGGTCAATGGCATTTGTACTAAAAAAAAGTTCCATTTAAAATATTTTTTTTATCTGGGACCAAATTTTAAGTGGCTGAGATACAACTGGGTTCTGGCATTTAATTTTAGATAGATTTGATGTACAATATAGCAGTGACTTTAATGTCTGTCATGTCTGCTGCAGCACTCACCTTGTTTGGCCAGACTTCCGGTTGGAGCAATCACGAAGGACAATCATGAAGGACACCTGGTCATGCCAGTCATAACTCCACTCCTGTGCTGCACTCTTTGCCGGAATGTCAGTTTCTCTGTTTTATTCCAGCTAAACTTCCCACGCTTCTACTGCTTGGATCGTTTAGTTATCATCACGCCACTGCCTCGCCTCTGCCTTGGTCAAGACTCTTCACCCTTCTGGATTCTCGTCGTAAGCCCAAGCCTCTTATTGACTTTATAAAGTGGACATCCTCTCCCGACGTTTCCCTGTGTTTCCAGTCCTCCACGGCTTCAAGACTCAAACCCCCCCCCCCCCTCCCAGTTCTGTTGGCTGACTTACTCTCACAGCTGTGAGACTACCAAGTCCTGCTCCCCCTATTGGCGAGAGGTTTCCAGGCTCCTTCAGATCTGCAAACTTCTGACCAGGACAATAGACAGACTATTTATCCTTTACTCTTGGGTTTGCTTTTTTGGCTGTCCTCGACAAAACCGGACAATGTCTTTGGGAAGAAAGCTTGATTTTCCAACTGTTCCCAATCAGGTCTGGTTTTTCCCGTCCTAGAAGGACATACAGCCCTTCTTAGAGTCACGAACGACATCCTGATGGAAAGTGATACAGGACACTGCTCTGTGCTATTGCTGCTCGACTTAACAGCAGCCTTTGACACTATTGACCATCACGTCCTGTTAGATAGACTGAAGCACTGGGTCGGAATATCAGGATCTGCCTTAAATTGGTTCGCCTCATACCTGTCTGGAAGGTCCTTTTTTGTAGGTTTTTCCAAATTCAAATCCTCCTCGGCATTACTTAGCTGTGGTGTACCACAAGGGTCTGTCTTGGGACCATTATTGTTTAACTTATATCTGCTGCCTTTACAGCATATTTTAAGTTCTTTTAAGGATCTTTCTTATCACTTTTACGCCGATGATATTCAATTATATGTGTCTTTTAAACCACAGGATGTTGTTAAAATACAGACTCTACTCAAGTGTCTGGACTCTGTCAGGAGCTGGATGAGTGACAACTTTCTTCAACTAAATGAATCTAAAACCGAAGTCCTCGTCTGCGCTCCGGACAAATGCCTGCCTCAGATAGTCGAGAGCCTTGGTTCACTCGCATCTTTTATCAAACCCTCTGTGAGGAACCTCGGTGTTATTTTAGATCCTGTATTATCCCTCGACTCTCATATTAACTCACTTGTTCGTTCCTGTTTTTATCATTTGAAGAATATTGCTAAACTGAGTCCTATTCTGTCACGCTCAGAAATGGAGATGCTCATCCATGCTTATATTTCAACACTATTGCAACTCCATTTTCACATGTTTAAATGAAAAATCTCTGGAACGGCTTCAAGTAGTCCAGAACGCTGCTGCTGGGCTCTTAACAAAATCCTCCAAGTACTCACATGTCACCCCCTTGCTGAACCAGCTTCATTGGCTCCCCATCCGTTACAGAGTGCATTTTAAAATCCTGGTGCTAACATACAGAGCTTTGAAGAGCCAAGCACCGGTTTACCTAGAAAACCTCCTACAGCCTTACACTCCAAACAGGTCCCTGAGATCTTGTGACCAGGGTCTGCTGGTTATTCCTAGAACTCGTCTGAAAACAAAAGGTGACAGAGCCTTTGCAGCTGTCGCTCCATCTCTCTGGAATTCCCTCCCCCTTAGCCTCATATCTGTGGACTCAGTACTTTCTTTTAAAAAGCAGCTTAAAACATATCTTTTTAAAATGGCGTTCTCATAACCTTGTCTTATTTCTATATGTATTTTACATTGTGTGTTTCTTGCTTTTATGTTTACTGTAAAGCACTTTGTGATTTTATATCTTGAAAGGTGCTATACAAATAAAGCTTATTATTATTATTATTATACATCGAATATTAGAGGACCAATAGTACAGATTAAAGCTGGGTAGTCCTAATCCTCCCAAGAATTGTGGTCTTTGCAGAAACAACTTTTTTAATTCTGGATGTTTTTTTTTTTGTTCCAAATAAATGATGAGATAAGAGAATCTATTTTATTTTTTGTTTTAACTTTTTGTGAATTGCGATAGGGATGCTACGGAGCCCGTGTCATGACATTAAAAAATTAAAATATATCTCGTTCCCACAGATTAATAACTATTTCCCATAGATTAATAATTCGTTCGCACGAAATACTATTCCGTTCCCACAGGATAATATTGCGTTCCCTTGAAATACTATTTCGTTCCCTCGAAATGATTAACTCGTGTGAACGCAATAATTAATCCGTTGGAACGCAATAATGTATCCGTTGGAACGCAATAATTATTCACGTCATAAGTCATTCACACGGATATGATCTCAGTCCGTCCGACCACAAAAGCCACTTTCAGCGGTAACTTCCGTGTCTCTGTGACCCACATTCGTTCAAGAAAGGAAAAAGAAAAACAAGAATGATCAATTTATTACTGTCTCAATTAATATAAGAAAAATATAATAAGATTTATGATACCTAGGCTGCTTTGCCATACGATGGCTTCTGCTAGGCTACTACTACTAGCTTAGCTCCCCGCGGAGCTCCTTGCTTGTCATGCCGGCATTCGAGCAACTGCCTGGTCGGTAGACAGCCAGCCAGCTGATATTGTAGTTTAGGGTCGAATAGGAATAATAATATTCAAGACTTGTCTTTTATTAACATACTCTTTAGCAGTCAGTCGCTTCACATTCGAAGGCTATTAGGCTACATGCTAACTAACTAGCCGATTGTTTATCCTGTTATTTACATCATAGATTTACAGCAGATACCTTCACATTTCTGTCTGTGTGTGTCTCATTACATTGCATTGAGGACACGGAGGATGTTTAGAGATCAGATTTATTTATTTTAAAAAGCACAAAAGCATCCATCGGTATTCACGTTCATTCACATGAGCATCCTCTGGTATGCTCTCCGTCATCTTGTTGCAAAAGCCGCTTTCCGCCGCTACTTCCGTGTCTCTGTGAGCATTCAATGGGCGTAAAAATAAAAGCAAGAATGATCGATCTATTATTGTCTCGATAAAATTCAGAAAAATATCATTAGATAAGCCTGAATGCTTCCCCTGTATTATTAAATCTCCACTTCTTGTTAGTTGGGTTCTGATCTATTGCTATTTGAAGAGTTACTGGCCTGTGATCAGATATTACAATCGCCTCGTAGTCACAATTGCTAATCTCCAAAAAAAATCTATTCTAGAATAGAAGTAATGGACGGGAGCGAAAAAAGAATATTTTTTTAAGTTTGATAACAATGTGCAAAATGGATCAAACAGTTTACATTTTTTTATAAATTTTTTTTAGGTTTTGTTGATTTTGAGATGGCATTATTATTGCTTGATATGATTTTTCAAGGGCCACCACTCTGTCAGACATGTCATTTAAAGATTTTTCTGTGTCATCTTGCATTTTTGCAGCTTCTTTCTGTGCTGCTGTTAGTTTGTCTACCCGACCTGCGAGTTCAACTCAGATAGTTTCCATGTTGCTTTCAGTCTGACATCTCCAAGAAAAAAAGCCTTTGCGTAGTTCCTTGCAGTGGGTTTCTATTTGGGCTTTGATATCCCTTTGTATGTTTCAAACTGATTTTTCAACTCAGCACGCAGCATTGCGAGTTGAATCGGCCCCTCCTCCTTCGCAGGGGCGCGGCCAGCATCAGCTGTGTTGCTCTTCTCTTCAGATGAAGACAGCGCACCCACCTCTATGGTCGTCTGCATATATTTCTTTCCTATCTGTGTGTCCATTTTTAAGTTCCAGTCATGTAGTAGCTGACGTACTGGATGAATGTAACTCTGGGAAGCATAATATATTTTAATCAAGCTCGGAGCTGGTCCCTCACGCGGCGTACTCCATGTGGACCGGAAGTGGAAGCCTAGTTTAAGTTTGGATTTTTTGTCAGTTTAAAGGTGTTTAGACACATTTCTGACCAGAAGCTTTGATCTGTGCTGATGCTCAAGTCTGCATCCCATTTTGTTATCTGAAGTGAAATATTATTATCTACATTGCATAAAAGTTTGTATATTTTGAAGAGAGTTTTATTAATTGAAAAAAAGTGAATGTTCCTGCCAATGTTAATTAAACATATTATTTTGTATTAGTATTATACTGACTAAGCTTTGATGAATACAAGTTTTCCACACAATATGTAAATCCAATTGTGATTTTTGAAATGACTGATCTGAGCCATATAGCACCTGGTCAATATCATCCATAGGTTGATCATCACTAATCAAATCTTTAGCACCCAAGCTATCGCTGGTGACAGCTAAAAAACACAAGCTCTTTGACATCCATCAATCTTCTATTGTTGATGAGATCTTAGTGAATCAGATGGTTCTGAAACTGAGAAAAGCAGCTTTTCATATTGGCTTTCCTCCAATATACAACACTTTATAAAATGCAGCCAATGTTAATTAAACATACTATTTTGTATTAGAAAACTATTCAAACTAAGACTTTTACAATCTCCAACCCTTTTTTCCAGAGTCGGAATGAACCAATCCCCATTTTCATGGCGGTTCCCGTCAAACCTGACCAGCTGAAGAGCTCCCTGCCTACCCATCAACAGCCCTCAAAGGAAGCTGTTGAGCTGGACTTCCTGAAAAACTTAACTGCTTGGCCTTCAACTCCACCTCTACCACTAAACCTTTCTTGGAAAGACTCCAGTGATCCACGGCACAGCACCTTCACTGCTCTCCCAAAGAGAGGAGAGGGGCAGTGGCATGTTGGAGATGAGCTGGAGGTTTTAATAAATATTTATAACTTTCAAGGTAAGCCAAAGAAATCTGGAGGAGATTTCCTACTGGCCCGGCTGCACAGTCCCAGTCTGCAGGCAGGTGTGGCAGGAAAAGTGGTGGACCATCTCAACGGCAGCTACTCGGCTCTATTCCCTTTACTGTGGGAAGGAAATGTGCAAGTCAAGGTAATTCTAGAATGTGTTATTCAATTGGTTTGCACTTTTTCTCTTGGTACAAGATGTTTCTTCTGACTGCTTCTTGTTTACATTAAACATAAATAGAGATATGAGCCTTTGTAAAGGTGTAGAAAGAAGAGTCTGAAAGTTGGTAGGACTACAAAAGTCAAACCTTAAAGTGGCTCCTTGTGTTGTGTCTGGGAAAAGAGTGAAGGTACAAACATGGATTTGACAAATCCCAATTGTCAATTTTTAAATCAGCAAAAGTTTCAGTTCCTTATATTACCAATGAATGTTGGTTTCAAAAAGACAGATGTTTCTGAAAGATACCAAAGCTAAAGTCCAACTTTACCACAAAATTGACTTGTGTTATTCATGACAATTGTGAGGCGGGTGGTGGACTTACATCCATTCATTTTTTAAACCTATCATTTCTCTTTGATTGGCAGTTGGACATGAAGCTGTTCTACTTTTTTAAGCCTCAGTTCCCTTTTTTTTACTGTTTTGAGGCTCAGATGTCCAAACAAGGTCTACATCAGGTGCTGGAGTCCCCTGGTGGAAAGTGGCTACTGGAACATAGCGTAAATGAACTAGATGTAACAAGAAGGTTCTGTTGGAAGACTACATGCTGAGAATGTAGAGTGAATGGATGCTTGGAAATCCACAATCAAGGCTACTTGCTAAGCAACTTGTTGTTTATTGTTCCAACATCCACAAAAGGCAACTGCTATAACAACAGTTCTGCACTGCCAGCTACACTATGTTACCAAAAGTATCCACTTGTCCATCCAAATGATCAGAACCAGCTGTACATATCACTCGGCCTTACTACAGGTGTACAAAAGGCAAATACTCAGGCATGCAGACTGAAATATATGTGGAAGAATGGGCCGCTCTCAGGACCTCAGTGAATTCCAGCGTGGAACTGTCACAGGATGCCATCTTTGCAACAAATCTAGTCGTGAAATTTCCATGCTCCTAAATATTCCGCAGTCAACTGTCAGCTCTATCATAACAAAATGGACTAGTTTGGGGACAACAGCAACACAGCCACCAAGTGGTAGCCCACGTAAACTGACGGAGAGGGGTCAGCAGATGCTGTAGTGCATACTTCAAAGAGGTCGTCGACTTTCTGCTCATTCAATTGCTACAGAGCTACAAACTTCAAGTGACCTTTAGCCCAAGTACAGTAGGCAGAGAGCTTCATGCGATGGGTTTCTATGGCCGACCAGCTGCATCCCAGCCACACATCACCAAGTGCAATGCAAAGTGTCGGGGTAATGCACTGGTGTAAAGCACGCCACCACTGGACTCTAGAGCAGTGGAGACGCCTTCTCTGGAGTGATGAATTGCGCTTTTCCATCTGGCAATCTGATGGAGGAGTCTGGGTTTGGAGCTTGAAAGGAGAACGGTACATTTCACTCTGCATTGTGCTAAGCGTGAAATCTGGTGGAGACAGAATTATGGTGTGGGTTTGTTTTTTAGGACTTGGGCTTGGCCTGCACAGAGTCCTGACATGAACCCGATAGAACACCATTGCCATGAATTAGAGTGCATCAGATACAGTACCCTTCGGGAATAATAACATATCCAAAGGAAGAGATACAGACCACAGATGTAAAGACATAAAAGTCCTTACTATACATGGAGGGTTTCATCCCAAATCCAGTACCCTGAGACTGTACGCTAGCCGGAGAGAAGGAGGCCGAGGACTATTGAGTGTGGAAGCCACCATCCATAATGAAACGTCCAAGATCCATGTATTCGTCAAGCACAAGGCCCCAACTGACAGTGTGCTCAGTGAATGTCTCAGGCAATGGAGGGCAGAGGATGCGGGGCTGGAAGAAAAATTATTATGGGGGAACAAGCCCCTGCTTAGGATGTACCACCGGACCATAACTGAAGTGGCTGATATCAAGAAGTCCTACCAATGGCTAAAAAGAGCTGGCTTACAGGACAGCACTGAAGCACTCATCTTAAGAACATAGGAACAAGTTCTTAGCGCCAGAGCGAAATAGGCTCAGATCTAGACTAGATAAGACCCAAGTTGTAGCTTTACAAACAATCCAGCACATACATGAACTGCAGGGTGTAAGATGCAGGCAGGGAAAGCATACATGGAGCACCACAACCAAGTGGCTGGGATATTGTTCAGAAACGTGTGTGAAATACAGGCTGGAAGCCCCAAAGTCAAAATGGGAAACACCTCAGAAAGTGGTACAGAATGAGAGGGCAAAGATCCTGTGGGACCTCCAGATCCAGACTGACTGGATGGTAATGGAGAACCAGTCAGACATTGTAGTGGTGGACAAAGAACAAAGGACAGCCGGTGTGGTGGATGTGGCAGTACCAAGTGATGGCAACACCA
Source organism: Oryzias curvinotus (assembly GCA_023969325.1). NCBI lineage: Eukaryota > Metazoa > Chordata > Actinopteri > Beloniformes > Adrianichthyidae > Oryzias > Oryzias curvinotus. The sequence goes on along the minus strand of CM043722.1, from coordinate 22,629,452 downwards.
GGTGGAATAAAACTGAGAAACTGGAAAAATAACAGGGACTCAGGGACTTAACTTTATTGATATTAATTTTGTTTGTATAGATTTCTTGTTGGACCAGACAGAAAAAAAGAAGAGAGGAGAGAAAGGGATTTTAGAGATGGGGGATAAAGGTACTAAAGAAAAGGGAGAAAAAATGGGTTGAAGAAGTTGGAGGATGAATAAGAAGTACCAAAATGGCAACAAGTTACTGGAGGCTTATCATTATTATGTAGATGTTAGTCAAAAGGGAGAGCGTGTCCACAGACACACTCAAAAATTGGACAAAATTCTTGCTGGCTCAAAAAATTCATAAAATTCTTCACACATGTCCACATGTAATCCCGACACATCACTGTTCAAGAAGAACACAATTTTTTTTTTTAACTGTTCACTTTAATGATCAAAACACAAAATAAATGAGGATAACCAAAAGTCACTGGCACTTATACATTTTAAAATGGACCAATGTTTTATCAAGACAATGCCCAGAACTGTATTATTTTAACCTTTATGTGAAATATGCAAAAGTATAGCGGCTGGATGGCTCGGTAGGCTGCATGTTGGACTGGCAGATGGTAGACCACGGTTTGATATCCAGGGAACATGATGAGCTTCATCTAGTGTCTATCCTTGGGGCAGACTCTTCATGCTACTGTAGCCACAAGGGGGGCCAAGTCTGGGTGCCCCTATGCCGGTCCCCAGCCCGGATTCAACACAGGGTTGTGCCAGGAAGGGCATCTAGCATAAAAATCTCAGCTGAACCACTTGTGTGAATCAGTGAAAGTGGATTTGCTGTGGAGACCCCTGAAGGAATATGCCAAAAGAGGAACTACAACATGTGAAATATTTATCATTACTTCATGCATAACAAAGTCATTCCACCTTAAGTGAGTGTTGATCTTGTGTTTTCCATCAGGTGATCCTGGTTCACTCGAGTGAAGCAGTCACTGTGCTCCAGCAACTAAACCGCATGCAGCCTCACAGAATTTACTTCAAGAGTCTCTTCCGCTCAGGCTCTCTGACTGAAACCACCACCTGTAACGTTTATATTAATGCAACTCAGCAGCAACTGTGCAACTACACTGACCTGCACACGGGTGAGCAGTGGTTCTGCTACAAGCCAAAGAAACTGAGCTGTGATGCCCGGGTCACTCATGCCTCGGGAGGATTTAGGAAAAACATTACACGTCAGGAAGAGATGCTCTTTCAGAGGTGAGTTGCACATCTGCATACATTTTTGTAGGATGGTGTAAATGCTTTGAAGTCTACGTAGATTCATTGCATTGTCTAATTTTGTGCGGAAGACGATGGAAACAGCTATGTCTGTTAGTAAATTAGTTTCAGCTTGTTTTCTCAAGATGACAAGATAATAAGTTGCTTTCATCCACAACAAGTATAAACTAGTTTAAAATAATACTTGAGATCTGAAACTTTGAACTCAGCGCACTTGAAAGCACTTGCTTCCAAGGGGAAAAATGATATCTTATTAAGTTATCTTGACGAAATTAGCAGAAAATCTGCTAAAAAATATCGGTCATGGACACTCTTGTTTCTAATTGTGTAAATGCTTCAAAGCATTTACCTTTTTGAGATTTCTTGCATTTACTGTACGTGTTTTAGACTACTACACCTCTTCAACCTCTTACCTTGGTTTCTATCCTACCTCTCAGGCCGCACCCAACTCATTCAGCTTAAATCATTTAAATCTCAGCCTTCCTCTGTCTCTTCTGGTGTCCCCCAAGCTTATATTCCTTGGTCCTCTTCTTTTCATTACTTAACTTCTACACCTTGGCAATATTTTTCATAAATTTAATGTTAATTTTCCCTGTTTTGCCGATGACACCCAGCTCTATGTATCAAGCAAACCTGACTCCTCTCTTCCACCCTCCTCCCTCCACACCTGTCTATCTGAAATCAAAAACTGGTTTTGAAATCAAAAACCAAATGTGGCCCTCCATGTCATTTTATGTGGCACGTGAGAGCATAAAAGTTTTTGATTTATTAAAATATAAATAAAAATTGGTGTGTATTTATTCATATCTAGGGGGGAATCTGACTTCAAATATGGGATTGGTCAACTATACATTAGGACTTAAACACTGTCCTTATAACCTAACCTGACAGAATCACATTTAAAAGGATTTATGCTAGAGTAACAAGCAAACATATGTTTTATATGCAACTGTAATTGTCACTTTAAAAAGTTATGATAAATAAATAATGAGTTATTTAACATTAAGGAGTAGTTGCATTTATTTTTCATTACACTTAGTTACATGTATAAGTTATATCTGGCCCGGTGAAAATGAGTTTGACACCCCTGCCTTAAACCTTCTCAAACTCAATAGTGATTAAACCAAGCTACTTCTCATCAGTTCCAAATCCACCCTCTCCAAAGCCACAAGTCTTACTCTTTCCATCCACTCATCTTCTGTCTCCCCCTCCATTCAGATGAAGAGCCTGGGTGTCATACTAGATAATTAATTATCTTTTCAGTCCCACATCAACAACATTACTCTGTCAGCCCATTTTCATCTACGTAACATTCATCGTCTACGCCCCTCCTTCACTGTCCCTTCTGCTTCTATCCTGGTTCACAGTCTGGTCCCTTCCCGTTTAGATTACTGTAATTCCCTCAACAAGCTTCAACTGGTCCAGAACTCAGATGCCCGCATCATCTCCAGAACCCCCTCCTTCAGTCAAATCACCCCGGTTCTCCACCAGCTTCACTGGCTACCCATAACCTTCAGAATCCAATTCAAACTCCTCCTGTTCACCTTTAAGGCCCTCCATAACCTGGCTCCTCCTTATCCCTCTGACCTCCTCCATATCAAAACCTCCTCTCGTTCTCTTCGGCCCTCCTCCTCTGTTCAGCTCTCTGTTCCTCCGGCCTGACTCGTCACCATGGGAAGCCAAGCCTTCAGCGGCTTCCAAACTCTGGAATTCCCTCCCTCCTGATCTCAGTAACATAGACTCTCTTCCAACTTTCAGATCTAAACTCAAAACTCATCTGTTTATTTCTGCTTTCCCATCTTGATTCACTTTTGATTATTGTCTTTTTATATTTATTTAGCTTTGAATGTTTATTTGAATCTTTGTTTTGTAAAGTGTCCTTGGGTTTCGTGAAAGGCGCTTTAAATAAAATGGATTATTATTATTATTATTATTATTATTATTATTATTATTATTATTATCGATTTAACTCATTCAACTATCAGAACTGTCATGATCAGCTGTGACAAGAACCAACCCAGTGCTGGAACACGGAAAGATCACACACAAGAAAAGACTAAGAGAAGTTTTATCTTAGTCCGTGGTTGTTGGCGAAGAGTCCTTGGATATGTCACCAGAGCAGAGGAGTGTGAGACAAGAATCTGAAGGTAAGTTGTTTTCCTTGATTGAGGTGGAGCGTAGTATTGACGAGACAGATGATGATGATGGTACTTGCAGTTGGTGGACACGTGGCGTGACAAATAGCGAGGTTGTGGCGTGGTTTGGAGTCATGGCATGGCTGGAGTTTGTGGCGGGGCGTGGCTGGAGGTCTTGGATGTCGTGGCAGTCTGTTGGTCAGGAGCTTGTGACTGAACCCAGGTCAGCACTTGTAGAGGTGGAGTTCTGTAGACAGAATGATAACTTAGTTACTAACTTGGCAAGACTAGAGATTGGCTTGGTTAATGAGAATACTCTTTGGACCAAGTACTGCACCATAGTGAGCAACGAACTGGCGATGAATACTGGAGCGAGGCCACCATAAATACTGGAATGGAGATGAAGTAAGTGCCAACAGCTGCGTTCGAACTCTGAATGAGAGCAGAGAGGGGAGGGGGGAGGAGAGGTACAATGACAGTACCCCTCCCCCCTCAACGACCGGGCGGTCCCAGACGCCAGTGAGGATGGGTCCGTCCTTAAATGAGGGAGGGGTCGAGGATGAGGGAACCAGAGACCCCTGAACGTTCCTCATGCCTGTAAACCTCCCAATCAACCAAAAACTGGAAAACCACGACCGCAACATCGGATGTCCAGATCCCAACTAACCGTTAAGCCGGGGGCACCGTCAATGATATGGGCAGGAGGCAGGGCAGCGGGAGGCGGGCAAAGCGGGCTTTCATTGACTGGCTTGATTTGGGAGATGTGAAACGAAGGATTGGATCTTAAGGGCCCCAGGTAATTGGAGACAGACACAGGTAAGATTGATAATTTTATTAATTTCATAAGGACCGATCAAATGGGGGGCAAGTTTATGTGAAATGGACTGAATGGGGATGTTCCTGGATGAGAGCCAGACCTTTTGACCAGGTTGGTATGTGGGTCCTATGACCCTGTGTCAGTTGGAGATTCTGCAGTTGTTTTCTTTGGTACGGAGGAGAGCTTCCCTGGTCTGTCTTCAGATGTGCCTGCATCGGTGGAGATGGTGTTGGACTCAGGAAACCACCACATTGACTTCCTGGGATGGAAACAGGGGTGATAGGTACACAAGGAAGGCCTCAAACGGTGAAACTCCAGTGGCTGATGAGGGAAGCGAGTTGTGAAAATTTTCATCCATACCAGGTAGGTCGACCAGTCAGATACGTTTTGGGGCGCTAGACAACAGAGTGCCACTTCCAACTTCTGATTGGACCGTTCCACTTGGCCATTAGATTGAGGATGGTAACCTGAAGACAGACTAATGGTAGCTTTGAGAGCTGAGCAAGAGGCTTTCCATACTTGAGAAATGACTTGTGGACCTCTGTTGGACACAGCGTTGGCAGGAATACCATGGATGACAACGACGTGGTTGACAACGATAGTAGCAGTTTCCATGGCAGTATGGAGCTAGGGGAGAGGAATGAAATGAGCAAATTTTGAAAACGGGTCAATTAAAGTGAGGATAACAGTGTTACCATGTGAAGGTGGCAGACCGATAACAAAATCCAATGCAATGTGAGACCAAGGCCTACTGGGTTTAGATAGTGGATGGAGCAGGCCGGAAAGCGGAGAGTTGGTAGACTTGGAGCGAGCACAGATATAACAGGCTCCAATGTACTCACTCACATTCTTCTCCACGGACGACCGAAAGACGCTACGGTGGAGTAGGGCTAGGATTCTGTGGATACCAGCGTGGCAGGAGATTCTTGAAGTGTGACTCCAAGTGAGGACCTCAGATCTTTGGAAAGAGGGAACAAACATAGGGCCATCAGGACAAGGTACATGATTAGGTTCCTCACCTTGGCAAGGCAAGGCAAGGCAAGTTTATTTGTATAGCACAATTCGTACACAAAATAATTCAAGGTGCTTCACAGCACAGCAAAACAGCAAAATGCATTCAAATCACAATACATCATAGAAATAATCAACGTAAAATTTCCTTTAAAAGAAAAGATCAAATTTAAAAATTGGTTTAAAAATAAAGGAAGGAAAGGACAGAAAAGTGCAGATAGGACCTTTCAGTCATATACACGGCTAAACAGAAATGTTTAGCCGTGCAGCAGCGTATCTCTGACCTTGACGTTTGGCACAGATTTTCTTTCTGCCTGTGCTTGGTTGCCAACATTATGACTCCTATTCTGTGGTCCAATTTCACTTTGTTCTTCAACATCACATTGTGTTAGGGGTAAAAATCTGTTTGTGAGCTTTATTTCGGATGTTCTGTCATCTTTACGCTTTGGCTTAACACAGAGTTCCTCCGCACAAAGTTTCGGAAAGGACACAACATCACTCAGGTCTATGTCACTGTTATTCTTCTCATTTGTAGTAAGAGTGGGCTTCTTACCACCCGATGTTACTGGAAGGGCACACTGGGCTTGTTGAACTCGTGACTCGATCTCCCAGGTGAGGGTTCCCACAACGCAGGTGGCGGGCAGAATGGTGGAATCTGTGCTGTATATCTGGCCCTCTGAACTGTTGTGAGAGGGTGTCGGGCTTGACATTCCAATTGCCGGGTCTATAAGTTATGAAAGACAGATACCAACGGGCTTGGCGGGAATTTAGCCTTTTAGCAGTTCGTAGATAGGCCAGGTTTTTGTGGTCGGTTCAAACGATGAATGGATGTGCCGCTCTCTCCAGCCAATGGCACCACTCCTCCAAAGCGAGTTTTATAGCTTGTAGTTCTCTGTTTACAATGTCGTAGTTTTGTTCGGCGGATAATAGTTTTTTGGAGAAGAACGCACAGGGTTTAAGCTTGCCTGGCGATTCCTCCTTCTGCGAGAGGACTGCACCAACGCTGGAATCAGAAGCATCAACCTCTACAATGAACTGAAAAGAGGGATCAGGCTGAATAAGGATAGGTGCTGAAGCAAACAGATTCTTGAGTTTGTCTAAAGCCTTGTGGGCCTCAGTGCCCCAATTGAAGGGTCTTAAGGGTAATGTAAGTTTAGTTAGAGGTGAAGCAATTTGACTGTAGTTGCGGATGAATCGACGGTAGAAATTTGCGAACCCCAAAAACTGTTGTAGCTTTTTCCTGTTATTTGGTGGTTCCCACTTGGTGACTGCTTTAATCTTGGTTGGATCAGGACGAATGCAACCGCCTTCGAGTATATAACTCAGGAAGGGGATCGTAGAAACATGAAACTCACAGTTTTCCTCCTTTACAAAAAGTCTATTTTCCAAAGGATGTTCCAGCACAGGCCGTACAATAGTTTGGTGTTGGTCAAGGTCTTGAGAGTATATGAGAATATCGTCTAGATTAAGGAAGTCCCGAAGGACGTCGTTGACGAGACGTTAAAAAACCATAAGGTGCATTGGTGTGTCCAAATGGCATAACGAGATATTCAAAATGACCTAATGGAGTGTTAAATAGTTTTCCATTCGTCACCTTCCTTAATGCCGATAAGGTGACTTAAGCATCTTTTTAAATGTGGTTGTTTTTGCTTTTTATTTTCCAAATGTTCACATCTTTTCAGTCAGACAAAACTCTTGCAGTAGAATACATTTAATTTCACATACTTAATTTACATCTTAGTTGGCATTCACAAACTTTGATTGGCATAAGGCTCTGTACAATTCCATGAGATAACTTCGATAAACATTAAGGTAAAAACCCCGAACGGAGCCCACAGGTGGAAGCCGGGGAGGAGGGTGGGGCGACGAATGCGGCGCTGCAGTAACAAAGAGAATGAACGGCTGCACACCTGGACTTAAATAGGACACTGAACAGGTGAGTTAATTACCTACCGCCCTAGGGGGAAAGAGACTGCCGAGTTTTGGTGCCTGAAATGCGAATATCATTCGCTATTTTCAGTCAGACAAAACTCTTGCAGTAGAATACATTTATTTTCACATACTTAATTTACATCTTAGTTGGCATTCACAAACTTTGATTGGCATAAGGCTCCGTACAATTCCATGAGATAACTTCGATAAACTTTAGGGTAAAAACCCCCAAAACCAAAGATCATCAAGAAGAGAGAAGAAAGAATGTAAATGTATAATCAGTGTGTCATAAGATGAGGTGTGTTTTGGCGGCATTCCATTTTCATTTAATTTCATTCCATTTCCAAGTAAGACTGCTATGTGTGACCCGGCACCTTTGACCGTTGGGCCGCCCCCTTCTTTCCATTTCTTTTATCCGAGTTCAGCGCTACGAAGGGGACATACTATCTAATGGATCTGCTATGTGTGACCCGGCACCTTTGACCGTTGGGCCACCCCCTTCTTTTTATTTCTTCTATTCAAGTTCAGTGCCACGAAGGGGACACACTATCTAATGGATCTGCTATGTGTGACCCGGCACCTTTGACCGTAGGGCCGCCCCCATTCGAGTACAGCGCCTTGAAGGGGACACACTATCTAGTGGAACTGCTATGTGTGACCCGGCACCTTTGACCGTTGGGCCGCCCCCATTCGAGTATAGCGTCTCGAAGGGGACACACTATCTAGTGGATCTGCTATGTGTGACCCGGCACCTTTGGCCGTTGGGCCGCCCCCGTTCGAGTACAGCGCCTCGAAGGGGACACACTATCTAGCGGAACTGCTATGTGTGACCCGGCACCATTGACCGTTGGGCCGCTCCCGTTCGTGAACCACTTGGGGAACATACTATCTGCAAAGAGAGAGAGAGAGAGCCAAACAAAGAAAACGAAACAAAACAAAGCAGGGAGCCAACATAAGAATCACTTATACCTAATTTTTAAGAACATAAATCCACATCCGCAAAACGCTGTAAGGAACTATAATTTGAACCGCCAAGAACAACCCGTAAGAAGACACTACCTACATCCATCCAAAGCTTCCAAAAGCATGCTAAACATGCTTAAGTACCATCCATTATTCGTAGCTTCCATCAAATACTAAGAACGAGCTTAGCGGCTATAAACGTTATTTCATTTGGTATACTATTTAAACGAGCTTAATTAACATCCATTAATTCAAGCTTCCAACGACAGGACTACGAGCGAGCTTAACTGCCATAATGTTTCCCCATTTGGCATACCATAATACGAGCTCAGAACATCCATTTATTCGAAGATTTCCATCTAAGTATCAAGAACATCCTCAACGGCCAAATGTCCGAAGCTTAATTGGCGTAATTGAGCTTAGAAACCAAAATTTAAGCTCCATCGCATACTAATAATACACTTTAGAACATCCTAAATTTTGAGGCTTCCACCTGGCAATATAATCCAAGAATTTACATTCATTCTACTGCCAACATGATGATTGATTTAAGTCAGAAGTGTCATGGGAACGCAGGGGAGGTCCACCGCCCCATCACTTTCAGTTCAGCAATAGGTACGTTGAGCAGTCATCGTTGCAACACCAGATCAAGGAATGCAGGGGTAAAGAAAACTGCTTAGTGGCTGTGGGTCATTGAACATCTTAGGTGGGGTGCACATTCAAACACTGGACTCCCAAATCTCCACAGGCATCTTATTTATTTGGATTGAGTTGGTGAGTTGTGGATGATTTTGCGTCTATGATGCATGGACGGATCTGTGGTAGCATTTGGCTGGGACTGCTTCTTCTCCTGGTAGAGGTTGGAGGGGGGAAGGGAATGCAAGCTGGCTGAGTTAAGTAAGTTCCTGGCTGAGTCTCACAGGTGCTCACTATTGAGCTGATGGTGGGTGTGGCCTGCTGGTGGTGCTGGATGACAACTAGTATTTTTAACAGCCGCCCCTTCAAATGGGACATTTGAATATATTAAATACGAGTTGTCTTAAAGTCACTCAAAACTGGTAAGGACAACCAGCTTAGCCACAGGTCTCACCAGTGTCTTGCCTTTGTAAGAAATCTCTGCAGTGCGGATTCTTCCGTCAGGGCTTGGAACACAACGTGTCACTTTGGCAACAGGCCACAATCCTCGAGGTAGTTGGGGGTCCATTAACAGTACGACTGTTCCTTCTTTCAGACACTTAGTGTCCCTTTGCCACTTATTCCGTAACTGTAAGTCAGGAAGGTACTTTCTTATGAATGAAGACCAAAATTGATCCACTAATACCTGGCTGTGTCTCCACCTCCTCCGTCCCAGTAAGCCAGTGTCTGCATAAACAACTTGTGGTAAAGAAGCATCTCGCCGCCCCATCAACAGGAGGTTTGGTGTAACTGGATCAGGGTCTGCAATATCAGATGATGCATAGCCAATGGGTTTAGAGTTCAAAATTCCCTCTATTTCCACTAGAACGGTATGCAATACTTCTTCTGGTAGGGTCTGGCTTCCCACTGCTACTTTGAGAGCCGCTTTAACAGATCTAATTTCTCGTTCCCACACACCTCCGAAATGAGGGGCGTTTGGAGGATTGAACTGGAAATTAATCTGGTATTCACTCAGCTGTTCTTTTAGGTGCAAGTTCATGGCTGCAAAGGCTTCTCTTAACTCCTTGTCTCCCCCTTTAAAGTTAGTGCCACAGTCAGAAAGGAGTTCATGGGGACGGCCTCGGCGCGCGATGAAACGTCTGGTTGCCAAGAGGAAGCTGTCAGTATCAAGACTGTGTAAGAGTTCAATATGAGTACATCTGGTAGTCATACATTTGAACAAAATACCCCATCTCTTCTCCACACGACGTCCAAGCTTGATTTGTAGTGGTCCAAAACAGTCCACACCAGTGGACCAAAAGGGGGGTTTCCATAGACGTAACCGAGAGGGTGGTAGGTCAGCCATTTTAGGGATGACAGGTTTGGCTCGCCACTTCCTACAGTCAGTACATAACCACTGATGTTTTTTGACAGCTTGTCTACCTCGAAGGACCCAATATGCTCTACGTATTTCTGCGAATACTCTATCAGGCCCAGGATGTAAAAGACGCTGGTCATAATCCTTAATGAGCAGTTGTGTTAGAGGATGCTTAGGATCCAGTACAATTGGGTGAATTGTATCATGTTCGAGGTTGTTAGTTTGTCTCAGCCTGCCACCCACTCTTATTATTTCACATTCATCATCAAACTCAGGGGACAAAGGTAGGAGACGACTGTGATGAGAGATTTCCTTTCCATTTTTCAATGCTTGGAATTCTTCTGGGAAGCTCTCAGATTGTGCATGGGAAATGAGTTTGATCTCTGCTTCTCTTTTTTGTAGACTAGGGGTATTAGATTTCAAGGTTTCTTGAGTGGCATCTACAAGAGCTGACCAGGTGTTGTAGTCACGAGGATCTGGAAGATTAGGTAACTTGGTGGGTTGAATTAGGCCACAATATAAAGGTTTCCGCAACTCTGAGGAAAAGTCCTGTGCGGTGGTAGGGAATACAGGCCACTGGTTTGGGTCCGAGTAAAGAAATTCAGGACCTCTGTGCCATCGATGAGTGACATTAAGAGCCTTCAATGGCTTACCTCTGGTGATATCATCTGCTGGGTTCTGTTTTGAATCAACATATCTCCAGTCCTCAGCTGTCGTCAGCTCAAGTATCTCCACAATTCGGTTAGCCACAAAGACTTTGAACCTGCAAGACTCAGAACGAAGCCAGGTTAATACAACAGTTGAGTCAGACCACAGATAAATCTTGTCAATGGTGATTGTGAGCTCAGAAGTGATCAGTTTACTGAGTTGTGCTCCAGTCAGGGCTGCTGATAGTTCCAAACGAGGTATAGTGAGTGGTTTCAGAGGAGCTACTCGAGATCTAGCCATCACAAAGGAAACATCAACTTTGTTGTAGTGGTTTATCATCCTCAGGTAGGCCACTGAGCCATAAGCCCCCTCAGAGGCATCACAGAAAACATGTAGCTCTCTCCTTTTAACATCCTTGACGACTTCAGAGTTATTGACATTGTACCATCTTGGAAAGCAAATGTGATCCAAATATGGAAGCTCACTTTCCCATTCATTCCAAGCTTGTTGCAGACCACCTGGATTTATGGTCTGGTCCCACTGCTTGTTAGTGCCCCAGAGTTGTTGTAGCAAGACTTTAGCTCTTGTTGTGAATGGGATAATGTAACCTAAGGGGTCGTATTGTGAAGCCAATACTTTGTACACATTTCTCATGGTCAAGGTTTGATAGGAAATGGGTCTGTGCTTATAACCCAGGGTGTCAAGACCACAATTCCATCTTAGTCCTAGCGCTCCCTCAATTGGGTCAGCACTAATTTTATTCAACCAGTGTTCTACACTGCTAGATCTAGCCTCTTGTGGTAAATGGTCAACAACAGATGAAAAGTTGCTAGCCCATTGTCTTATTTCAAATCCACTGGAGGACAACAAAGTCTTCGTCTTCAGCAGAAGTTGTTTTGCTTCATCTGGGCAAGAGAGGGATGTTAGGCAGTTGTCGACATAAAATGATCTTAAAACAGTTTCTGCTACATCCTCGTTCCCTTCACTATGATCTTGCACGTGTCTCTGGAGGGCATAAGTGGCACAACAAGGGCTACATGTTGTTCCAAATGGCAGGACTTGCCATTCAAAGGTACATGGAGGTTCCTTTCGCTTCATGTCACGCCACAGGAATCTAAGAAGCGGTTTGTCTTCTGGTAAGAGCCTCACTTGGTGAAACATTCCTTTAATATCACCACTTATGGCCACTTTATGCTGACGAAAGCGGAGGAGGACACCAATCAATGATGGCCCTAAAGTGGGACCTGGAAGTAACTGGTCATTCAGTGCTTGGCCTTGATAGGTAAAGGAGCAATTAAATACAACACGAGGTTTACCATTATGTTCCACTAGGTGATGAGGAATATACCATGACTCCTCTGATTCTGAAACTTGCTCTGGGCTTAGTTTTGCTATGTAACCAGCTTTGCTCAGTTTGCTAATCTCTGTATTATACGTCTCAGCCAATTCAGGGGTTCTCTCTAGCTTGCGCTCAGATCTCCGAAGAAGGGGCATCACTGATTCCATTGGTACTTTCAACTTTGGGGCATATTTCTTCCTTAATAATGGGGTAGCAAGGCGCTTGGTTCCATCTACATCCACCCTTACAGTTTTAGTTTGTAACAGATCCATTGCCTCCTGGTCCTGCTTTGACCTAGCGTGCAGCCTCTCATTTCTGAATGGAAGTGTATCTACTTGCCATAATTGCTCAACATGTCTCTTTAATTCCGTAAAGGGGTTTTCTTGTGAGGTAAATAGACACTGGATAGAATCAGACTCACATGTAAAAGTAGGTCCTTGCAGTGCCCATCCTAGTCTGGTCTTTACAGCTGCTGGAGATCCCTTTGGACCATACCTGACCTGTTCAGTTGGGGTTATGAGAAATGGATTATCTGAACCGATAAGAATATGGGGTTGAACCTTAGAAAAGGAGTTCACTGGAATGTCATGCAGGTATGAGTACCGTTGCTTCAGTTTATCTACAGGATAACTCTGTTCCACTAGCATTATCTTGTCTGATGTAAATGCACCTTCTATTGAGAACCTTTTCTCTGGGTTTGAAGCAGCTGAAATTTTAAGGTTCACAGCTCTCCCTTCTAGTATTTCAGTTTGCTGTCTCACTGTACATAATTTAAGGTTCTCTGGTTCTCCCTTCAACCCAAGATACTTAGCTGCTCCTGGCAACAACATAGTACGCTCAGATCCATCATCTAAAATGGCATATGTGTCAAAGGTTCGATCCTTATTACTCAATCTCACTTTCACTACTTTGAGCAGTACTTTGGGGGATAGGCTCTGTGGATTCATATACAGAACTCTTGATGTTTGAGCCCGGTTTGCGTCATGCAATATTCCTAGATGTTGGCCATTACACTTAGGACATGGCTTTCTCAAAGTACAATCTACAGCTTTATGGGTTCTACCACACTTCCAACATCTATTCTGCTCCTTCAACCATTTTCTAACTTCATCTGCACTCAAACCTTTCAAATTATAACAGTTTGTGAGATTATGTGTGGTAGATCTACAATAAACACACGGAAACTTCATCTGATGTTTAGGTTCTCTTTCCTGAGTGGGACACACTCCTGAAACCGTTCCATCAGCTCCATGAAGGATGTTAGCAAATGGCATCTTTTGTCTTTGGCTCACTTCTTTTCTATACATTTGAGGTACAACATGCAAGGTACTTGTTTGTGCTACAACAGCCTGACATTCAGCTTCAACCTCAAGCCATGCAGCAAAATCTACCAAATTATAATGAACAACGGGCATCGTGGAACGAGCATGCCGAACAAAGTTGGAAACTAACTCTGTAGGGAGCTTACTTAACAGTCGTTGTACATGTGAAGCGCATGCCAACTCTGCATTACCTTCTCCTGTTCCAAGAGACTGTAACAGACCAACCAATGACCTCACTCTAACAGCAAAATTCTGAAACCCTTCTGCATCTCCACGAGCAACTCTAGGAAGACTCAAAATAGTTTGAATCTCTTTTAGGGCTAATTGATGCGGTTGGCCAAACTGTTGCTCCAAAGCAACTAAAGCTCTGGTATAAGGTTGGGGATGATGAGCATAAGACAGTGCAATGTGCCGTGCAGCAGGATAACGCAAATGATCTAACAAAATATGATATTTGTACATTTCTGACTCGTCAGCTGGTAGTAAGTTCAAAAGAGCCATTTTTAACAGTATAAATTCATAGGGGTCATTGTGATTGAAATAAGGAAATGAAGGGCCCTCAACACGCATTGAATATCTAGAGCCTATCATTTGCTGCTGCATAGGATGCTGTACAGATGGAGCCACATTACCTGATGAGGAAACATTTGGTGGCAAACTGGAGGAAACTTGAGGTACTGCAATGGCTGGTGGTTGTATTGCTTGCATAGGTGCAAACATCCCCTGTGGTGGTGGTTGCTGGCTGGTAAGAGCATAGTTTGCATGGACTGGGTTTAATCCTTGGCTTTGAAATTGTGGCCTTTGATCCAATGATAAATAATGCTGGGGAGCCTGAATTGCAGGCATGGACCAAGGAGGTTGGTTTGGTGGAACATACGGAGTAACAGCTGACGGTAAATGTACACTTGTAGATGTAGAGTTAACAATTCCATGAGGTGATACTGAAGTAGAAGAGGTGTATGGAACAGCAGCTGGATTTAATGACACAGAAATTGTTGGGAGGGATGATGCTTTAACTTGAGTTTGTGTAACATGAGGAACTGCAGCCGGTTCCTTCGGTTTGCATGGTAGAAAGGCTGTGTGAGCATGGCTACAGGGATAGAGTGTTTGAGCAGACTGGGATATTTTCCCAATATCTGGGATAGCAGCCATTTCAGATATAGTGGGCTCAGAGTGGGCTTTCTCACATGGGATGTCTCTGGCATGGCTTACTTGGTCTGATGCAGGCTGAGGTTCCTGGGGTATGTCGCTCTCCACCTCTGATTCACTTTCAGTTGAGGTGTGCTCATACTGCTCAACTCTACCAATCAGGTCTCTGACCATGCCCTTTAACTCTGCCACTTCATCCCTCAATGCACGAGTCTCTGCGGCTTCTGCAGCATGTTCCATCTCCTCTGAGGTTTGCTTTGAGGTTTGTCCATAGAATTCAGTTCGATAGTCTTGTAGGTACTTTGGTGGTCTCCTCACTCGTTTAGGTCTCTCTTCATGTTGCTCATCCTGCCCTGGGTATTTGGAAGCCATTGTCCACCATAGATGTTACTTCCGGCTCGAAGGACCATAAAGAAAACTGCTTAGTGGCTGTGGGTCATTGAACATCTTAGGTGGGGTGCACAGTCAAACACTGGACTCCCAAATCTCCACAGGCATCTTATTTATTTGGATTGAGTTGGTGAGTTGTGGATGATTTTGCGTCTATGATGCATGGACGGATCTGTGGTAGCATTTGGCTGGGACTGCTTCTTCTCCTGGTAGAGGTTGGAGGGGGGAAGGGAATGCAAGCTGGCTGAGTTAAGTAAGTTCCTGGCTGAGTCTCACAGGTGCTCACTATTGAGCTGATGGTGGGTGTGGCCTGCTGGTGGTGCTGGATGACAACTAGTATTTTTAACAAGGGGTATCATCATTCGCCAGAAATGGAGAAGCAGGCCAGAGAGCAGGGACTCACAGGCTCAGGATGCGATGCATAGATAAAATACAAAACCAGTATTAGTCTCAGCAAAGAATATATATATAAAACCTAGAAACTGATTAGTTTTTACACTGATTAAGATGAATGGAATAACAACAAGGTTAAATTTAGTAGAAAGTTAAGGAAAGTCCCAATGTGGATTCATCGCACCATAGAAACCACCAGTATCACAAATTCCAACAGTGAATTGATAGTGAAATACAGAACCTGCACAATATCTTAACACCAATTGTATATACACCAATTGTAAAGAAGTAACCTTTGACAGTTCCAGAGGGACGCACCTTCAGAAGGTCATCGAGAATTAGGCGATGGGAAGGGTAACCAAGGGCCAAGGAGATTGTAGATGAGGAAGGTCAACGTCCCACGTAGCAATGGATTGCAGCTCGGCTGAAATTTGATTCTCATATTTGATATTAGTGGTTCTCAAATAGGTGGACAACAAAACACAGACTGCCGAAATTTTAGCCAAGGGCGTCTGGAGATCCATAAGGGATCATAGGTTTTGATAGTTAGACTGAACCTTAGATTTTTAGAGGCGGAGCATAACAACCTCTAAATGTAGATGCATCTAGCCAAGTGTCATCTGCTTAAGCAGGGCAGATAGAAGACTGGCTTGCGGACACAAGAATTAACTCTTGAACTAAGCTTTAGAACGTAAATGATGAAGTTTCTACAGTCAGGGTTAATTTGCTTATGGTGTTATTTAAATACCAACCAAGACAACCAATGACACACATAAGACTATTATCTCACTCTTCAAAGAGCCTTAATATAAACTCCATGGCTAAATTCTCATAACCACACGATCTTTAAAACCATTAGAGCCGTGGATTCTGGTGGCCGGACATACACAAACCACTCTTCATAAATCTTTCCCCCAAAAAACCAGAGGGCCCAGCCACAGAAGAACAAGCGGAGGGAGACTGAAGACACGACAGGCATCATTATAACAAAACCACTCCAAGCATTGAGAAGGACAGGCAAAAACGGAAGACATGAATATCCAGAACAGGAACATGGGGCCCAGGATCAAACTACCCGGAACAAGAACACAAGATGAATGGATGACCGTGGGACCAAAGCCACGGCAAAATTCAGGTGGTCCAATCATTGAACAAACAGCCATCACCAAAGACTGAAACAAAGTAAACCACCGAGAAAACATCAAAAACGCGCAAAACGAAGGGGAGCCCATAGCCTACACAAGTCCAGTACAGGGCTTGTGATAATACAGTCGATAGCATGAGGACCGCCATGACAGCTGAAAGGTAAACCGATAAACACATTGAGCGCCAACTGGATGCCGAGAGACGCCACCGGGAGGCATAGAGGCAGGACACTGAGAACATCAGTGATAACAGTCATCACCAGCCACAAATCACGTCCGGAGTAAAACGTGGAGAAGGCATGGGCAGCCGAAGTAAGAATAAACCAATCTGGAAGGCGCACGAGGAATCAGGCCACTGACGCCAGAAAATGACTACGACAACAGGCGTCAACAGGACCGAAACAAGTTCCAACAACAAGAACACATCCAAGAGCCACCCACAGTGGCGGCCTAGAACGAACCATACCGTGAGCAGGCGGAGACGACGAACGAAGATCGCCGAGTGAATCAAAACAAGCCACAGACGTTGCATAAAAGAGACAAATTATAAATAAAAATTCACAGAGGAGAAAGGGGTCCAACAAGAACAAACCAAACGCTGAGTAAACCACTAATGCACAGCAGCCGCGACAGAAACACAAAAACAAAGAGAGCCACCAAAATAACAAAGCCAGCGTTGATTAAAGACAGGCAAAATTCACATTCGGCTCCTGAATAGGAGCCGTAGGAGCCGAGTCCTAGCCTGATGGCTAAGACAGAGAGACTCAGGAGGAGTTTCCACCCCCAGGCCATCAGGCCCTTAAACTTTAACTCTAAACGTGTACCTTAATTATTTAAGTCTACAGTCCACATTCATGCACATCACTTTGCATTCTATACTTAATTCCACAATACACATACTTCACTTATGTCATCCTTACATAGGATTACTTATGTATACCATGTATATTTTACAGAAATATATTACGTACATTTCCTGTACGGTTTTCCTTAATTAGTGCACTGTCCATGGAGCGGACCTGGGTTACATTTACTACTGGTTGTATTTGCTAAACATAACTTTGTATGTGACAAATAAAAGAAAATCTTGAAATCTTGAAATCTGAAATAACATACAGCAACAGATTAAACGCCGAAAGCCACAACTAATTCAGCCAGCATGAGAAACCTGCCCAGACGAGGACCACCAGCCCTGAACCACAGGAAAGACCCCACAACCCCAGAAACAATAACAGGATGCAGAGCCACAAAACATGAAAACGAGTCAGGTAGACCACAATGTCAAAGAACATAAAACTACAATTCCCAGAGTTCTTAGGGATGTGACGTCACAGATGACCGGAACAACAATAAGGAAACAGAAACGCATCAGAAAACACGGGAAAAGACCGCCTGGCCGCTCACCGCAATGATACAAACGGCCACAACAGAGGAGAAGGCCTGGACAGCTCCCGATCTAACGCCGCTGCCGACCCGAAACACCGCAAAACGCTCACCCGCCGCAGCGACGCGAACACGCCGGCGCCGCCGCCCGCCCGCTGAATTGCTGCGGAAGGAGAGACAGACGCGGCGAAACGAAAACCCCCACAACAGAAAAAGTGGGATCACTATCCAAAAGAAGGGGGGGAACACACCAAGATGCCAAAAGAAGGAAATCAGCGGGCATGAAACACCGGCGACGAATGGAGCGCTGCGGTAAGAAAGAGAATGAACGGCTGCACACCTGGACTTAAATAGGACGCTGAACAGGTGAGTTAATTACCTACCGCCCTAGGGGAAAGAGACTGCCGAGTTTTGGTGCCTGAAATGCGAATATCATTCGCTATTTTTTGTAAATATATATCTGAAATGTCTAAATGATATTTTAATGCAGACAGACTGGAATCTCTTTTCTTGTTTAGTCATGCCTTTGACCTGTGAAATTTTCTCTGCTTTGATTCAGAGGCATCAATATGAAGGTGTCCATTCCTCCATCAAACCATCCCAACATAAGTGTGATTCCAAGAGTAGAAGGTAAAACTTATCCGTCTCTCCATTAGGTTTTCTGGGTCCAGTAACACTAATCCAAACTCCTTCTCTACTTTTACCCTTTGGAGACAATCCTGTTAAAAACCACACACTTCTCAGTGAAACATTTTTAAATTTTTAATAGTTATCAGGAGACCAGGACAGAAATAATGGGTGTTTTTCTAGCAGTTCAGCAGAACCACATGCTCTCAGTCTGGTCCACCAGATGTTTTCTTCCCTCAACAAGCTGATTGTCATGTTTCCATAACAGGTCTGCTCACCTGCAGTCTCACCCTTGCATCAGCAATAAAATCAGGAATTTAATTAGAAATGCTCTGTAAATATTAGTCTGTTTTTATGGCTCCAGGGTTTGTTGACATTTAGCAGGTCACGTTTTGAAGTTCTGTCTTCTTTTGTTCGGAAAAGGAGCCAGTTTTTTACGCCATGAAGGGTCACAGTGAAACAGACAGAGAAAAGACCGACCTCAATTGTGCCTTCATTCTGTAGGTCAGAATAAAAGTCTGAAAAGGAGATGCAGATATTTGTTACACATGTTACATTAATTGATATAACGTCATCTGATCAACTGTATGTGTATGTTGTTACGGCCCCGACAGGCAAACCTGTTTCAGTCTAGGGAAATCATAAGGGGGCCATAACATATGAAAATGGACACCAAGAAGGTAAGCAACACAGTTTATTGGGCAGAAGAAAGAACCTGTGCTGGTTCCAACAAAAGACAAAACAGAGGGATTGGAACCTTGGCCAAACAAAGTAAGTCAAGGAGACAACTGACCCAGCCACGTTGACCGTTGGAGTCAGCAGCTCCCTGCTAAGGCTGCCTAACAGAATCTAACTAATGAAAAGAAATAAACAAAGCCCGCAAATAAAAACTACCAAGGTCCAACTCCGAACTAAAATAACAAAATCCAGCAGTATAAGACTGCTGAGGTCCAAGAGGGGAAAAGAGAGAAACAAACCAACCAGCACAGCTCCAACTCAAAACCCAAATCCACCTCCTCTGCCGCCTCCGGGATGATAGGGGATGCAGAGAAAGCAGCAGCAAGACGTAACAATGTACAGCGGGGAAAATAAGTATTGAACACGTCAACATTTCTCTCAAAAAACATATTTATAATCGAACTATTGACACGAAATTTTCACCAGATGTCGGCATCAACCCAAGTAATGCACACATAGAAAGAAATCCAAATATTTATGTCCATAAATGAAGTTATGTGTAATAAAGTGAAATGGCACAGGGAATAAGTATTGAACACATGAAGAAAAGGAGGGGTAAAAAGGTCTGGCAAGCCAAGAAAGCAGCTGGAGCTTGTCAGTATTCAGAAGGTTAACCTGCCCCCTAATAGTGCAAAGTAATATCAGCTGGTATAGTCCTGATTGATGCCTTTTAAAAAGGTTTCTCACCAGCAAGGTGTTAGACAAGAAGCATTGCATGATGGGTAAAAGCAAAGAGCTGTCCAAAGACCTACAAAACCTTATTGTTGCAAAACACACTGAAGGCATTGGTTACAGGCGCATTTCTACACTTTTGAAAGTTCCAGTGAGTACCATTGGGGCCATCATCCGGAAGTGGAAAGAACACGGCATTACCATAAACCAGCCACGGCCAGGTGCTCCTCGCAAGATTTCAGACAGAGGATTCAGAACAATAATCAGAAGGGTTCTCCAACAGCCCAGGACCACTCGTGGAGAGCTTCAGAAAGACCTGGAATCAGCAGGTACCGTTGTTTTAAAGAAAACAATGAGTAATGTACTCAACCGCCATGGCCTCCATGCACGCACACCACGTAAGACTCCATTTTTGAAGAAGCATGTTGAAGCTCGTTTGGAGTTTGCAACACAACATTTGGATAAACCCATGACATTCTGGGAGAAGATACTCTGGTCAGATGAGACCAAAATTTAACTCTTCGGATGTCATAAGACACAACATGTTTGGAGGAAAAATGTCACCGCACATCACCCCCAAAAACACCATACCAATAGTCAAGTTTGGAGGTGGGAGCATCATGGTGTGGGGCTGTTTTTCAGCATGTGGTACTGGTAGACGTCATATCATTGAAGGAATAATGACTGGAGAAAAGTACTGAGACATTCTTGATCAGAATCTGCTGTCATCTGCCTGGCTGCTGAAGATGAAAAGAGGGTGGATCTTTCAGCAAGACAACGATCCCAAGCACACAGCCAAGGTAACACTCAACTGGTTGAAGAAAAAGAAAATAGAGCTGCTAGAATGGCCCAGTCAATCACCAGACTTGAATCCAATTGAAAATCTTTGGAAAGAACTGAAGATCCGGGTTCACAGAAGAGACCCCCGGAACCTTGAAGATTTGAAGGCAGTTTATGTGGATGAATGGGCCAAAATCACACCTGAGCAATGTATTCGACTGGTTTCTCCATACAGGAGGCGTCTTGAAGCTGTAATCACCAACAAAGGTTTTTGCACTAAGTCTTAAATAAATTTCAGTAAGCGTGTTCAATACTTATTCCCTGTGCCATTTCACTTTATTACACATAACTTTATTTATGGACATAAATGTTTGGATTTCTTTCTATGTGTGCATTACTTGGGTTGATGCCGACATCTGGTGAAAATTTCGTGTCAATAGCTCGATTAGAAATATGTTTTTGAGAGAAATGTTGACGTGTTCAATACTTATTTTCCCCGCTGTATGTACACCCCCTTTTTTTGACCTTTTTCTTCTTTTCAGACCAAACCAGGGGGATCGGTGACATTGTGAGGACAGAACCTTCTGGTCATTACTATGGTGGTGCCTGGAGATCACTAGATGGAACCAAAGTACACCAGTTTAATTCCTCCACAGCAGTCAGTCAGTGTCTGAGAGGGAAGGGGCTTCACCTGTTTGGAGACTCCACCATCAGACAGTGGTTTGAATACTTGATTGCATCATTTCCAGGTATCTGTCCATCAGGGTGGGGTTTTTACTCAGAATTGATATATTTTGTTACAAACCTGTTTTTCTTCAAGATCTCAAGAATTTTGACCTGCACAGCTCCAAACAAGTTGGACCTCTCATGGCCTTGGACTACCCAGACAACATCTTGGTGACTTACCGCTGCCACGGTCCTCCTATCCGTTTTGCTAATGTTCCTGTGACTCAACTGCGTTACATTGCCAATGAACTGGACCACATAGACGGAGGCCCCAACACTGTTGTAGTCATTGGTGTCTGGTCGCACTTCAGCTCTTTTCCTGTCGATCTTTACATTCGGCGTCTGCAGAGCATCCGCAAGGCCGTGGTGCGGCTGCTGTCCAGAGCGCCACGTACGCTGGTGGTCATCCGGACCGCGAACCCCAAAGCTTTGACCGTTGATGTAGCACTGACCAACAGCGACTGGTATTCTATACAGCGTGATAAGCTGCTGCGGGCCATCTTCAAAGGACTGAATGTCCATCTGGTGGATGCTTGGGACATGGTCCTGGCCCACCACCTGCCACATGACCTTCACCCACAACCGCCCATCATCAAAAACATGATTGATGTTCTCCTGTCCTACATATGCCCTCCACCAACAGACCAAGCCAGAGGAAATCCACAAAAGAGGCCAGAATAGAAGAACTGGACTGTGATGTTGAGGAACTTCAGACAAAAAGACCGTCTGCAGCGCAATGAAGTAAAACCAAGCTATTGTTAATGATTGTAGACCTGTGGATGTAGCAACGTTTACACATCACACGTCCATGAAACACCTTTACAAATTTCCCAAAAGGGTTTTCATGTTTTTTTATGATATGAGACCATGGCAAATTTTCTGCACAGAAAATTGTTTTTTCAATATTTTTAGCAATCTGGAACAATTATCTATCAAAGAGAACATTAATGTCTTCATGTACAAATTCTGCTGTTGGTTTAGCAATTTTTCACAGGTTCAGGAATTGGACCAAAAAGATGTTTGCAGCTGTGGAACATGGACATTTTGAACAGACTGAACTGCATAGTTTGTGTCAGTGGAAACACTGAGTTGAGACTAAATTCCTCCTATCCTCTGTTGTCTCTCCCAGGTTGGTTGATGAGGAAGAAAGCGAGAGAGTCAATGGTCAGATTTAGCAGTTTGTTAGCATTGAAACACCTGTGTGGGAGGGCATGGTTGCACACACAGACCATGTGTTTTGTTTGTTTTCTATATAAGATACCAGTAAAATGTCTGATGTAGTCATTTTAATTCGCGTAATTACTGTGGATAAAATGTAATAAAAATAAATAAATAGTCATGTATATAAATTGCTAATACACACTAAGATTATAGCTACAATTCATAATTAATAAAAAAATATATATAATGTGAATTTAATTAAAGCACTCAAATTTGAATTTCTTTTTCTTTTCTTAAGGTGAGAAAGAATGTGACTGCTGTGACAGAGGATGACATTTCAAGCGCTGAAGAGATGGTTGAAGCATTTAAACCACTGCTTGTGGTTTACAAACATCATGTGTGAGGAAAAGACTCCCCCCAATCCAGTCATCGCTCCTCTTCATGCCCAACACAACCAACACTGAGGAAGATTCTCCTCTGGATCTAGAAATTAAGGGATCCATCAATCAAGACCTTTCACAGGGATATCATGTCCTCAGCCTGAAGGAGTCTGAGACGCTTCTGGAAACCTGAAGTCAAAAGCAGCAGCTTTCACAGACGGGGATCCAGTACAGTACAGGAAGATTTGGAGGATGAGGAGGAGCCGCAGTCCAGCAGTGACACCAGCACCACCAAGAAAAGAAAGTCTGCACTGGTCGATCTTCTGGGTCAAACCTTCAGGAAGACCTCTTACATCTCTACATCAGCAGCCTCCATTGCAGAGAAAGAGACCAAACACCAAAACCTCTCAGTGAAGATCCACTGTTGTGGTGGAAATCTCTACAGCATGTCTTCCCTCTGCTCTCCAAACTGGCACATTTGGGAATTCCCAGGACTAAAGTGGCAGCTGAGAGTTTTTCCACTGCAGGAGATATCATTAGTGCGCAGAGACGTTCACTCACTCCTGGACGTGCTGACCAACTGCTCTTCCTCCTTCCTAATGAAGGAGAAAATATCTAGATGAATGACCGATCGGGGATGTCCAGGAGATTTGTTGCTGACAGGCGGGATACCTTTCAGGTGTGACATGATGGCTTCGGTCGCAGAGTTCAGATGTTGGAGCTGGCCACCGTGCTCCAGAAACAAAGTAAACCCCGCCAGGTTTGTCGAGTTGGGAACTCCTGCGGCTGGATCCATGGTTGGCAAAGTATTCTGTCACAAGTACAGGCAGACGGCTGGACCCAAATGCAGCAGGTTTTTTAGCTCAGCTAAAAGTCCACAAAGCTTAATCAGGGTCAGGCAGGCAGGGGTCAATAACAGGCATAAGTTCATCAGAGGAGAGACAGGGTAGTCAGAGTCCAGGCGAGAGTCAGGACAGGCGGCAGGCAAACAGGATCAGGAGACAGAAGATCAGGTCAAAATACAACACTCTGCTTTAAGGCAGAGAGGCACAAACACACTGAGCTTCTTCTTCTTCTTACTGTGGTTTGATTGGCAGTAAAGGTGCATTTCCGCCACCTACTGTGTTGGAGTATGGGTCAGAGTGGGGACTACATATGAAAAACTAATAATAAAATAAAAAATAAAAAAAACAAATGGTCTTCAATAATCTGGTCCTGCTCAAAAAACCTATAATCACAGCATTTTAATTCTCTTCCCCTCCCAAAAGCTTCTTTGAAACTTCGCCGTTCACCCTCTATTAATCGAACTCTACTTTCCAGTTGTCGTCTTTCTTCTCCATAAAGTTCACAATGACACAGAACGTGTTCCACCGACTCTTCCCCTTTCCTGCACTCACACAAACCAGTTGGATGTTTCCCTATCAAATGCAATGTATTATTTAAACCAATGTGCCCCATCCTCAACTGTGATGTTATGCCGTGATCTCTGGCATTTACTCTGACATTCATACCTCTCCCTACTTTGTCTTGAATACTAAATAAATGTCGACCTTTCCTCTCCCTTTCCCATTGTGTCTGCCATTATACCATAATACGCCTCCTAATAATCACCCTACTTTCCGTTCTCCCTAAAGGAATTCCCATCTTTATACCCAATGTCAATGCCTTTTTTTGCCAGAAAATCAGCCATTTAATTCCCCTCCACCCCCCTATGTGCTGGTACCCACATGATGCTTATTTTCAATTTTTCCAACCTGAACAAACTCTCACAAATTTCATGCAATATATCTGATTTGCTGTCCGAAGAATAAGATTTCAGAGACATCAAAGCTAACAAGGAGTCTGAACAAATTATACCATCTCCAATTCTATTCTGTTCTCACACTGAGCTTCACTCAGTGCAATGCTTAAGTAAGATGTTGTTGATTGAATGAGGGAAAGTCAGATGTGCAGCATCTAGGACAGGGTTGTCAAACTCATTTTCACTGAGGGCCACATCAGCATAGTAGTTGTCCTCAAAGGGCCAGATATAACTTATACATGTAACTAAATGTAATGAAAAATGAAAGCCGCAAGCGGCGTTGTATGGCCCGCAGACACAACCCGCCTTCCACGCCCAACTCTATGCACCACCGCCGCCCTCACCGCCCACCTTTGATGAGGGATAGTAAAAGCTGCATTAACTAATAATGCTGACTATGCTAATCATGCTAGCTATGCTAATGTGGCTAAAAGTGCTAGCATTGCGATCAGCACCATTATCTCTCTCCAAAAAACACATTACCTAAAATGCTAACAATGCTAACTATGCTAGCTATGCTAATGTGGCTAAAAGTGCTAATATTGCGATCAGCATCATCAACTCTCTCCAAAAAACACATTACTAAAAATGCTAATTATGCTAACTATGCTAGCTATGCTAATGTGGCTAAAAGTGCTAGCATTGCGATCAGCATCATTAACTCTCTCCAAAAAACACATTACCTAAAATGCTAATAATGCTAACTATGCTAGCTATGCTAATGTGGCTAAAAGTGCTAGCATAGCGATCAGCATTATCAAATCTCTCAGAAAAACACATTGCTCATTAAGCTAACTATGCCAACAATGCTAGTTATGCTAACATAGCTAAAATTGCTAGCATAGCGATCAGCATCATCAACTGACACAGAAAAACACATTGCTCCACTGGTGAAAGCTATACGTCATAAGTTGATAAGAAATCCCACTTTTTTCAAAATGGCGCCTTTTCTGTTAATTTTATCTCCATAGCAACCTTTTTGTGTTTTAGTCACCTCAGAATTACGAACAGAATGACGTCAGTTTGAGACGAATCGGATAAAGTAAACTTTTTGTTGTTCTTAGCAACAGTGGTTCTATGCTAACCACGCCCACATTCGCTATATGTCCATATCCAGTGTATTTCAATGTATTCAGTTCCTGACATGGATGCATGCATTCAAATTTCACTGTATTGCATTGCATTGCAAAAACAAGATTTATAACATTGCGCCACTTTGCTAGCTCGCCACGCGCACGCCGTTCAAAATCTACAATTTCTAATTGCAATATTTTTTCCACAGTAGCTTGCCATTGATGCCCATAAAGTTTTGAGACTATCGCTGAAAATTCCAACGACAAGTTTACGATTGAATCCAGCGGTAAAGGTGTTTTTTTATAGAAAATTCAAGATGGCGGCCTTTTCCCGAGGTCAAAGGTGGACGCGACTCCAGAGGTAGTTGTGGACTTGCTCTAGCAACATGTGAGTGAAATTTTCTGAAAATCCCTGGAAAAAAAGTTCATTTTTTCATATTGTGTAAAAACGCGAACAACTCAAAATGGCAGATTTTGGCACAAAATGGCCGCCAAACCGTAGGTCGTGTCACCATCCCATAATGATTTCAAAACGTCCTTTGGATATCGCGGACAAGGGTATATTGGTATTGTATATTGAGTCGATTTTCAAAAACAAAGTTCAGAATTTTTCCGTATTTGCCGAGTCGGCACATTTTTTCTGTTTTCTGCTTACCACGCCCACATTCCTTTATCGATCTTGTCGTGCGTAACATCGTTTTGTTCAGCGCGGGCCAAGGAATCGCATATTTCCTCTTTACAACATTCCGATGAAAAATGTGTGAGCTAGCTAAGATGGCAACGGTTGCTAGCTCGCCACGCGCACGCCGTTCAAAATCTACAACTTCTAATTCCAACATTTTGTCCAGAGTAGCTGGCTGTTGGTGCCCGTAGGTCGTGTGATTTAAAAAATTTGTTTGGATATACCTGACAAAGTTATCTGGGTTTCGTTAGCTGATTCCTAAAAAAAAAACAGAAATTATTTTTTTAGCCGAGTCAGCCCTTTTTTTTGCGATCGTTTTTTGCTTACCACGCCCACATTCCTTTATCGATTTTGTTGTATGAGACATTCTTTTGTTCAGTGTGGGCCAGGGAATCGTATATTTCATTTTCAAGACATTCCGAAAAAGATATGTGCGAGCTGGCCAAAATCTCAACAGTTGCGAGCTCGCCACGCGCACACCGTTCAAAATCTACAACTTCTAATTCCAGCATTTTGTCCAGAGTAGCTGGCCGTTGATGCCCGAAAAGTTACGAGAGGATTGATGAAAATTCCAACGATGAGTTTTCGTTTGTATCTGGTGCTAAAGGTGCCTTTTGGAGAAAATTACAGATGGTGGCCTTTTCCCAAGGTCAAAGGTCAACGACACTTTTGTGGTGTTTGTAGACTGGAGCTGGCAGCAAGTGTGTGCAATTGCGTGAAAATCGTTCAAACAAAAGTGTTGTTTTCCCATATCGTGGGAAAACACAAAAATCGCCAATTCTCAGAGTTCACCACAAAATGGCGGCCAAGCCGTAGGTCGTGTGGCCGTCCCATAATGATTTCAAAACTTCTTTGGGATATCCCCGACACGTGTGTTTTGGTTTCGCGACTGTATTTTGAAGTACATTTTGTTCGGCCCCATACGCGATTTTCGGCCCATTCATTTTTTTGACGGGATCGCTGGCCATGATGTCATCGTCTTCGGGGGGGTGACGTTGACTTTGTGGAAAAATTCATTTGCAGTTTATCCCAGGAGTGTGCACATTTTGGTGACTTTTCAAGCATGCGGCGGGGGTCACATTCTCGCTGAAAGGCGGCGAAGTCGTCGTTCCAACTGCGAAAACAATATGGTCCTTGCAGTCAGTGACTGCTGCTGCGGGCCATAATAAACCTAACAACTCCTTAATGTTAAATAACTTATCATTTATGTATGTATTTATATATACCTTTTAAAGTGATTATTACAGATGCATAGAAAAAAAATGTTTGCTTGTCACTCCGTAACACTAAATTCTTTAAAATTTGATTCTGTCAGGTTAGGTTATATGGACAGTGTTTAAGTCCAAATGTATAGTTGCCCAATCCCATATTTCAAGTCTGATTCCCCCTAGATATGAATAAATACACACACATTTTTTTTTTTTAATTTTAGAAATTAAAAACTTTTATGCTCTCACAGGCCACATAAAATTACATGGAGGGCCACATTTTGCCCCCGGGCCTTGAGTTTGACACATGTGATCTAGGAGGTGTGCGCTGGGGTTGCTGGGAACTGTAATGTGGCTTTAACTCTGGAGACAGTTCCCACCATTGACCAGAGGGGCAGACAGAGCTCTGACTTCTGACAAAGGAGGTTAAATGACCACATTTAACTGTTTATCAAAGCCACTTAGGGGGAAAAAGTACAATAATTATATACAAGAAACTATTTGCATTGACAGTTTCATTATTTGAACCATTTTTCCCAGAAGAATCTACCAAATCAGTTTAGGAGAAAAGAGTGAGTGATATTTTGACTGCAGCAGGAGTAAACTGCTGGAGGAGTTACTCCACCTGAAATTCTTGCTTTATAATAACCACAAGGGGCTGATGACATCAGTCAACACCATTTAATATGGCAATAGTTGCATTTCCCAGTTTGAGATCAATAAGTATCTTCATCACATCATCTACTCTTTGTTTAAATTAAGACAAACAAATAACATTTATAAATGAAAATAAAAAACTAAAATCGACTTTGGTTGTATCTATCTGGTAGAACTTTTTTCTTTGTATTTGCTCTTGTTTTTGAAAAAGCAGAACAAGGCATTTCAGTTAGTTGTTTTTGTGCTGCAGCCAATCAAGAGCTCTCCTCATTTTTCTACAATTTATTTTAAAAATAGGAAACAACCATTTATTAATCAGCTAAAATTATGGGATTTATCTAAATTGACTTTTGTAATGCTTTTTTTTTAAATGTCACTCTTTCATAAAGACACGAGGACAATATTTTTTTTACATATTATTTTTCTTAAATTTCCAGAATATTTTAAATGTATTATTAGGTTGATAATATTTAGCCCTCATTGGATAATCAAAATTACTGTTTGTTGCATTAATACATAATTTTTTCAGGACCTGGTTCTAAAAGTTTGAGGGTTTTTTTTTAACTTATCCCTTTAGGGGGCGCCACAACCTGTCATCTTCCTCCATCCAACGCTCTCCTCTGTCTCCTCCTCACTCATGTAAACCTCCATCATGTCCTCCTTCTCCACATCCATGACCCTCCTCTTTGGTCTTCCCACAGACCTCTTTCCTGGTTCCTCCAACCTCAGCGTGGTCTGTCCCAAACATCTACCGTGATCTGTTCTTGTGATGGATGAACCTGAACATCTTCATCTCTGCTCCCTCCAGTCTCTTAATCATCAACATGGCGGCTCTCACCACAGTCTTCTACACCTTTCCTTTCACCCTTCATGACACTCTTTAGTCACCCCTGAAATCGTCCTCCGCCCGTTCCAGCCTGCTTCCACACACCTCTTTTCCACACCATTGCTCTGGACTGTTGACCCTAAATTCTTAAAGTCCTCCACCTTCTCCACCTCTGCTCCCTCACCGTTTAAAGCAAATTGGCATTGACCCTATTGTTAGCAGAAAGCTAGCTCAATTAGCTATTTTTAGCATACATGTGTTAAATTGCATCTAACCTTCGTAGCTTTTCCCCCTTTCATTGTTTTTATAAATTGCTTTAACAAACAGTTCATCAATAGAAGCAACACATTTCCGTAAATGGGATTTATCCAGTTCCTGGTATTTCAGTCTTTTTTTGTCTTTTGTCCCATTATAAAATCTGACTTCAGTTTTCTAATATTTCAGGTGTTTTTGGATGTTTGCCCCTGCAATGAACTGATGAACCATCTGGGATGTACCCAGATGCCTTTACCCAACAATAGCTGGGATAGGCCCCTGCAGCCCGTGACCTGAAAATGGATCAAGCGGGTTAATTAAATAAATGGATGGTTCCTGTCCCTTAGTTTTTACGTCTATATTTGCTAAAACTCAGTGTAAGGTCTAAAAACGGAATTGTTGGAATGTGATCTCAATTTCTGCTTTATATTGCATTTATTTTCTATTGTGTATTTTATTGTGAAAGTGGTTTGTGTTATTTCCTATTTTGTTTCTTATCCAGGTGTGTTGCATCATTCATTATGGGCGTGTCTAAATAAATGAGGCAATCACTCCAAGCTGCGTCGTTGGCTGAGAGTGAAGTCAGAGAAAGAGGAATTGTTTGGTGTGTGACTTATTTGATTCAGGAGAAATCTTCTCTAAGAGAAAATTGACACGATAATCCAGGTGCCACGCAGCACCGCAGTGCAGTTACCGACCTGTTAACAGGTTATGGGCCCAGAAGACGCCTGAGACTATTAAGAGTGTTTTCCACTTTTTCTGAGGAAGTTGACACCATGATAGAGCAGACGAACAGCCGATACAAGCCGCTGGTCCCGGCTTTCTGTTCGATGGAGATGAGAAGAACTATGATATTGGGAAACCAAATTCTTGGGTCACCTTTGACTACAAGGATTGAAACACGCCATTCTGAATGCGCCTGACCCTGATGATAACGATGAGGATCCAGCTAAAAATGCGGAGGCATATTCTGAACTGATCCAGTTTCTGGATGACAAGAGCCTGTCGCTGGTGATGCGTGAGGCAGCAGATGACGGCTGCAAGGCGCTACAGATCCTGAGAGACTACTACCAAAATAAAGGAAAGCCTCGTATCATCAGTCTTTATACTGAACTGACTTCACTGAAAAAGCCGGACAATGAAAGCGTGACAGAATATATAGTCCGCACTGAAACAGTGATCACGGCCTTGAGGAACGCCGGTGAAACCCTGAGCGATGGTCTGCTGGTTGCCAGGGTCCTGAAGGGGCTTCCTGATTCATTCCAACCATTTGCAATCCATGTGACACAACAGGTTGAGACCATGTGCAGAATTTAAAACAAAGCTACGGAGCTATGAGGACACTGAAAAGATGCGTGCAACCGCAGCAGGTGACAATGTGATGAACGCCCGCGTGCACCAGAGGGGGAGACCTGCCAGCCCAGGTGAGCGAGGAGCAGAGAAGGCGACAACAGACTTCGAAAACTTCAGATGTGGCCTGAAGGGACACCTGGCCAGAACCTGCCATCATAAACTGTGGTGCAGCTTGTGCAAAAGCAGCACGCACCGGGACAGCACCTTCAGACGCAGACAGCGCAGAGGACGAGACGACGCACGCAAAGCCTGCAGCAAGACGGAAAAGAAGGAGGAGTTTGCTTTCCGAGTGAGCGAGGGAGCAGACATTAACCTGAAGGGCCTGATGGTCGACTGTGGAGCAACTTTACATATCATCACTGATCTCCGGAAGTTCAGACGTTTTGATGAGAGCTTCCAGGCTGGATCACACTGTGTGGAGCTGGCTGACGGCACAAAGTGTAAAGGGGTGACGGAGCGTCGCAGTGACGCTGAGGTCTGTCTGATTGACAGCAGAGGGAGACGTGTAAAGGCTGTGTTGAGGCAAGCCTTGTACATCCCATCCTACCCACAGGACATCTTCTCTGTGAAAGCAGCAACAGCTGGTGGAGCAACTGTAATCTTCAAGAACAGGAGGGACGTATTGATTCACAGAGACGGTACGAAATGTCATATTTATGTACATGAAAGGTTATATTATTTACACACAAGTAATAATGGAACTTGTGCTAATCAGTGGGATGACACATGTAAAGGATGATTTGATATGCAGACGTGGCATGAAATTCTGGGACATTGTAATTATGCAGATATTCAGAAGTGTCAGAATGTCGTTGATGGTATGTAAATCACGGGTTTAACTACCAAACTTCCAACATGTGAAGTGTGTACTGAGGGTAAACTTTACCAAACCAGAAATCGAGAGCCTGATGTAAGAGCTAAAAAGCCTTTTGAGCTTGTTCATACTGACCTGGCTGGACCACTGCACCTAGAATCCAGAGATGGTCAGTTGGTTCGATGAGGCTGTTTTGGCTACAGAAAAGTTTCTGGCTGATATTGCTCCATATGGAAAAGTAAAATGTTTTAGATCTGACAATGGCAATGAGTTTACTGGGAAAGCTTTCCAGGGCCTTCTGCGTAAGCATTGCATTAGACATGAGACGTAAGCTCCATAGTTGCCACACCCGAATGGCACTGCAGAGCGAAACTGGCGTACTCTTTTTGAAATGGCAAGATGTATGCTGATTGAAAGTGATCTGCCAAAGCAGTTGTTGACCTATGCTGTCCAGACTGCTGCTATGGTGAGGAACAGATGTAATCATCATCAGCTATGGAATTCTCTTCCTCCAGATTTACGGAACACTGACACACTGCCACTATTCAAATCCAAACTCAAGACCCATCTCTTCAAACAATCATACAGTTAATCCATTCAGTTATCGCAACCTCATTTGTCTGTTTGTCTGTTTTTTCTATCCTATAATTTTATGTATCTATCTTAATTGTTTTTTATTTATAATTTTTTACTATGTCTTTATGTTTACTCATGTTTTACTCTGATAATTTCTTATTGACGTTTTATTCTGTTATTCTACTCTGTTTTTCTTATTTTAACCTTGTACAGCGACCTTGGGTGACCTGAAAGGCGCTTGAAATAAAATTTATTATTATTATTATTATTATTATTATTGATGTAATAAACTTGTAGAGCAGACACCGGTTGAGGCATTGTCAGGTAGACGGCCTAATTTGTCCAGGATACAAAAGTTTGGCACTGACTGTTTTGTTTACAAACAGGATAAAAGTAAACTAGACCCAAGGAGTGAAAAGGGTGTTTTCATTGGTTATGATAAAAATAGTCCTGCTTATATTGTTTATTTTCCTGACACTAAGAAAGTGCAGAAGCATAGGCTTGTTAAGTTTTTGTCTAAAACATGTGCAGAGCAACAGACCCAGACTCAAACGACTGAAAACGCCTGAAGAGAACTAGACGTTACCCTTCTAGAGGAAGAAGGAAGCCAGAC
Organism: Oryzias curvinotus; assembly: GCA_023969325.1. Classification (NCBI taxonomy): domain Eukaryota; kingdom Metazoa; phylum Chordata; class Actinopteri; order Beloniformes; family Adrianichthyidae; genus Oryzias; species Oryzias curvinotus. The sequence goes on along the minus strand of CM043722.1, from coordinate 22,596,639 downwards.
AGGTACACTGACTGTACCATGACTAAAACCTTGTTTGAAGATGAAACTGACCACATTCAGAGTAGCATTGATTATTGCTACAAAATCACATGCAACATACCGGTTTCATACAGAGAAGCTGTTACCTCTGAAAAATCTAGTGGGAAGATATGTTTAGAATATTGTCCAACAGCATAGATGGTGGCAGATTTGTTTACCAAACCTACAACAAAATTTAAGTTGGGAATGTTCAACCATTTTCTGTTTGGACATGTGTAAATGTTTGGCAAAGATGCAGTAATATGAGGTCAAGTGGGGGTGTTGGAATGTGATCTCAATTTCTGCTTTATTTTGCATTTATTTTCTATTGTGTATTTTATTGTGAAAGTGGTTTGTGTTATTCCCTGTTTTGTTTCTTGTCCAGGTGTGTTGTGTTATTCATTAAGGGGCGTGTCTAAATAAATGAGGCAATCACTCCAAGCTGCGTTGTTGGCTGAGAGTGAAGTCAGAGAAAGAGGAATTGTTTGGTGTGTGACTTATTTGATTTAGGAGAAATCTTCTCCAAGGGAAAGTTGACACAATAGTCCAGGTGCCACCTGTTAACAGACTTCTTAAACCTTTGTGCTATTACTTGCAACACCAACAAAGCAAAACCGCTATGAACTGCAACCCAGGGGGAAGATTAGGACTTTAAGGGTGTATTCAGACTGGAAAAGTCCATTGGTCTGGACTAAGTCTGCTTAATTTGCTCCGGATCAAGTCCTGAACATTGGACTTTATCTGTATTCAGGCTGCCTAGAAACCACACATTTCTGCTTCTAACCATAGCTTGTAAATGTAAAAGCTGATTTAGTTAACCTATTCAAACTTTCTATTTTGCTGACCAGTTATTAACGTCTGCATCAACGTCAGGCAAAACATTTTTTAATACTTTACGGGGGAGGAATGCTGCAAGGTGGTTACTGAGGAGGTGATTGCTAAAAAGGAACGCTGATAAGTGTTTATGACGTATAGATGGTCTGGAAAACAGTGTGAGAAGCAGTATGAATCATGTTAAAAGTTGTTTTAAACGAGCCTCCATTCATTTGAAAACATTTCAGTGAGTTTCTGTCTCTTGTTGCTGCTCCACGTTTATCCGCGTCTTATGGTTGCTGTGTCTTAGGATCTCATAATGCCCGGCTACGGTGGCCTTTTTGGTTCAGTTATTCTACTCAGAGCATTTCAGACTGAGGAAACTACTGAAGCTCAGTCTAATCACCCCGGTTCTCCACCAGCTGCACTGGCTCCCTATAACCTCCAGAATCCAATTCAAATTCCTCCTGTTCACCTTTAAGGCCCTCCATAACCTGGCCCCTCCTTATCTCTCCGACCTCCTCCATATCAGAACCCCCTCTCCTTCTCTTCGGTCCTCCTCCTCTGTTCAGCTCTCTGTTCCTCTGGCCCGCCTCATCACCATGGGAAACAGAGCCTTCAGCTGCTGAATTCCCTCACTTCTGACCTCCGTAACATAGACTCTCTTCCAACTTTCAGATCGAAACTCATCTGTTTATTTCTGCCTTCCCATCCTGATTCACTTTTGATTTTGTCTTTTATATTTATTGTGTTTTTAATGTCTCTTTTTAACCTTTGTTTTGCTAAGTGTCCTTGGGTTTCATGAAAGGTGCTTTAAATTAGATTATATTTATTATTATTATTATTATTATTATTATTATTATTATTATTATTATTATTATTATTATTATTATTATTGGAAATGAACTGAGACCACCTCAAAAGATGGGTCAGAGAGTGGTTCCTGGTCCCAGACCAGGGTTTGCTTGGGTGTTTTCAGACTTAAAATTTATTCCAGATTATCGGGGGAAACAAACTCTGATTCACATTAGGTGCATGAAATGAGCCCAGTCTGAAAAACCCTAAGGGAAAATCTATAGACTGTTACTCTATTGAGCATAGGCAATAGAGTTGAGTATCCACTCTCTTCAACTACACCGATATTGACTAAACCACTTTTTTATTTTTCAGATTTTATTACAGAACCTGTTGATGTGGCTGATTGGTTGATCATGAAGAACAAACCTGTCAGAATGTTGTCACTAACACATGGATCCATCTTTCTGTTCTTGGCTGTGTGGGTTTTGACCATCCTGTTCTACAGAAAGCAGTGGCTTGAGGTAAAGAACACACTAAATGTAAACTTTAGCTAAAGCTATTTATCAGGTAACATTCTGGAAAAGGTAATGTGGAGGACATGCAGGAGACACATGTGACATAATTATCATAAACTTTACAGAAACAACAAAACATAAAGATGACTAAACCAGAAAAATTCTTCAAGAGACGGCGAACAAAAGGGGCATCAAAAGACCCTGTGTGGTTAAATTAATTATCTTAATATTTATCCATCCATCCATCTTCCTCCGTTTATGCGGGACTGGGTCAAGGGGGCAGCAGTCTAAGCAATGATGCCCAGACTTCCCTCGCCCCATCCACTTCCTCCAGCTCCTCTGGGGGGACCCAGAGACCCCCCCCCCCAGGCCAGTCGAGAGAGATAGTCTCTCCACTGTGTCCTGGGTCTTTCCCGGGAACTCTGCCCAGTGGGACATGCCCGGAACACCTCCCCAGGGAGGCGTCCAGGGTGCATCAGGACTAGATGCCCAAGCCACCTCCAGCCACTCCTCTCGATGTGGAGGAGAAGCTGTTCTACTCTGAGCTCTCCGTGGGTAACTGAGCTTCTCACCCTGTCTCTAAGGGAGCCACCCTGTGGAGGAAGCTCATTTCAGCCGCTTATATTCGTTGTACTCCTTCTTTCGGTCATGACCCAGAGCTCATGACCATAGGTGAGTATAGGAACAAAGATCGACTGGTAAATTGACAGCTTTGCTTTTTGGCTCAGCTCTCTCTTCACCAGAACGGACCGATACAGCGACCGCATAACTACGGACGCTGCTCCGATCCGCCAGTCAATCTCACGCTCCGGTCTTCCCTCACTCGTGAAAAAGACCCCAAGATATTTCAACTCCTCCACCTTGGGCAGGAGCAGTCCACCCACCGAGAGATGGCAAGCTACCTTTCTCTGGTCGAGAACCATGCCCTCAGATTTAGCTGTGCTGACCTTCATCCCAGCCGCTTCACACTCTGCCACAAACTACTCCAATGCATGCTGGAGGTCCTGGCTTAATGAAGCAACCAGGACAATATCATCTGCAAAGATCAGAGAGGAAATACTGTGTTCCCCAATCCCACTCCGGCCCCTGGCTGCGCCTAGAAATTCTGTCCATAAAAACTATGAACAGAAGCGGTGATAAGGGCAATCCTGCAGAAGTCAAACATGCACCCCGGACCCCATACTCCCAGAGCACCCTCCAAAGGATACTACGGGGGACGTGGTCAAACGCCTTCTTCAAATCCACAAAAGACATGTGGACTGAATGAGCGAACTCCCACGAACCCTCCAGCACCCTAAAGAGGGTGTAGAGCTTGTCCACTGTTCCACGACCAGGATGGAGACTTGAGGTAGTCAGGGCTCAGTGTACTCAGTGGACTTCATCCACTCCCGGAGGCTTGCCACTGAGGAGGTCATTGACTGCGTCAGTGAGTTCAGCTTGGGTGATAGACAGCCTCACCCCAAAGTCCTCGTTCTCTGCTTCCTCAAAAGAAGGCGTGTCAATGGAATTGAGGACATCCTGGAAGTATTTCTTCTCCCACACGACAATGTCCCCAGTTGAAGTCAACACCCCCCCACCTGCACTGAAAACGGTGCCTGTAGAGAACTGCTTTCCCCTTCTGAGGTGCCGGACGGTTTGCTAGCATCTCTTTCTGTCCTTCTTTGTTGGATTCCAGGGGAGGTGTGGACAGTATCAACTGGCCCTTGAAGTGACCAGCCCAGTTGCGTACGGATGGCAACTACTTCTCAGATGGTCGTAGGGGTGATGATACCTCCAGAGAGGCTGAGGCTCCATTGAGTTGTGTCATACTCGCACAGTCTGCAGAGGTAGGGTCTCTGGATGACAGACGAGGTTGAGCTGGTGCACTACTTGAGGAAGGACAATACTCCGCTCTGAGAAAAGACTGAACCAGTTTGTTGCCCCACGTAAGTGGTGGAGAGTGGTGGAGCCCCTTGACTGACATGCGGAACAGCGTGAAGTGATTCCATTGCTGGTTGGTTGTAGCTGTAAGCAGGTTGGTGGCTTGCAGAAGACTGAGGCACTCCTGGATTGACAGATGCTTGGTTGAAGTATGGACTCTGTTGGGCCTGGACCACAAACAGGGTTTGAGTCAGGAAAAAATGCCACCTGTGGTGTTGGATGTACCAGAGGTGTTGAATTGTTGACATGGGCTGACAGATGTGGAGAAGGGTGCATCGAGGGGGCAGATATTAACCCTGAAGATGGTTGTAAATTTACAGACTTAAGTTTAGTGGATACAAGACTCTGAAGCTGTGTTGTTGGGGATGCCGAAGAAGCAGAAGTTGCTGAGACGGAAGCAGATGCCAGCATTGGCAGTGGTCCAGTAGTTGTCACTATAGAGACTGGGATGACCTTTCAGGTCAATTGTGGGGAAGGACTGAGCGCAGCAGGAACTTGTGGTGGAGGCAACTGGGTTGACAGTGACTACTTGGAGGTGGATGCAATTGAGTCTGCTAGTTCACCCTGCGCTGGCGTTGGCAAGTCTATGAAAGGGTTTAACTTGTCAGGGGGTGCAGGTGAAGGTGCCTGACCAATTTTTAAATTAGGCGTTGCTTTCAGCCTTGGAAGAGAGCGGAGCATCTGGAAATCCACTCCACGTTTTTGATTTCTCCAGTGATGATGCAGATTGTTATTAGTCAAGGTAGTTGCTGTGGAGTTTTGCGGCAGCAGGAGACCGGCAAAATGGGTTGCTGCAGTATGTCCAGATACTGCTCAAGGTATCTGGTTTGTAGGGATATTGTGGGGGGCGCACAAATCGACGGATCCCTGAGCTGTCTGGTGTGGCAGTGGCGGAGATTTTTGAGGCGCTTGAGTTTGTGGGTTGGCATTACGAGGTGTTTCCCTGTAGTTTCGGGGGTGCGACGGCTTCATCCATCCAATTTCTGAGGTTGTCGAGGTCGCCGGTGTCATCACAGCACTCATCGGAGGATGAAAAGGTTGAGGTGAGTACGTTGGTTCACTTTGTAGAATGTGCATAGAGAATGTATCTGAAAGTTTCCGGAGGTGCTCCTGTTGTTTGATGGTGCAGTAGAGAAAGGTGTCTCGTTAGAGCTGGCAGCCGGTCCGGGACATTGATGGATATCAACAAACAGCAGAAGGTAGATGGCGATGACCAAAGCAAGGCTTTGTTGCGGCTTTAATTTTATTTCAGAGTGCGTTTTTATACACCGGTAGTGATGTGGATGGACGAAGGTGGTAGCCAGGGCAAGTTTCCCGAATCCAAAGTGCATGTTTAGTTGGAATTCAGTTTTTGGTCGCATATATGATGTATTATTATTGCTGTTTAATTCATTGACATTTAAAGTTTGATAGTTGTCATCATACTTTCAACTATTAAGCAATACATAAACAAGCAGAGCTGCGACTACACCTTCAGAACCTGGCGCCGCCATCTTGCCATCAGAACAAACGCAGATCCACATGTTGATCAGGGTCCATGGAGAAGAGGGCCAAGCTGCAATGGAGAGTGTTGGAAGGCTCCCTTCTCATGGTCTGGAGGTCCATGTGGTGCTTTTAAGGCTGCCTCCACCAGCTCTGGTGTCAGCTCTGGAGGCCACACCCTTTCCAGCACACCTGAAAATAATCACACAGACATACAAACAAAAGATCCACAAAAACCACAGAAGTCCCACTCTGATTCAAATAAAAAACACAAAACACAGAACAAACAGAACCAAACAAAGTCAAAGACGGCCACAGCCGTAACAACAGGATCAAAGTGGTTCTCTGTCTTCAACCCAAAATCCAGTTACTACCATATTGAAATGGCAGAAGAGGATAAAGCCAAAACTGCTTTCGTCATGCCAAAGTGACATCTGCACCTGTTCTTGGCTTTGCTGACCCAAAGCTACCTTACATCCTACATACAGATGCAAGCATTACTGGATTGGGACCGGTGCTGTATCAGGAGCAGGAGGACAAGCTGCCGGTCATCTCTTACGCCAGTTGCGGGTTGTCGCTGAGTGATACGAGGTACCCAGCCCAAAAAGTGGAATTTTTGGCCCTGAAGAGGAGTGTCGACAAAGAGTTCCATGACTATCTATATGGAGTCACTTTCACAGTTGTGACAGACAACAACCGTCTCACCTACTTCCTCACAACAGCCAAGCTAGATGCCACAGGTCATCAGTGGTTGGCGGCACTATCAACGTATTTATTCACACTGTGATATTGTGGTGGAAAATGGAATTTAAACGCCGATGCTCAGTCAAGATGTGCCCACAGAAATCTTCCTGAAGACCATTCCTGCTAGGAGTGGGACCTGCTTTGCCGGTTGACTCAGCAGCCATTTGAGCCTGGTGATGCACAGGAGATCTCACCAGAGATTGTAGATGCCATCTATAGATGCCATTCAGAACTGTCTAGTGAGAGCACACCAAGATCGCAATCCTAGTCAAGTTTTCACAGGTCATTTTACAAAATATTCAGTTGCCATTCTCACCACCAGCCAGAAAGCCCAGACTGTTGCAAAGTGCCTTTGGAATGAGTTAATAGTGTACTATGGCATTCCAGAGTGCATCCACTCAGACCAGGGCCCGGACTTTAAGTCCAAACTCATCAAAGAGCTTTGTGAGGGTGCTGGCATATAGAAAAGCAGAACTACTCCGTACCATCCACGGGAAAATCCAGTAGAGCATTTCAATCGCACACTGCTGGGGATACTCGGAACCCTAGAAAACAAACAGAAATCACAGTGGAAACAGCATGTTAAGCCCTTGGTCCATGCAATTAACTGCACAAAAAAATGAAGTAACAGGGCTTACGCCATATGAACTTCTTTTTGGTTGTTGCACTCGTCTCCCAGCCTTTGGTTTACCGGTCCAAGAAACAAGATCTATCTCTCACTCTGACTATCACAAGCTAGAGGACAAGTGGGAGCAAGGTGTCTAGAAGGTCATCAAGCGTGCTGGAGAGTTGCCTATTTACACCGTGCAACCTGAAAACCAATATGCACCGGGCCGCACCTTGCATCGGGAACTCTTGCTTCCTTGTGGGTTCCTGCCAGCCTGTCCTGACGACCTTCTTGCTGCAGCACATGTCCAGCGGCCGAAAACTTAGAATCTGACTTGTGAGTTTTGACTCAGCTGATGTTCTGAAGGATGCTGACTTCATGCCAGCAAATCCTGTCTTATTTCCAGCCAAGTTCACAGTTGAGCAAGGAAATGACCTTGAGCCACAACCTTTGGTTCTCACCACTGTGGAGCGACACCTAGCGACACTGTCCTTTCAGATCTCGGTCCACTGGCTCAGAGTGCAAACTTGGAAGAACATGTACAAGATGAGCCTGTTTCCATTCCATCTACATCTGGGGTGGAGGAGGTCTCTGCGGAAGTGTCTAGGGGGGAAGGCCCCTTTGAATCAAGCATGCCTGAGCCGGTGGAGTTGCCTGTGGGGAAAGAAAGTAGCTGTTGGTGACTGGAATCATCACAGAGGACTTTGCTTCAAATGTGTCGTGGGTCTTTGTGGTCCTCTTTCCAAAGGTTGCCAGGGGAGTGGTGCATTGTGTTTCGTAGTGTTTCCCACTTTTCCACGGAGTGTCTCCTGTCTGCATGGCGTCAAGTTCCTTCTCAAAGGCTTCTGCGAATTTCTGCATCAGGACAGGCTTTGACATCTTGATGACGTTGATGCAAGGATTTCCTTGTTTCCTTGAATGATTAAACTTCTTCAGGTTCCGACTGATCTTGCAGCACACTAAGGAGTGGTTTGTGTCGCAGTCAGCACTGTAATAAGAGCGTACGTGTAGAACGCTATTGATAACTGAGTGACGTATTAGCATAAGGTCCAACTGGTGCCAGTGTTTCTTGGTGGATGGTGCCAAGAGACCTAATGCTGGGGCTAGGTCTGGAAGTATGAGTTGGCGATGCACAGGTTGTAGAAAGCACAGAGCTCGAGCAGGCGTTAGCCGTTCTCGTTCATTTTGCCTATGCCAAATTTTCCGGCCATGAGTCGTTGTCTGCTCCTACTCTGGCATTGAAGTCACCCAGAAAGATGAGCTGTTCCTTGACGGGGATGCTGTTGATGACAGATGTTAGGTTCTCATGTAACCGCTCTTTAGTTTCAAATGTTGCGTTCAGAGATGGGGCATAAACGCTGACAAGGGTGATAGGACCTGTGGTGGTGTTGAGACGAAGGGTGAGGAGTCGTTCTGAGCCTTTACTGCCTGGTTCTACCATACTCAGTAAGCTGTTTTTCACCACAAAAGCTACGCCATGCTGTCTGGGCTCTGCCTTTCCCTGCCATTAGAAGGTGTAGTCTTTTTCTTTCAGAATGCTTGAGTCAGGCAATCACGTTTCCTGTAGGGCTGCGATGTCTACGTTCAGCCTCAGAAGTTCGTTGTTGGTGACTACTGTCTTTCGTAGGTTGTCAATGTTCCGTACATCTTCAGAGAGGCCCGTCAACATTGTACAGACATTCCAACATCCCAGTTTAAGAGGTGGTCTCTTTTTCTGTGTTTTATTGCCTGGTGCAATGGTTGCAGCCTGCCATTCGGAGTATGCCTAATCCCCATACACCCAGTAAGGAAAGCAGACTGTGGCAAGGCAGTACCTGACTGTCTGGGGGCTGCCCAGCTTGAGGCGGGCGGTAACTGTCCAGTGAGACCCCAAGATCCCTCCCACCATCAGAAACAACCCCTTGGCGCCTTGCTCTACGCCAAATGAGCTGTGGCTTAAAACCGATAAACTGTTGCTTTACGTGTTGTTTCCGTGCAAGTACGCTAGCAAGGCTGGATTATCCTCTCCAGAGATTTGCTCGAGAGTGGTCAGATTATTAAGTACAGGCTATTGCCCAAATAGCAGGTTCCCCCTCTACATGACGTTGATGGATCCAAAGGAATAGCAAGGCAGCTACAGTTTGGCATCGGCGCCAGCGTAGAAGTTGTCAGAGCCTTGGGGACTCCGACTCCGGATTTTTCCTCGAGGTTTGATCCTGAAGCCTTTTCCATGGAAAAATATAGCCACAAGGCAGTGGAGGTTTGAAATCAGGGTTTTGCTTCCCCTAGATCAGGGGTGGCGAACAAGTTTGACACCAAAAGCCGGATTTTTTCACTGTGAGAGTCAAAGAGCCACACCACAAACTGACCTGCCAAGATGTACACACACAAACACGCAATTAAAGCCATATTATTTTCCATAACACACTCCTCTCCCTACAATACAACAGCAAGTATTGTACTTGTGTTTATTTCAAGGAAAGTGTCCACTCTCAATACACACATCAATGCAGCTAAACCAGACTTAACACAGCGACTACCCTGGAGGTCAGAGACCCCCTCCACACACACAGGCACCTCTCTCTCATCTCATTCACACACACTCTCTATCTCAGTGTTTTTCAACCAGTGTGCCGCGGCACAATAGTGTGCCGTGGGAGATTGCTCTCATTAACTGATATAAAAAACATCTCCAGGATATCAGCTCTTTGTTCATAAAATCAGGCACTGATATAACACTGAGTAGTTAGGAATACAAAAGATCGTAAAATACTTCTTTCTTTGTATTTACTTGATTCTATTAAAAACATTTTGTTAAGAATGACGGCAGCCGCAGCTACAGCTGTTTTTGGAAAAGTCCCGCCCCTTTAACTGTCTCCACCAATCATTCTTGAAAGTTTAATCACACGTCATCAGTCTGACCAATCAGAAGTGGTTAAAGTCTTCACTTCCTTGTTCTGATTTTGCATGTAATGTCGCTCAGTTCCAACAAAAATACCAGCTAAAACTCGTCTTTAGCGGTGTAGCTTTCCGCAGAATCCAGTGTCAGACCGTGGAACAAGTGGACAAAACAATGAAGCTCAGAGAAACGATCTCCGGCCGTTTTCACACTACATCTCCCATGATGCATTGGGTTAAAGTGAGAGCGTCTCAGCGCACAATGAGTCTTCGTGTTAAACGTCTTGAAACCACAATGAACACACATCAAACAATTTTTGAATCTTTTAACTTAACTTTAATTACATCTTTTAGAAAGAACAACTGCAACTTCCAGCTTTTTCTGCCACAATTATCACAAAAATGCACGTGAGATTGCAGAGGGACTGTAGATCAATGCAGACTATGAGTTTCTTCTTTTTTCTTTTTTCGGATGCTGATGTGCCGCGGCATTTTTGTCAAGGTTAAAGTGTGCCGTGGCTCAAAAAAGGTTGAAAAACACTGCTCTATCTCACTCTTTTCTCTGCCTCTCTCTGACACACACAACTACTCAGTGACAGGCGGTGAGGTTGATGCTGGAGAGGCACTGACTCCTCTGATGTCAGATTTACGATGATAAAAACTAAATATTTTACCATTCATCCAACAGTTTTAACTGGTAATTCTTTGTATCTCAACATTCCTCAACATTCAATGACCCTCACACCAACAAATACACAAACATCTGGACAGAGGATCCTTCTGGTGTCTAAGTAATTCATACTCACAATAAACACATTCATTCATTCATTCATTTTCTTGACCGTTTTTTCCCTTTCGGGGTCACGGGGCTGCCGGAGCCTATCCCGGCCACTTGTGAGCGAAGGCAGGGGGACATCCTGAACAGGTCGCCAGTCTGTCGCAGGGTAGAATCTCAACAATCACACAGCCATTCACTCTCACACTCACACCTGTGGACAATTTAGAATTGCCTATGAAGCATGTTTTTGGATGGTGGGAGGAAGCCGGAGACCCAGGAGTAAACCCACGCATGCACGGGGAGAACATGCAAACTCCACACAGAAAGGCCCCCTGTTGATGTTGTTTTTTCACGTCCCCCAGCCGGGACTTGAACCGGAGGCCTTCTTGCTGTGAGGCAAGAGCGCTAACCACTGCGCCACCGTGCAGCCCCATACACATTCAATACATCACATTTCAGATGTGTGCAGTATAAATCAATTTTGACCCTTGTTAAAATATGTTACGTTAAGAACTCTTATTTATCGTGAATGATTGTTTTTTTCATGAAAGGCTGGTATTTCATGGAATATTGTGCATTACAATGAATCACATCAATCATCAACGTGACAGGTAAACAAGTGATTTAATGCCAGTCAACTTGCAGAGCTACGTTACAGAGCTCTTCTCGCCCCTCCTGTCCAGAGTCAGAGTCCAATTACTTAAACACACACTCAAACAGCCAAACAGCATGGAGCTCGGTTCTGCTCATTGCCCCCTGGCTCGTGGTTTTACTTTCAAGATTCCCCACTTCTCATGAGTCTTTTTGGATGAAGGCGGGGCCAGTCGTAGCCTCTCTGATCAGTTCCTTTACGTGAGTGTCGGTCAGAACCGATCGATGCCTTGATTTCAAGTGTTTCAAGGTAATAAACAGGGACTGGCAGACATATAATGAGGAGAACATCAACAGCAGCTTGAGAGCGGCTCTTTTACACACAGGTATTTTTCCGTTCTCCAAAACGTAACAGGGCCTTCTTTCAAATAGATTTCAGCTCAATCATCTCCGGTTCGCTCGCTGCCTCTAAAAAAGGAAGAATCTTCCTATTCTTTGCAGATCCAATGTTGACTTATTTTTTCCAGAATTGGGTGTAACGTAAATGATTGGCGGTCACGTATGTGTCGGGAGCAGCATCAAACACACACACTGCCAAATTACTTTTATTATTATTTACTTTTAACACCCTCTGATGGATTTGAGTGTGGTTTACCATACTAGGCTGACAAGTATCATCTCCCCGAAGCAACTGGTTATAAGGCACCAGGGACCGGCCTGCGCCCCTTCTCCTGTCAGTAAAGGCAGTTCTGTCTGGTTTAGAAGCTAAACCGCACACAAAGGCCAGGAACTGGACTTGGTTGTTAGAAGCTATTTGAGACATGCACCGTACAGGGGTGCTTTATAGACGGAGGGAGCTTATCCCCACTACCACCCCCTGGCTATGACAACCTTGGAACCCCAAAGCATATAAACAAAATCAATATTAGTACTGTACAAGATAACTGTACAAAGTGCATAAAAGCTCAATTTTACTGACTAAGCTTTAATGAATATAATATTTTCACGCAATATCTAAATTCAGTTGTAATTCTTGAAATGACTGATCCAGTCATTTAGCACCTGATCAATATTATCAATAGGTTGATCATCAAATCTTTAGCACCCAAGCTGTTGCTGGTGACAGCTAAATAACACACGCTCTCTGACATCCATCAAATCTGTAATTGTTGATGAGATCTCAGTAAATCAAATGGTTCTGACACTGAGAAAAGCAGCTTTTCATATTGGTTTTGCCCCAATATGCAACACTTTATGAACGTAAAATGCAGTCAATTTTTTTTTTACTTGTCCTGTCCAACAGCTGAACAAACAGATGAGAGCTGAGGGCCTCTTGTGTTTTACTTTAACAACAGGGGTTATGAATCTTCTGACAAACCAGAGGAATGTCTGAATAAACCCCTTTGTAATCGAGGTCAAACTTTGTTATCTTAATCATATTTTAATTTTTTTGTGTTGGACTGGACAGAAAAGGAAAGGAGGGAAGAAGAAAGAGGGATGTTAGAGAGGGGGGGATAAGAGGGTGAGAGGAAGGTGGTAGGTAAAATAATAAAGCAGCAAAGACCAACAAGTTGCTGGATGTTTATAATCATTACTGTCAGGTTCAGATGTAATACAAATCTAGAAGGGGCCCGTCCACAGATATAGATAGAGAACAACAGCCCTCCGGGCAATCACATCCGCCACCCAGGCCAGGGCCAGCAGGACCACCGCAGGGGCCCCCAAAGTCAGAGAGCAGGGAGGCATGGGGGGACAGAGCGTGCAAGCTCGAGCACAAACATAGGAGCAGCCCCCCAGGAGGGCCAGGAGGGCCCAACGCCAGGCCCCCCCCAGACATGGACACCCCCAGGCTCAGATGAGTTGTGATCTCCGGCTTTTGGTCTTCCCAAAGAGGACAGGGATCCCTCTCCCTCTATAAGAGAGAGGGCTGTCTGGCCCAGGAAGCCAGCACCAAAGGGACATGGCCGTTGTGGCCGTTGTGGAGGGCCTGGTACCCCCCTCCAGGGATGGGGTAGGGGACAGATGGTCAGAGGTCCCACCTTCCTTGTGAAATGCATGTGTGTGTATGCATTTATATGTGTGTGCGTTGGAGTATATATTTTAAGGGGTAAAGGGTGTGTGTACTAAGGGGGTGCAGTTAAAATTGGTGGGCAGGGCGCTGAGAGGACATCTGCTGCTTGCTTTCCCCATCACCCTAAAAAGTGATCATATGAGGAAGGGGGTAAGTCGGGGACAGCTGGTAGACTGAACCCCAGTGGTCAAACAGCCGTCCCCCAGCCCCCCCCCCAGAATTGGGCCCAGGTCTCTACAGCCCAGGGGTCCCATCCCCCGAAGCGCCAACCCTAAGGCCCCAGACCACCCACAAGGAGTAGTGACGACCAGGCCCCCCACCCCCTAAGTCATGGAGTTAGCTATGGGAGACCAGAGAGACTGAATTCTTTCAAAGTTACTTGAACTTTGGGCTGACATTTTTTCCAAGCTGATATGATCAAACAGCAGATTTCTGGATTGACTTGTATTTATATTTTTCTTGTTTTTCCAGTTTAGTAAAATTGTTTTTTTAGCAATATAAAGAGTTATGAAAAGGATAGATACCAATCCTCCTTCTGTATCGATGGCACTCATGTCACCAAGCACACAAAGTGATGGTGAAGCCATGATTGAAACCTTAAGCCAGACTGATAGATCGGCACAAACCTGCTGCCAGAGAGCCTGGATAGGTGTGCAGAACCACAGTGCATGCATGTCATTATCTAAGTTGCATAAGAGTTTGTATATTTTGGAGAGAGTTTTATTCATTGAAAAACAATGAATGTTGCTTCCAATGTTAATCAAACATATTATTTTGTATTTGAAAGTATTCAAACTAATACTTTTATACTCTCCAACCCTTTTTTCCAGAGTCGGAATGAACCAATCCCCATTTTCATGGCGGCTCCTGTCAAACCTGACCAGCTGAAGAGCTCTCTGCCTACCCATCAACAGCCCTCAAAGGAAGCTGTTGAGCTGGACTTCCTGAAAAACTTAACTGCTTGGCCTGCAACTCCACCTCTGCCACTAAACTTTACTTGGAAAGACTCCAGTGATCCACAGCACAGCACCTTCACTGCTCTCCCAAAGAGAGGAGGGGTGCAGTGGCATGTTGGAGATGAGCTGGAGGTTTTAATAAATATTTATAACTTCCAAGGTAAGCCAAAGAAATCTTGAGGAGATTTCCTACTGGCCCGGCTGCACAGTCCCAGTCTGCAGGCAGGTGTGGCAGGAAAAGTGGTGGACCATCTCAACGGCAGCTACTCGGCTCTATTCCCTTTACTCTGGGAAGGAAATGTGCAAGTCCAGGTAATTCTTGTAATCTTTGAAAGAAGAACGGTACATTTCACTCTGCATTGTGCTGAATGTGAAATTTGGGACTTGGGCTTGGCCCCTTATTTCCAGTAAAAGGAACTTTGAACTTGACAGGCCTTCACAGAGTCCTGACATGAACCCGATAGAACACCTTTGGAATGAATTAGAGCGGGAACTGCGAGCCAGGGCTTCTCCACCAACATCAGTGTTTGACTTCACCAATACACTTTTGGAAGAATGGTCAAAAATACCTATGAACACACTTGTCAACCTTGTGGACAGACTTCCCAGAAGAGATGAAGCTGTAAGAGCCGCAAAAGGTGGACTGACATCATATTGAACTCTATTGGTTAGGAATGGGATGGCATTTCAGTTCATATGGGAGTCAAGGCAAATAAGCAAATACTTTTAGGAATATTGTGTTTCAGATACAGTACCCTGCAGGAAAAATAATATATCCAAAGGAAGAGATACAGACCACAGATGTTAAGACATAAAAACTCCTTACCATACATGGAGGGTTTCAGAAGAAAAATTATCATGGGGGAACAAGCCCCTGCATGGGATGTACCACTGGACCATAACTGAAGTGGCTCATATCAAGAAGTCCTGCCAATGGCTAAAAAGAGCTGGCCTACAGGACAGCACTGAAGCGCTCATCCTGACAGCTCAGGAACAAGCCCTGAGCACCAGAGTAACAGAGGCTCAGATCTAGACCTGAGAAGACCCAAGGTGTAGCTTTACAAAGAGGCCCCTGAAAGAATTCAACACATATAGTAACTGCAGGGTGTAAGGTACTGGCAGGGAAAGCATACATGGAGCACCACAATCAAGTGGCTGGGATATTGTTCAACAACGTGTGTGAAATACAGGCTGGAAGCCCCAAAGTCAAAATGGGAAACACCTCAGAAAGTGGTACAGAATGAGAGAGCAAAAATCCTGTGGGACTTCCAGATCCAGACTGATTGAACAGTAATGGAAAACCAACCAGACATTGTAGTGGTGGACAAAGAACAGAGGAAAGCCTTTGTGGTGGATGTGGCAGTGCCAAGCGATGGGAACATCAGGAAGAAGGAACATGAGAAACTGGAGAAATACCAGGGACTCAGGGACTTAACTTTACTGATATTAATTTTGTTTGTAGGAGAGAGTGGGATTTTAGAGATGGGGGATAAAGATACTAAAGAAAAGGGAGTAAAAAGGGTTGAAGAAATTGGCTGATAAATAAGAAGTGCAAAAACGGCAACAAGTTCCTGGAGGCTTATCATTATTATGTAGATGTTAGTCAAAAAGGCAGAGCGTGTCCACAGACACACTCAAAAATTAGAAAAAAGTCCTGGTGGCTCAAAAAGAATTTTCACACAAACATGTCAACACATAACCCTGACCCATCACTGTTCAAGAAGAACACTGAAATGTCTTTTTTTTTCTTCCTCTTCTTTTTTTAAATACTTAAAAGCTGTTCACCTTAATGGTCAAAACAAAAAATAAATAAAGATAACCAAAAGCCACTGGCACTAATACATTTTAAAATGGACCAATGTTTTATCAAGGCAATGCCCAGAACTGTATTATTTCAACCTTTATATGAAATATGTAACGGGGGAAGCCGGTTTAGCTCGTGCTGGTTTGCGGTGCCCTCCCTCCGTGAAACCCAGATTCAATTCCAGGCTGCTCCCCGTTCCCCTCTCGGAAGGGTCCCAAGCCCCAAGTCCCTGCACATCTACATACATTCTGTCAGAATGGTGTAAATGTTTTGAAGTCTACATTGATTTTTTTCACTGTCTAATTTTGTACAGAAGACAATGGAAACAGCTATGTCTGTTAATAGATTAGTTTCAGCTTGTTTTCTCAAGATGCCAAGATATTAAGTCACTATATCATCCACATCAAGTATAAACTAGTTTGAAAATATGCTTGAGATCTGAGGCTTTGAACTCAGCGCACTTGAATTCGATTGCTTCCAAGGAGAAAAATGTTATCTTGTTAAGTTGCTCTTGAGAAAATTAGCAGAAAATCAGCTAAAAAAATATCAGTCATGGACTCTTGTTTCTAGTTGTGTGAATGCTTCAAAGCATTTACCTTACATTTACTGTTCATGTTTTAGACTTCTACACCTCTTCAACCTCTTACCGATTTAACTAATTCAACTATCAGAACAACTACCGTAATTCCTCTACTTGAAAATCTTTAAAAATGAGAGAACTAATGTGATCAGACTTATGATTTAGAAACGGCGCCCATTTGTTTGGGTGAATCAGTGTGTCTGCAGACCCTGCAGTGTCATGAACGACCAGCAGCCTCTGCCCCACAGCCGCACAGTGGAGACACATATACCCAATACACTGTTTACACATAGATATTTTCACAGTAGAACACATTCTTAATAATTACAAGCCTTTTGTTTTATTTCTGATTTCACTGAACATTTTACATTAGATCTTTTTAAATGTAACTCTCATTTCATATAACTTGTTTTTACCTTTTGATTGGTTAAAATGACCTACAGTTAGGTGTTTTGTTAAATTTATTTATTAAGTAACTTTAACTTTTTTTTAAGTGTGATTGTTGTTACTTTCAATTTACCAAATGTTCACATCTTTTTTGTAAATATATATCTAAATATGTCTAAATGATATTTTAATGCAGACAGACTGAAATCTCTTTTCTTGTTTAGTCATGCCTTTGACCTGTGAAGTTTTCTCCACTTTGATTCAGAGGCATCAATATGAAGGTGTCCATTCCTCCATCAAACCATCCCAACATAAGTGTGATTCCAAGAGTAGAAGGTAAAACCTATCCGTCTCTCCATTAGGTTTTCTGGGTCCACTAACACTAATCCAAACTCCTTCTCTACTTTTGCCCTTTGGAGACAATACTGTTCAAATCTAGATGGTTAAGGATATCAAAAACTAGATGAGCAAATGGGAAAAAAGGAAAAATCACACAAGTCACACAAGTCATTACTTCAGCACAGACAAACAGCAGAGACAGGTTTCAGCACTAACTCCACAGAATGCTCGTGTGTTTAAAGAACCAAGAGAATGCATAATCAAAAAGTGTAAAACTATAACAAAATGCATGATAATAAAATATGTAATCAAGCTACACACCTCAGTGAAATATGTTTACATTTGAAATAGTAATCAGGAGACCAGAACAGAAATAATGGGTGTTTTTCTAGCAGTTCAGCAGAACCACATGCTCTCAGTCTGGTCCACCAGATCTTTTCTTCCCCTCAACAAGCTGATCTTCATGTTTCCATGACAGGTCTGCTCACCTGCAGTCTCACCTTTGCATCAGCAATAAAATGGGGTTTTAGGTAGAAATGTTCTGTAAATGTTAGTCTGTTTTTAGGTCTCCAGCGTCTGTTGCCTCACATCTTGCAGGTCACATGAAGTTCTGTCTTCTTTGGTTCTGAAAAGGAGCCAGATTTTTACGCCTTGAGGGGTCACAGTGAAACAGACAGAGAAAAGACAGATTTCAAATGTGCCTTCATTCTGTAGGTCACAATAAAAGACTGAAAAGTGAGACTCAGATATTGAGTTATGCATCAGTTACATTTATTGAGACATAAACTCATCAACTTTATGTGTATGCTTGTATACACCATCTGTTATTGACCTTTTTCTTCTTTTCAGACCAAACCAGCGGGATCGGTGACATTGTGAGGACAGAACCTTCTGGTTATTACTATGGTGGTGCCTGGAGACCACTAGATGGAACCAAAGTACAGCAGTTCAATTCCTCCACAGCAGTCAGTCAGTGTCTGAGAGGGAAGGGGCTTCACCTGTTTGGAGATTCCACCATCAGACAGTGGTTTGAATACTTCATCGCATCATTTCCAGGTATCTGTCCATCAGGACGGGGTTTTTTCTCAGAATTGATATATTTTGTTACAAACCTGTTTTTCTTCAAGATCTCAAGAAGTTTGACCTGCACAGCTCCAAACAAGGTGGACCTCTCATGGCCTTGGACTACCCAAACAACATCTTGGTGACTTACCGCTGCCACGGTCCTCCTATCCGTTTTGCTAATGTTCCTGTGACTCAGTTGCGTTACGTTTCCAATGAACTGGACCACATAGACGGAGGCCCCAACACTGTTGTAGTCATTGGAGTCTGGTCGCACTTCAGCACTTTTCCTGTCGATGTTTACATTCGACGTCTACAGAACATCTGAAGGCGGTGGTGCGGCTGCTGTCCAGAGCGCCACGTACGCTGGTGGTCATCCGGACCGCGAACCCCAAAGCTTTGACCATCTATGAAACACTGACCAACAGCGACTGGTATTCTATACAGCGTGATAAGCTGCTGCGGGCTGTCTTCAAAGGACTGAATGTCCATCTGGTGGATGCTTGGGACATGGTCCTGGCCCACCACCTGCCACACAACCTTCACCCACAACCGCCCATCATCAAAATCATGATTAATGTTCTCCTGTCCTACATATGCCCTCCACCAACAGACCAAGCCAGGGGAAATGTCATGGTGCCTCTGTCAGACTCCTCCCCCTCCAGCTTTGCTTCATTCCACTCCTGATTACCACCAGCTGCAGTCACTCATCCTCATCACCTCACCTCTTCTTAAGGAGCTACAAGCCTTCAAGCCGACGCCAGTTCGTTGCCCTTCAACGGTGACTCGCCTGGTCTCAGTCATGCTCTGCCTTGCTCTGTCTTGCTCTTTAACTTTAACTAATCATTGTTCTCGTGCCTCAGGAAACCACTTCAGGAGTGAAGCCAGTGTGGACCTTCTGCTAAGCAGTTTCTGGAAACCTGCAGCCTCTGCCTCTGTCGCTAACCGCATTAGCACCTCCAGCCACGCCACCAGCCAACCTCAAGTCCGGACCTCATCCAAGCCAAGCCAAAACCATCCTCAGAGAAACAATAAACCCTTACTCATTTTCTACTTACCTCTCATTATTCTGGGTTCCAGCGTCTGGGTCCGCTTCGCCTGAATATCATGACAGAACGAACTGGCCTACTTCCGGACTCAGCTGACCCAGAAGGACTCCGTTCCGCCGTAGATCAACACGGATTATTCTTAGAACTCCTGTACAGCGCCCTCACACGCATCACCACTGTCCAGGAAGATCTGATTTCTCGCATTAAAGGTATAAATCAAACACTCATGGATTTATCTGCTCAAGAATCCGCTTCTTCCACTGCAGCTTCACTTCCAGTTCACAGCAACGCTTCTCCTTCTGCTACCGCCATGAACCCGGAAAACTTCCGTCTACAACCTGAACCGTTCTATGGTGATGTCGAAGCCTGCGGCGGTTTCCTTCTCCAGTGCCGTCTACTGTTTCAGCAAGCCCCGAGGTACTATCAGTCTGATCACAGCAAAATTACATTAATCATTAATTCGTTACGCAGCAAGGCTCTACAGTGGGCTCAAGCTTTCCTGGCCGTCAACCCCATCTCCCACTTATCCTTCGATAATTTCATCGGGGAGTTCCAGTTGGTGTTCGACCACCCTAAAAAACAAGAAGAAGCCAGCCGTAAGCTACTAGCCCTACGACAACACAACCATTCCGTTAGTGATCATGTGATCGATTTCAGGATCCTGGCAGTGGAGGCTGGATGGACCGATCCTGCGTTAAAGGGGTTTTTTTTTACCAGTCACTGAATGAGTCCATCAAAGACCATCTATGTACGCAACCAGAAACCCACACCTTTGAGGAGCTCGTCACCGCAGCTCTCCGCTCTGACACCCGATTACGTGAGCGTCAACTTGAGAAACCCGCTCAAACTCGCAAAAGTCCAGTTAAGACTTCTCAAGGTACAACACACTACTCTCAACCTACTTCCTCGTCTGAAAACTGCGCTCCACCTGAAGAACCCATGCAGATTGGACATTCTAAATTATCTGCTGAGGAACGTCAACGACGGCGCGAAGAAGGGGCATGCTTCTATTGCGGCCAGCAGGGCCACCAAGTAAATCAATGTACGGTTCGTTTAAACTCTAGAACCCCCCCCGCTAGACGACAGGTCGCGGGTGGGTGACACTATTTCCTTTTCTAAAGTCTTTCTCTCCGTTCCTGTCAAGCTCTGCCATCAGTCCAAGTTTTCTGATCTCCAAGCTCTCATAGACTCAGGGGCTGAACAAAGCCTTATTGACCACAGTGTGGTATCTCGTCTCTCGCTACCCACAGAAAAATTAGAATCTCCTGTTAAAGCCGCTGGTCTAGGGGGACAACATCTCTCTCTTATAACTCACTGTACCAAACCTGTTTTACTAGTCACTTCCGGTAACCATCGAGAATATACCCGGTTTTTCGTCACTCACTCCCCCCAGAATCCGGTCGTGTTAGGGTTTTCTTGGCTTCAACGCCATAACCCACAGTTTGATTGGGTTCACCATCGCATCACTAGTTGGAGCGAATTTTGTTTAGCTAACTGTCTAAGATCTGCCGTACCTCCTATTAATGCCTCAGTTGTTTCCATTCATGAAGAGATCGACCTGTCTAACGTGCCAGACTGTTATCATGATTTAAGAACAGTATTCAGTAAAGCCAAAGCTAGCGCTCTTCCGCCACATAGGCCCTACGATTGCTCCATAAACTTGCTCGACGGCGCTCCGCTTCCTAAAGGAAGGTTATTTCATCTCTCAGGTCCCGAAAAAGCAGCTATGGAGAAGTACATCCAAGAGGCATTTTCTTCGGGACACATCCGTCCCTCGTCTTCTCCTGTTGGTGCTGGGTTCTTCTTCATCGAAAAGAAGGACAAGACCCTTAGGCCGTGTATTGATTACCGCGAGCTAAATCAAATCACGGTTAAAGATAAACATTCTCTCCCTCTCATAAGTTCCATCTTTGATTCCATACAGGAGGCTCGGATTTTCTCAAAACTAGACCTTCATAATGCGTATCATCTCGTTCGGGTCAAAGAGGGGGATGAATGGAAGACAGCTTTTAATACTCCCTGGGGCCATTACGAATATTTGGTAATGCCTTTCGGTCTGACCAACGCACCCGCCATTTTTCAACGTTTGGTGAATGATATTCTAAGAGACTTTATCAATCGTTTTGTGTTCGTCTATCTTGACGACATACTCATTTATTCTAAAGATCCCGCCCAACACCAAGAACAGGTCCGACTCGTACTTCAAAGACTTGCCGAAAACCAGCTCTTCGTCAAAGCCGAGAAATGCCAGTTTCACACCACCGCCATTCCCTTCCTTGGGTACATTTTCGAGGCTGGTAGTATCCGACCTGATCCCGCCAAAATTGACGCCGTCGCTCAATGGGAACCTCCCACCTCACGTAAAAAACTTCAGCAATTCCTCGGTTTCGCTAATTTCTACAGACGGTTTATTAGAAACTATAGTTCCATCGCCGCCCCACTTACTCAACTTACTTCCACCCTCAGAACCTTCCAGTGGAACCCCGCTGCTCAAGATGCCTTTGACACCCTCAAGAGACTTTTTGTCACTGCCCCCATCCTGATACAACCGGACCCCACCAGACAATTCATCGTTGAGGTTGACGCTTCTGACTCTGGCGTTGGGGCAGTGCTCTCACAATGGGAGGAAAAGTCAGGCAAATTGAAACCCTGTGCTTATTTTTCCAAGAAACTCACTCCCGCAGAACGAAATTATGATGTTGGCAATCGTGAACTCCTCGCCATCAAGTTGGCGTTAGAAGAGTGGCGTCATTGGCTGGAGGGAGCGGTTCAACCATTCATCGTTTGGACCGACCACAAAAACCTGTCATACTTACGTTCTGCTAAAAGGTTAAATTCACGTCAAGCCCGTTGGTGCCTGTTCTTCGACCGTTTCACCTTTTCCATAACCTATCGACCAGGCTCTCGTAATGTCAAACCAGATGCTCTCTCTCGTAAATTCTGCTCCTCAGAGAACCAGGACTGCACCAACACCACCATCATCCCGCAGTCTTGCATCATTGGAAACCTCACCTGGGACATAGAAACTAAAGTTCTCCAAGCCCAAGGTGAGGAGCCCAACCATCCCACTCCTCCTAATGGTACGCTATATGTCCCATCCTCGCTTAGATCTGATGCCATAACCTGGGCCCATTCATCCCGTCTCGCATGTCACGGAGGGGTCACCAGAACCCTCAACCTCCTCCGCAGAAGGTTCTTCTGGCCATCTATGACCAAGGACGTCAAGGAGTATGTTGCCGCCTGTCCAACTTGTGCACGTTCCAAGACCTCCAATGCTCCACCATCAGGACTGCTTCATCCCCCATCTACCCCAAGCCGGCCATGGTCTCACATCGCTGTGGACTTCGTTACAGGTCTCCCCATCTCTCAAGGCAACTCTGTGGTGTTCACTGTCATTGACCGGTTTTCCAAGTTTGTCCATTTCATCCCATTACCTCAGTTACCCACAGCCGCCGAGACTGCAGAGATTTTGGTCCAGCAGGTTTTTCGACACCATGGCATCCCTTCAGACATTGTTTCAGATCGAGGACCACAATTCATCTCCCAAGTTTGGAGGGCTTTCTGCTCAGCGCTGGGCGCAACAGTAAGCCTCACTTCTGGATACCATCCTCAGTCCAACGGACAGGCAGAACGGGCTAATCAGGAGCTGGAGACCTCTCTTCGTTGTCTGGCCTCTCAGAACTCTACAGACTGGGCTAAATATCTTGTTTGGGCAGAATACGCTCATAATTCTCATCCCTCTTCTGCCTCAGGAATGTTTCCGTTCGAGGCTGCCCTTGGGTACCCACCACCACTGTTTCCATCTGAGGAGCTGGACTTGGCAGTGCCCTCGGTTCAGGAACATCTTCAACGGTGCCAAGACATCTGGCACCAAACCAGGGCTGCTCTCCTCCGCACCAAGGAGAGCAACTGCCGGTCCGCCAACCGCCACAGGGTGGTGGGGCCCGCCTACCAGCCAGGACAGAGGGTTTGGTTGTCCTCACGTAACATTCCCATCCAAGCCACGTCACGAAAACTCGCTCCTCGCTTCATCGGCCCGTACACAATTGAGAAGGTCATCAATCCCTCCTGTGTTCGTCTCAAGCTGCCTGCTGCCCTCAAAATCCATCCATCATTCCACATCTCCCAGATCAAGCCTGTCCAAGACAGCGCTCTTTGCCCGCCTTCCGCATCCCCTCCACCCGCCCGGCTCATTGACGATGCGCCTGCCTACACGGCCAGCCGCATTCTGGACGTCCGACGCCGGGGACGTGGCCACCAGTTCCTGGTGGATTGGGAGGGGTACGGTCCTGAGGAACGTTCTTGGGTTTCCCGTTCCCTCATCCTGGACCGTTCCCTCATCGACGATTTTTTTTTTTTTTTTTTTTTTTTTTTTTAACTTGTCCTGTCCAACAGCTGGGCAAACAGATGAGAGCTGAAGGCCTCTTGTGTTGGACATATTTTACTTTAACAACAGGGGTTATGAATCTATGACAAACCAGAGGAATGTCTGAGTAAACCCCTTTTGTAGTTGAGGCAAACTTTATTAAATTCCATCATGTTTGAAAATCTTTGGTGCTGGACCGGACGGAAAAGGAAAGGAGGGAAGAAGAGAGGGATGTTAGAGAGGAGGGGGGCTAGGAGGGTGATAATAGGAGGGGGGGGGGGGGGGGGTAGAACCATGAAGCAGCCTAAAGCAACAACTTTACTGGGTGTTTGTCATTACACACACATTCAGATGTTATAAAAACACCTGTTAACTGTAAAGATGTCTACATGTCAACATGTACACAAAACATGCACAAAATACAGATATTGTTCACACACGCATACTTATGCCTTTAAACCAACTAGTGTGAAATATTTCATTCATTCAATCATGCAAATTATTAGTGTAAAGGTGAGCTAACACCTGTGCTCAGGTGAGTGTTTATGTTCTTCTAAATGAATGGTGGAATGTGAAGAGAAGGAGGGAGAGTGACCAGCCATCCCCACACCAAGACCCCCGCCGCAGCAGCAGCGACAGCCAGAACCCCCAACGCCACCCGGCAGCAGGCAGAGAAGAACCACCCCCCGGGCGATCACATCCGCCACCCAGGCCAGGGCCAGCAGGACCACCACGAGGCCCCCAGAGCCAGAGAGCAGGGAGGCATGGGGGGAAGAGAGCGCCGCCCCAGCCCAACCAGGGGAGCAGCCCCCCCGCCGCGCCGGGAGGGCCCAACGCAGGACCCCACCCGAGAGGAGCGCCCACAGCCCCAGACGAGCACCTCGCCACCACCCAGGAGTTCTGGGTATCCCCCCGCCCCAACCCCAGGTACGAGCCAGGACCCCCCAAGGGAGACCCGCTCTGCGCTCCAGGCAGCCACCCACCCGGCCTACGGTTGGTCCAGGAAGGAGCAAGGCAGGGGACAGCCGGCCCCGCCCAGGAGGGGGGCACCCCGGAGAAAAGAGGGGCCCACAAGGGGTGTTGTTAACATGGCCCGACCAGGCTCGGCCACAGTTGGAATGTGGGCAGGGGCCCAGCGCCCAGGGGCAAAAACCCGAACCCACCCCACAGGGAAACGGACACCCCCGGCTCAGGTGTAATGTGAACCCCCTCCCTGCGCGGAGAGAGCCCCACCGGGCCCAGGAAACCGGCACCCAGGGGACACAGCCGCCGCTGCCAAGGGCCCAGTACCCCCCACCGGGGATGGGGTAGGGGACAGATGGACCTTGGACCCACCTTCCTTGTATAATGTGTGTGCGTGTGTTCGTAAGGGTGTATGTGTGCATGTGTGTGTGTTTGTGTTTGAATGTATATTATGAGAAGTAAAAGGTGTGTGTACTAGGGGGGTGCAGTTAAAATTGGTGGGTAGGGCACAGAGAGGACATTCCCTGATTACTCACAGTAATGTCCCCTCACCCTCCCCACCAAGGGTCCCTAAATGTCTGAGGTGCGGTTAAAATTGGCGGGTAGGGTGCTAGGAGGACATCTGCTGCTTGCTGGCAGTGATGTCCAAGCACCCCCCCTACCAAGGGCCCTACATGTCTAAGGTGCAAATAAAACCGAGAGAGGGGGGGCCCACTCCATACGGCAACCATGGGAGGGAGACCACTGACAAGTAGCCCCCCCCCAAAGCGCATCGCAGGCTAAACCCCCCACCCCCTCACCCTAATATGAGATTATATGAGGAAGGGGGTGAGTTGGGGACAGCTGGCAGACTGTCTCCCGGTGGTCAAACATCCGTCCCCCAGCCCCCCCCAGCATAGGGCCCAGGTCCCCCAGCCTCGGGGCCCCATCCCCCGAGGCACCGACGCCCCAGGCCCAGCACGACCCACCCCACACAGAGAGAAAGGAGCCAGAAAGCGCCGCCCCCCCCCGGAGCAAGCCCAGGCCTCCGCCCCCAGGCGCCGGCCCCGAGGGAGCTCTGGTCAGGCCCTGACGGGACCAAGGCAGCCAACCGGCCGGGGCAACCGCCGATTGCCACCAGCGGAGACCCCGACCCGTCAAACCCCCAAGGTCCCGTACCCACGGCGCCCCCCCCCCGGAAAGCCCCCCCACAAGGCAGGGCCGACAGACCCCCCCCCACACCCCCCAAGACCCCGCAGCCGCAGCGGGTGACGCCCAGAGCGACCGGGGGCCCCAAGAGGGTTGCCCTGCCCCGCCCCAGAGCCAGGAAAGGGTCGATCCCAGCCCCAGGTGCAGACGGGCAGCCCATCCAGCGCCGCTGGACCCACCCCCCCGAGCAGGACCCCCCGCCGACCCCCCCCAGCACGGACAAAGAGACCACCCCCCCAAGCAAGCCGGATCACCACTCAACCCCCCCACCACGCACCCCCCACCGCCAAGCCCAGAAGACCACGCAGCGCCCCAGCCCGCCCCGCCCAGGCACCGGAACCGACCCCCCCAACGAATGGGACCCCCACCAGCCCCCACCGGGCAGCAGAGGCCCCGACCCCCACCCCGCACCACGGCAGAAAGGCAGGGAGCAGCGACGACCAGACCCCCCCCCTAAGTCATGGAGTTAACTATGGGAGACCAGAGAGACTGAATTCTTTCCAAGTTACTTGAACTTTGGGCTGACATTTTTTCCAAGCTGATATGATCAAAAAGCAGATTTCTGTATTGACTTATATTTATATTTTTCTTGTCTTTCCAATTTATTAAGATTATTTTTTTAGCAATACAAAGAGTTATGAAAATGATATTTAATAATTCTCCTTCTACCTCGATGGCACTCATGTCACCAAGCACGCAAAGTGACGGTGAAGCCGTGATTGAAACCTTAAGCCAGGCTGATAGATCGGCACATACCTGCTGACAAAGAGCCTGGACAGGCGTGCAGAACCACAGTGCATGCATGTATTTGTCGGGTAGATTACTGTCACAGTGCTGACAAATGTCTGAATTGCTGAGACCCATCTTGAACATCCTCTGTCCAGTGTAGTAAATCCTGTGAAGAGTTTTGAAATGGATTAGCTGCAGATTTGGACTTTTTGTCAGTTTAAAGGTGTTTAGACAAAGTTCTGACCAGTAGTTTTCATCTGTGCTGATGCTCAAATCTGCATCCCATTTTGTTATTGGAAGTGAAATATTATTATCTAAATTACATAAAAGTTTGTATATTTTGGAGAGAGTTTTATTCATTGAGAAATTGATCAGAGTAGTAACTACATCTGGTAGCTTTAAATCGTTGTCTCTGTATTTAAACTTTTTAGTAATACTTGATTTAAGTTGCTGATATTCCAAGAAGTTATTTATTCCATGTTTGTCTTGAAGTTCCTGGGGAGTTATGAATCTTCTATCAATAATTAAGTGCTCTAGTTGTTTTATGCCCCCTGCTTGCCAAGCTGGAAAGTGGATAATTTTTTTGTTTATGAGGATGTCTGGGTTGTTCCAGATGGGTGTCATTTTGCACGGTTGAATTGATGATTTTGATATTTTGAGAAATTCCCACCAAGCTGTTAAAGTGGCGTTGGCCTCATCGACGATTTTTATCGTGCCCACCCGGATCGGCGTCCTGGACCGCCTGGAGGCGGTCGTTTGGGGGGGGGGGGGGGGGGGGGGGTACTGTCATGGTGCCTCTGTCAGACTCCTTCCCCTCCAGCTTTACTTCATTCCACTCCTGATTACCACCAGCTGCAGTCACTCATCCTCATCACCTCACCTCTTCTTAAGGAGCTACAAGCCTTCAAGCCGACGCCAGTTCGTTGCCCTTCAACGGTGACTCGCCTGGTCTCAGTCATGCTCTGCCTTGCTCTGTCTTGCTCTTTAACTTTAACTAATCATTGTTCTCGTGCCTCAGGAAACCACTTCAGGAGTGAAGCCAGTGTGGACCTTCTGCTAAGCAGTTTCTGGAAACCTGCAGCCTCTGCCTCTGTCGCTAACCGCATTAGCACCTCCAGCCACGCCACCAGCCAACCTCAAGTCCGGACCTCATCCAAGCCAAGCCAAAACCATCCTCAGAGAAACAATAAACCCTCAAACTCATTTTCTACTTACCTCTCATTATTCTGGGTTCCAGCGTCTGGGTCCGCTTCGCCTGAATATCATGACAGGAAATCCACAAAAGAGGCCAGAATAGATGAACTGGACTGTGATGTTGATGAACTTCAGACAAAAAGACCGTCTACAGCGCAATGAAGTAAAACCAAGCTATTGTTAATGATTGTAGACCTGTGGATGTAGTAAAGTTTACACATCACACGTCCAGGAATTACCTTTACACATTTCCCAAAAGGGTTTTCATGTTTTTTTTATATGAGACCATGGAAACATTTTCTGTACAGAAAATTGTTTTTTTAATATTTTTAGCAATCTGTAACAATTATCTATCTATCTCTATACCCAGGCTGTGTCCCACCAAGGTGGGGTAGCCTAGACAGGGCACACAATTTAACTCCCTCCTTCTCTTCCCCAAACCCTCCTCCTTCAGTCTGTGTGTGTGTGAATGGTCTAGGCCTGGTCTAAGCCACACCACACTGCACCAGGGTCAGCTGCACAGTCCAGTGTGGGCAACTCCACAGCGGGGCTTCAGCCAAGGCTGGTTTCCCCTTGCCACTTCATACCAAGACCAGGGGCCTCATTTATAAAACCTTGCGTAGGATTTGCGTCAGAAGTGGCGTACGGATGAAACATAGGATGTGCGTAGGCACAGAAATATTCGGATTTATAAAACCGTGCACACGCACATCCTACGCATCTTTCCCTTAATAAATCACAACCAATTCTAAATGCTGCGCAGCTTTTGCGGCTTCATGACACGCCCATAGTTGCCCATAAATAGTCCGTGAAACGCCCACAAATGAATATTCATTGATAGCGAAACCATGGCAAACGTCGAGAGAAAATTAAAAAAAACGGAACTTCACTCGATGTGAAGTAGAAGTTATCGTTGGCGAGGTGGAAAAGAGGAGAAAAATGTTGTTTGGAGGGCACAGTGTGGGCATTACTAATGCCAAAAAGGCACGTGAGTGGCAAACGGTGGCAGACTGCCACGGGTGGGGGGTGGGGGACAGGGGACACCGGAGCTGACCCCCCTTGATGAGAGAGTGGCGGCAATTATTGGGGAATCCCTTTAACATGGAGTGGTGACTGAGGGGGGGGGGGGGGGGGGGGGGGGGGGACACGACGCGCCAGATGCACCGGGTGACACCCCCCCAAAAGCTCCAACAGGACGGCTGGAGGAAGTGGGAACCGGCTCATAAGCCACTGGTCCTCGTTTGCCAGCAAGTCTTCTTGCTGTCTAAAGATGCGTTCACTCCCAATTCTTCCATTTGCCACATCTTCTAAGATCCAAGATCAGCCATTGTGCGTCATTACGCATTGTGATGGGGCATTTTATTTCCATCCATTTAATTGCATCTGACAAGCTACAGATGTCGGTAATAATCCACGTGGAAATGGGAAATTGCTCATCAAATGTAATTTCTTGTTGCTTTCTGAATGGTTGAGACATACGCCATACATTGTTTTATCAAAAAGAAAACAAACTAAAGGCATATGCATGAATACCATAATTCCATAGCTTATGAAGAAATGTTTTACTATGAAAACAACTTTCCCCAGTGGACAATTAATACGTCTGTCTGTCTGTCTGTCTGATTCGCACGCATCTGGCGGCGCGTGCGCACGCAGCGGCTCTATCGGCTTTATTGTTTTTAAAAGAATGTATTTTTTAAGTCATTTATTTATTATTTTATATGCTGCTTGCACTGTGGGGTGAGAGGAAAGCAATTTCATCTGTGCTGTATGTCTTACGGATGCAGCATATTTGACAATAAAGCTGACTTTGACTTTGACTTTGACTTTTGACTCAGTTTTGTACATTATTTCGTTCTGTTAACTATATTATTTATGAGGATGAATTGCACAACATGCCAATATTGCAGAACATATTTCACTTTCCTTTCTGCAAATATGTGTTCATTTGAATTTCTGTTGTAATTTTTGTTTGATTTTTTTGTTTGTTTCACTGCTGATCGATCAAACAGGTGTTCGTGTAGCTGTTAATTGTGAGACTTGCTTTGTGAAGTCTTCATGTTATTTATGAGAGGCAGTATTGTCATTTTCATTTTCACGTGTTTCTTCCATCTGCCGACGGTGTCGCCGTTTCTCATTTCACCCGTTTTTGTGCGTACGCCTGGGTCAGAGCTTGATGAAGGACCGCACATTTTCCCGTCAAGTTTGTTTTTTATAAATCTCAACTATTGTGTAGAGAGTGGCGTACGCCTTCTTTTGTGCGTACGCAACGTTTAGAAATGAGGCCCCAGACCTCTACCACACCCATCCAATCATTCATACACAAACTCTCTCCACCCATCCCTGTCAAATCTATCAAAGAGAACATTAATGTCTTCATGCACAAATTCTGCTTTTGGTTTAGCGATTTTTCACAGGTTCAAGAATTGGACCAAAGAGATGTTTGCAGCTGTGGAACATGGACATTTTGAACAGACTGAACTGCATAGTTTGTGTCAGTGGAAACACTGAGTTGAGACTACATTCCTCCTATCCTATGTTGTCTCTCCCAGGTTGGTTGATGAGGAAGAAAGCGAGAGAGTCAATGGTCAGATTAAGCAGTTTGTTAGCATTGAAACACCTGTGTGGGAGGGCATGGTTGCACACACAGACCATGTGTTTTGTTTGTTTTCTATATAAGATACCAGTAAAATGTCTGATGTAGTCATTTTAATTCACGTAGTTACTGTGGATAAAATGTAGTAAAAATAAACAAATAGTCATGTGTATAAATTGCTAATACACACTAAGATTATAGTTAAAATTCATAATTGATTAAAGAATAAATAATAAATTATGAATTTAATGAAAACACTAAAATTTGAATTTCTTTTTCTTTTCTTAAGGTGAGAAAGAATGTGACTGCTGTGACAGAGGATGACATTTCAAGCGCTGAAGAGATGGTTGAAGCACTTAAACCAATGCTTGTGGCAACAAACATCATGTGTGAGGAAAAGACTCCCACCAATCCAGTCATCGCTCCAGTCACCACAACACAACCAACACTGAAGAAGATTCTCCTCTGGTTTGAGAGATCAAGGGATCCATCAATCAAGACCTTTCAAGTGTGAGCCACTTCTGGAAACCTGAAGTCAAAAGCAGCAGCTTTCACAGACGGGGATCCAGTACAGTACAGGAAGATTTGGAGGAGGAGGAGGAGCCCCAGTCCAGCAGTGACACCAGCACCACCAAGAAAAGAAAGTCTGCACTGGTTGATCTTCTGGGTCAAACCTTCAGGAAGACCTCTTACATCTCTACATCAGCAGCCTCCATTGCAGAGAAAGAGACCAAACACCAAAACCTCTCAGTGAAGATCCACTGTTGTGGTGGAAATCTCTACAGCATGTCTTCCCTCTGCTCTCCAAACTGGCACATTTGTGAATTCCCAGGACTAAAGCGGCAGCTGAGAGTTTTTCCACTGCAGGAGATATCATTAGTGCCCAGAGTGTCATGACGTCGTAGACGTAGCAGACCCAGATGCTGAAACCCGGAAGTAACTCGCTACAAGGAACTGTTTGACAATGGTTTATTTTACTTGAGTAAAATAAAGTTATTTGAATGTGATAGTCAGTTCCTTCGTGAAGTGATCCAGAAATCCATAGAGCTGGTATAGCTGAGGACAGCGGAGCCAGAGAGAGGAGACGCGAGGACGCGTCGGACCTTGGAACCAGAGGGAGCGAGGCGTGGGCGCTGAGGACAGCGGGACCAGTTTGAGGCGAGGCGTGGACGCCGAGGATGGCGTAATCTGCATGAAGCGAGGAACCAGCGTGACCAATGGATGAAACCTGAAGGTGAGTACAAGACACAGTAAGTACCATGAACTTGGTAACCAGAGCAAAGACTAAAAGGCCAGGCATAACCACCGGAGTGAGTATAACGGACTGGCGCTGGATACTGGTGAGAAGCTCCCTTATGAAGGCTGGCAGGGTGATGAGGAGATGAAGATCAGCTGGTTCCAATCAGTAGAGCAGGAGAGCTGTGTGGGGGGGGAGGTGAACTGACAGGCACCGTGACAGTACCCCCCCCTCAACGACCGCCTCCAGGCGGTCCAGGACGGCGATCCGGGTGAGCCCTGAAGAAATCGTCCAGCAGGGAACGGTCCAGAATCATGGAGCGGGAGATCCAAGAGCGCTCCTCCGGACCGTAACCCACCCAGTCCACCAGGTACTGGTGACCGCGGCCCCGGCGGCGAACGTCCAGAACCCGACTGACAGCAAAGGCAGGGGCGCCGTCGATGAGCCGGGCGGGCGGTGGGGAAGCGGACGGCGGGCACAAGGGGCTTTCCTGGAAGGGCTTGATTTGGGAAACATGGAAGGAGGGATGGATCTTTAATGCAGCTGGGAGCCGTAGCCTAACACAGGTCGGATTGATGACCCTCTCAATGATGTAAGGGCCTATGAAACGGGGTGCCAGCTTACGAGAGGTGACCTGGAGGGGAACATTCTTGGAAGACAACCAAACCTTTTGCCCGGGTTGGTAGTCCGGCCCCGCTCTCCTGCGTCGGTTGGCCATCCGGCAGTTACCCTCCCGGGTGCGAAGAAGAGCGGCTTTGGTCTGGCGCCAAATGCGTTGGATGCGTTGGAGGTGATGTTGTACCGAGGGGACAGCCAGATCTATTTCATGAGAGGGGAACAGAGGAGGTGAATAACCGAGCGAAGCCTCAAAAGGTGACATACCGGTTGCAGAGGAGGGATGATTATTATGAGCGTACTCGATCCAAACGAGAAATTTAGACCAGCTGGAGGGATTTTGAGCGGCCAAACAACGGAGGGCGGCTTCCAGCTCCTGGTTGGCACGTTCGGCTTGGCCGTTCGACTGGGGGTGATAACCCGAGGTGAGACTGACGGTTGCACCCAGGGCAGAGCAAAAGGACCTCCAGACCTGGGATACAAACTGCGGGCCCCTGTCGGAGACGACGTCTTTAGGTATCCCGTGATGTCGGAAGACTTGGTGGACCAGGATGTCGGCCATTTCAGTGGCCGTGGGGAGCTTGGCCAGCGGGATGAATTGAGCTGCCTTGGAGAAGCGGTCAACAATAGTCAATATGACGGTGTTACCTTCGGATGGGGGTAACCCAGTAACAAAGTCCATGGATACGTGTGACCAGGGGCGTTCAGCAATGGGCAGAGGATGGAGGAGTCCGGCTGGAGGTGAATTGGAGGACTTGGACCTAGCACAGATAGCACAGGCGGCAACAAAATCCCGGATGTCCTGTTCCATATTGGGCCAGAAAAACCTGCGTTTGATGAGATTCAAAGTTCTATGGGCGCCCCCATGGCATGATATGCGGGAAGTGTGCCCCCACACCAGGACTTCAGAGCGGAGAGAGGTGGGCACATAGAGTGCGTTGGCCGGAGGAGGAGGATGATCCGGCTCCTCATCTTGGGCTTGCAAGACCCGCGTCTCGACATCCCAAGTGAGGTTACCAATTATACATGAGGGAGGAATTATGTGAGTGACCTCCTTCTGGTCATGGGGACTATAAAGGCGGGAAAGGGCGTCGGGCTTAACGTTTCTGCTACCGGGTCTGTATGTGATAGTAAAAGTAAACCGATCAAAAAAGAGACACCAACGGGCCTGACGAGAGTTGAGACGCTTGGCGGAACGGAGATACGCAAGATTTTTATGGTCTGTCCATACTACAAAGGGTTGATCAGCTCCCTCAAGCCAGTGGCGCCACTCCTCTAAAGCAATTTGATTGCAAGAAGCTCGCGGTTGCCTACGTCATAATTCTGTTCCGCAGTGGACAGTTTGCGGGAGAAGTAGGCGCATGGCTTGAGCTTCCCCGAAAACTCCTCGCGCTGAGATAAAACGGCTCCGACCCCTGTGTCGGAAGCGTCGACCTCAACAATGAATTGGCGTTGTGGGTCTGGTTGTATGAGGATGGGAGCGGAGACGAACATACGCTTCAGTTTGTCGAACGCGGCTTGAGCCTCAGGACCCCAATGAAAGGGCTTGTTGATGGACGTAAGCTGAGTGAGAGGGGCGGCGAGAGTACTGTAATTGCGAATGAATCGCCGGTAAAAATTAGCAAACCCTAAAAAACGCTGAAGCTGTTTGCGTGAGTTGGGAGGTTCCCAGTTAGACACAGCGGAAACCTTGGCTGGGTCGGGGCGGATGTTGCCAGCCTCTATAATAAAACCAAGGAAGGAGACAGAGGATACATGAAACTCGCACTTCTCGGCTTTAACAAAAAGTTGGTTTTCGAGAAGGCGTTCGAGGACCTGACGAACGTGGAGAATGTGGATCTCTTGATTAGGAGAGTAAATGAGGATGTCGTCCAAGTAAACAAAAACAAACCTATTGAGGAAATCTCGGAGGACGTCATTAACCAAATTTTGAAAAACTGCAGGGGCATTGGTGAGCCCAAAAGGCATCACCAGATATTCAAAATGCCCTAAAGGGGTGTTAAAGGCAGTCTTCCATTCGTCCCCCTCTTGCATACGAACGAGATGGTACGCGTTGCGGAGATCTAATTTCGAAAATACGCGTGCCTCTTGAACGGAGTCTAAAGCAGAATTGATGAGTGGCAGAGCGTATTTGTTCTTAACCGTGATCTGGTTAAGTTCTCTATAGTCGATACAGGGACGTAGGGTCTTATCTTTCTTCTGAACGAAGAAAAAACCAGCAGCAACGGGAGAAGAGGAGGGGCGAATGTGACCTGACGCGAGGGACTCATGAATGTATTTTTCCATAGAGGTCCTTTCAGGACCGGACAAATTAAATAAACATCCTTTGGGGAGAGCAGCGCCTTTAAGTAACTCAATTGAGCAATCATAAGGCCTGTGGGGAGGCAAGGCAGCAGCCCTATTTTTGCTGAAAACATTCCTGAGATCATGA
Organism: Oryzias curvinotus; assembly: GCA_023969325.1. Classification (NCBI taxonomy): domain Eukaryota; kingdom Metazoa; phylum Chordata; class Actinopteri; order Beloniformes; family Adrianichthyidae; genus Oryzias; species Oryzias curvinotus. The sequence continues at coordinate 22,561,929 of CM043722.1, read as the reverse complement.
TAACAGGGGGGTACCCTGGAAAGGTCAATCTCTTCAGGAACAGGATCAAGATCGGGTGAAAGCGATGGAATGGCGGAGCGAAGACAGTTAGCTAGGCAGTGAGTGCTCCAGTTGGTTATGTGGTGATTAGCCCAATCGAACTGGGGATTGTGATTGCGGAGCCAAGGAAAACCTAGGATGACAGGGAACTGAAGAGTTTGTGTAACGTAAAATTGAATGATTTCGTGGTGGTTACCGGAAGTGATCAGTTGCAGAGGCTTGGTACGATGAGTGATGCGGGTGAGTAATTGACCGCCCAGGCCAGAGGCTTTGACAGGACGGTCCAGCGGTTCTGTGGGGAGACTGAGTTTAGCAACCAAAAAACTGTCAATAAAGCTCTGTTCGGCTCCGGAGTCAATAAGGGCTTGACATGAATGAGTTATAGACTGGTGACATAGTTGGACAGGAACATAAAGGAAATTCTTTTCTTGGATCGTAGTAGGAAGACCCTCCTGCGGCCTGTCCTCTAGTGGGGGGCTTCTGGAGTTTAAACGCAGATTGCATTGTTGCACATGATGCCCTGATTGTCCACAATAGAAGCAAGTACCTTCTTCCTTGCGTTTACGGCGCTCCTCCGGAGTGAGCTTGGAATGTCCGATCTGCATCGGTTCCTTAGAGTAGCGATTGATGTGATCAGGAGGGTTGGCAGAAGAAGGGTCTGACGTGGGGGGTTGAGAGAAAAAGTTAGAGACAGTTCTTTTTTCTGTTCGTGGTCTTTCTACCTGGCGTTCATGGAGCCGCACGTCAGAACGTAGGGCTGCAGTGACGAGTTCCTCGAACGTACTAGCCTCCGGCTGAGAACATAGATGGTCTTTGATCCGATCATTCAGTGACTGATAGAAAACCCCTTTGAGGGCGACGTCCGGCCATCCAGCCTCCACCGCTAGGATGCGAAAGTCAATTAAGTGTTCACTTACGGATCTGCTGTGTTGACGTAATCCCAGAAGGCGGCGAGTAGCTTCTTCCGTTTTGCGGGGTTGGTCAAAAACCAGTCGAAACTCCCCAATGAAGCATTCGAAGGAAACTTGAAAAACAGAGTTAGCAGTCAAATAAGCCTGGGCCCATTGAAGGGCTTTACCCCTGAGGGAATTGACAATAAGCGTAATTTTACAGTGGTCAGCTTGGTAATACCGCGGGGCCTGATGAAAAATCAATTGGCATTGTAGGAGGAACCCTCCGCATGAGTTAACGTCACCTTGGAATGGTTCAGGTTGTAATCGAAAGTTCTCTTGAGTTTCTGAAATTGTGGTCTGATTAGAACTCCCAGCTCCGGAAGGTGGGGGGTGAGGAGTAGCATTAGCCAGCTGCTGATTGGTTAGCTCAGCCAGAGCTTGGGAAATGCTGTTCAGCCGGCAAAGCAGATCTTCTTGAACGGTGGTGACGCGAGAGATGGTACTATACAGGAGTTCTAAAAATAGTCCGTGTTGATTTACAGCAAAGCGGAGTTCTTCCGGGTCAGCTGGGTCTGGATAATGGCCAGTCCGTTCTGTCATGACGTCGTAGACGTAGCAGACCCAGATGCTGAAACCCGGAAGTAACTCGCTACAAGGAACTGTTTGACAATGGTTTATTTTACTTGAGTAAAATAAAGTTATTTGAATGTGATAGTCAGTTCCTTCGTGAAGTGATCCAGAAATCCATAGAGCTGGTATAGCTGAGGACAGCGGAGCCAGAGAGAGGAGACGCGAGGACGCGTCGGACCTTGGAACCAGAGGGAGCGAGGCGTGGGCGCTGAGGACAGCGGGACCAGTTTGAGGCGAGGCGTGGACGCAGAGGACGGCGTAATCTGCATGAAGCGAGGAACCAGCGTGACCAATGGATGAAACCTGAAGGTGAGTACAAGGCACAGTAAGTAACATGAACTTGGTAACCAGAGCAAAGACTAAAAGGCCAGGCATAACCACCGGAGTGAGTATAACGGACTGGCGCTGGATACTGGTGAGAAGCTCCCTTATGAAGGCTGGCAGGGTGATGAGGAGATGAAGATCAGCTGGTTCCAATCAGTAGAGCAGGAGAGCTGTGTGGGGGGGAGGTGAACTGACAGGCACCGTGACACAGAGACGTTCACTCACTCCTGGACGTGCTGACCAACTGCTCTTCCTCCTTGGTAAATTAGTTTGAAAGCAGTTAACGTCTTAAATAACTTAAATGAAAGCACCTAGCTACAACTTCATTTTATTTCCTGAGAGATTTTTTTATTTTTGTCTACACCACATTTGAACTAAGTGGTGTCATTTATTATTAACAAAGACACTAAAATTTGTTCACAGAATTAAATAACTGATTTCCGGCTATGTTTTTAAATAGTGAAAATCCCCTTGCTTTGCTTGGGGTTTCCGTTGAATTTGTCCAGAAGCGCCATTCTCTGTCCCGGTGGGTAAGCGAGAGCTGCTCTGAGCGCGCCGCTTTCGGCAGTTGTCGAAGACTGTGCTCCAGAAACAAAGTAGCAAACCCCGCCAGGTTTGTCGAGTTGGGAACTTCTGGTCCTGGATCCATGGTTGGCAAAGTATTCTGTCACAAGTACAGGCAGACGGCTGGACCCAAATGCAGCAGGTTTTTTAGCTCAGCTAAAAGTCCACAAAGCTTAATCAGGGTCAGGCAGGCAGGCAGGGGTCAATAACAGGCATAAGTTCATCAGAGGAGAGACAGGGTAGTCAGAGTCCAGGCGAGAGTCAGGACAGGCGGCAGGCAAACAGGATCAGGAGACAGAAGATCAGGTCAAAATACAACACTCTGCTTTGAAGGCAGAGAGGCACAAACACACTGAGCTTCTTCTTCTTCTTTTTGTGGTTTGATCGGGAGTAAAGGTGCATTTCCGCCACCTACTGTGTTGGAGTATGGGTCAGAGTGGGGACTACATATGAAAAAATAATAATAAAATAAAAAATAAAAAAAAACAAATTGTCTTCAATAATCTGGTCCTGCTCAAAAAACCTATAATCACAGCATTTTAATTCTCCTCCCCTCCCAAAAGCTTCTTCAAACTCCACCTGAAATTCTTGCTTTACAATAACCACAAGGGGCTGATGACATCAGTCAACACCATTTAATATGGCAATAGTTGAATTTCCCAGTTTGAGATCAATAAGTATCTTCATCACATCATCTACTCTTTGTTTAAATTAAGATAAACAAATAACATTTATAAATTAAAATAAAAAAATAAAATCGACTTTGGTTGAATCTATCTGGTAGAACTTTTTTCTTTGTATTTGCTCTTGTTTTTGAAAAAGCAGAACAAGGCATTTCAGTTAGTTGTTTTGGTGCTGCAGCCAATCAAGAGCTCTCCTCATTTTTCTACAATTTATTTTAAAAATAGGAAACAACCATTTATTAATCAGCTAAAATTATGGGATTTATCTAAATTGACTTTTGTAATATTTTTTTTTAAATGTCACTCTTTCATAAAGACACGAGGACAATTATTTTTTTACAGATTATTTTTCTTAAATTTCCAGAATATTTTAAATGTATTATTAGGTTGATAATATTTAGCCCTCATTGGATAATCAAAATTACTGTTTGTTGCATTAATACATAATTTTTTCAGGACCCGGTTCAAAACGTTTGAGGGGTTTTTTCAGCTGATCCATTTAGGGGGCGCCACAACCTGTCATCTTCCTCCATCCAACGCTCTCCTCTGTCTCCTCCTCACTCATGTAAACCTCCATCATGTCCTCCTTCTCCACATCCATGACCCTCCTCTTTTTTTTTTTTTTAACTTGTCCTGTCCAACAGCTGGGTAAACAGATGAGAGCTGAAGGCCTCTTGTGTTGGACATATTTTACTTTAACAACAGGGGTTATTAATCTTCAGACAAACCAGAGGAATGTCTGAATAAACCCCTTTTGTATTTGAGGCCAAACTTTATTAATTTCAATCATATTTGAAAATCTTTGGTGTTGGAACTGACGGAAAAGGAAAGGAGGGAAGAAGAGAGAGGGATGTTAAAGGGGGGGGATAGGAGGGTGATAATAGGAGGGGGGGTAGCACCATGAAGCAGCATAAGGCAACAAGTTTACTGGATGTTTATCATTACGGTAAGGTTCAAGTGCAGTACAAATCTCAAAGGGCAGAGCCTGTCCACACACACACTCAAATGCCATCAACACACCTGCTAGCTGCAGAAATGTCCACCTGTCAACATGTACACAAAACATGTACACAAAACAGATAGTGTTCACACATGCACACCCATGCCTTCAAGCTAACTGGTGTGAAATATTTCATTAATTCAATCATGCAAACTATTAGTGCAAAGGTGAGCTAACACCTGTGCTCAGGTGAGTGTTTATGTTCTTCAAAAATGGATGGTGGAATGTGAAAAGAAGGAGGGGGAGTGACCAGCCTTCCCCACACCAAGACCCCCACCACAGCAGCAGCCAGAACCCCCCAACGCCAAACGGCAGCAGGCAGAGAACAACCGCCCCCCGGGCGATCACATCCACCACCAGGCCAGGGCCAGCAGGACCACCACGAGGCCCCCAGAGCCAGAAAGCAGGGAGGCATGGGGGGACAGAGAGTGCCGCCCCAGCCCAACCAGGAGAGCAGCCCCCCCGCCGCGCCGGGAGGGCCCAGCGCAGGGCCCCACCCGAGAAGGGCGCCTACAGCCCCAATATATATATATATATATATATATATATATATATATATATATATATATATATATATATATATAAAAACGCCCCTCTCACCCTCCGCGGGTGGTTTCTCCTCCAAGCTCGGGTCCTCTACCAGAGGCCTGGGAGCTTGAGGGTCCTGCGCAGTATCTTAGCTGTTCCTAGCACTGCGCTTTTCTGGACTGAGAGGTCTGAGGTCTTTACAGGTATCTGTTGTAGCCACTCCTCCAGCTTGGGGGTTACTGCCCCGAGTGCTCCAATTACCACAGGCACCACTGTCACCTTCACTTTCCAGGCTTTCTCCAGTTCTTCTCTGAGTCCCTGGTATTTCTCCAGTTTCTCATGTTCCTTCTTCCTGATGTTCCCATCGCTTGGCACTGCCACATCCACCACAACGGCTTTCCTCTGTTCTTTATCCACCACTACGATGTCTGGTTGGTTCGCCATTACCATCCTATCAGTCTGGATCTGGAAGTCCCACAGGATCTTTGCCCTTTCATTCTCTACCACCTTCGGAGGTGTTTGCCATTTTGACCTTGGGGTTTCCAGTCCATATTCTGCACACATGTTCCTGTATATTATTCCAGCTACTTGATTGTGCCGCTCCATGTATGCTTTACCTGCCAGCATCTTACATCCTGCAGTTATGTGCTGGATTGTTTCAGGCGCCTCTTTGCAGAGCCTACACCTTGGGTCTTGTCTTGTGTGGTAGATCTGAGCCTCTATCGCTCTGGTGCTCAGGGCTTGTTCCTGAGCTGCCAGGATGAGCGCTTCAGTGCTGTCTTGTAGGCCAGCCCTTTCTAGCCATTGGTAGGACTTCTTGATATCAGCCACTTCAGTTATGGTCCGGTGGTACATACCATGGAGGGGTTTGTCCTCCCATGAGGATCTGTCCTCCAGCACTGTATCCTCTGCTCTCCATTGCCTGAGACATTCACTGAGCACACTGTCAGTTGGGGCCTTGAGCTTGATGTATTCATGCATCTTGGATGTTTCATCCTGGATAGTGGCTTCTACGCTCACTAGTCCTCGGCCTCCTTCTTTGCGGCTAGCATACAGTCTCAGAGTGCTGGATTTTGGATGGAACCCTCCATGCATGGTGAGGAGCTTCCGTGTTTTAACATCCATGGTCTGTATCTCTTCCTTTGGCTATCTTATTATTCCTGCAGGGTATCTGATAACTGGCAGTGCATAGCTGTTTATTGCCCGGGTCTTGTTCTTGCCATTGAGCTGGCTTTTCAGGACTTGCCTTACTCGTTGAAGGTACTTAGCTGTTGCAGCTTTCCTTGTTGCCTGCTCCAGGTTGCCATTTGCCTGGGGAATTCCAAGGTACTTGTAACTGTCCTCAATGTCTGCTATTGTTGCTTCTGGGAGTGAGACCCCCCCTGTGTGGACTACCTTGCCTCTCTTTGTCACCATCCGGCTACATTTCTCGAGCCCGAATGACATCCCAATGTCATTACTGTAGATCCTGGTGGTGTGGATCAGGGAGTCAATGTCACGCTCGTTCTTGGCATATAGCTTGATGTCATCCATGTAGAGGAGGTGACTGATGTTGGCCCCATTTCTGAGTCGGTATCCATAGCCAGTCTTGTTGATTATTTGGCTGAGGGGGTTCAGACCTATGCAGAACAGCAGTGGGGACAGAGCATCACCTTGGTATATCCCACATTTGATGGACACTTGTGCAAGTGGTTTCCCATTGGCTTCAAGGGTGGTTTTCCACAGCTTCATTGAGTTTCTTATGAAGGCTCTTAGAGTCCTGTTGATGTTGTACAGCTCCAAGCATTCAGTGATCCACGTGTGTGGCATTGAGTCATAGGCCTTCTTGCAATCAATCCAGGCTGTGCACAGGTTGGTGTGTCGTGACTTGCAGTCTTGGGCGACTGTTCTGTCGACCAGGAGTTGGTGGAGTCTCTACCAATGCCCTTCTGTGTGTTACTAATGAATTGATCCATGTGCCTATTAATCTTGGTTGCATTGATGCCTGACATGAGCTTCCATGTTGTGGAGAGACAGGTTATTGGCCGGTAGTTGGATGGGACTGCACCCTTTGAGGGATCCTTCTGGATCAGGATCGTTTGCCCTTCTGTTAGCCATTCGGGGTGAGTCCCATCTCTTAGCAGCTGGTTCATTTGTGCTGCCAGGCGCTCGTGGAGTGTGGTAAGCTTCTTTAGCCAGTAGCCATTTATCATATCAGGGCCCGGTGCTGTCCAGTTTTTCATACCTGAGACTCTTTCTTGGATGTCTGCCACTGTGATGATTACTGGATTCTGTTCAGGGAGGTTGCTTTGTTCTTTTCTCAGAGAGAAAAGTGTTTGGCAGTTTCCAGGGCTTCAGGTATGGGCATCTGGCTGTATCTCTTCGGTACTTGCTTTCTCATTGTACCTCTTTGAGCCTCTGTCAGCTTACTCACATCCTTCCGAGTTGCCTTGATTTTGGCCTCTAACCGTTGCTTCCATGGTGGGTATTGTTTTCTCCCATGGTTACTCTTATAGCCAAGCATCTCAAGAATCACTGCTGCTGAAGTGTAAACCAGTTCCTTGGTTTCTGTGATGGTTGTGGTAGGAATTGCCCTCAATGCTTCATTCACAGTTTCCAGTAGACTTTCAGGCAGTACATCACTTAACCGTTGTAGCTGGTGTCGGGGTTGCCTAGTGTTCATTGTAGACATGATCTTGTTTTTCAGGTCAGTTGCTGCCTCGCTCAGCGTAACTGTGGTTGTTGGGGCTGTGTACCCAATCTCAGGGTGTGAGTGTGGTATAACCTCCTCTCTGACCTGTTGTTCTGGCTCTCCCGTGGCATTGTATTGTATAGCTTCAATCTCAAGCTGTGATAGGAGTTGGCGTTTGTGGATATTCGAGCATTGGGCTAGCAGTTGTTTGGCAGTTAGCCTTGATTGTGGGTTTCGAAGCATCCATTCATTCCACAGTCTCTGCATGTACCCTCTCTGGGTTGGATTACTTGAGTAGTAGCATCCTAACAGATCCTTGTTCTCGCATCTAGTCCATTTCCGTTTTGTTCCAGTAGCCCACTTTCCATCAGAGTGCTCTGGTCCACCAGCATCTGACGCAGACCTTGTTTGGCCGGGCGACGTCTGAGCCGGCATGACATGTGGTTCATTGTCTCTCATATAGTGAGGTAGGCATTAGCGTTAAGGGTCTTGCCCAAAGACCCCCACTGGGTGATGTTAATTGCCCGTCATTGTTATGGCATTTGCCCCATTTCCATTGTTATGGTAATTGCCCCATTCCATTAATCACCATTAATTGTTCATTCCGCCGTGGGAATCGAACCTGGGTTTCCAGCATGACAGTCCTGCACCTTACCAACCGAGCTACCCAGCCAAAGTGCAGCAGAGCCGATTAAAGTTCTGACTGCACATTCACAGTAGTCTTACGACGCTTTAAAAGTCTTGATTTTAAACTTTTTATATTTATATATATATATATATATATATTTACTTATCCAATTTTGCCAACTTAATTGAATTACTTCTATTGGTAACAAGTAATTGAGTTACATTTATTTAACCTAATTTCTTACGTCTATCAAACTCAATTAGTGTTTATACAACTCAAATTTACATATTTATCTAACTAAATGTCTTATTACTCCAATTCAATTAAATGTTTTTCCATCTTAATTTATTATAATTTTTTAACTATCATATGTCTAAGTTAGTGCCTGCAGATATTCTCATTGTTATAACAATAAAAAGAAAGAAACATAAACATTTTACAGCATGATAACATATACCAATTCCCCAAGAGTATCATTTCACCAAGTAAGGGTAGGGGTGCGAAATAAAGTCATCCTCCTCTTCCTCTCTCTCCCTCATGGTGCAGAAAGAATTAAACATAACAGAACAAAATAACTCGGCAAAACACAGTAAAACAGCTAAACAACTAAACACATTTGGTCAAAAACCCACACTTAAACCCCAATCCGTCCAGACAGGCAAAGGGAATGGTTTCCCACAATCCTTTGCGGTGCCGATCTAACAGCAGCACCAAAGTTACACCTACTTAATTGAATTCATTAGAATGAAAGTAAAACAACAGTCTGATAACTACATGTTATTTTTAGGCTGACTTAACTAAAAAAAAATGATTTATCTTAACTGAATCAAATAATGAGGTTAGATCAAAGTAAAAAAGTGTATCTTTAAACATCCATATGTGGTCTTATCAGCCTCTCATGGTGGAAAAAATATTATCTGAGCTTCTTCATCCACTAAGTCATCTTCAAATGGACACGCCATGCTGCTTCACCTCTCTGAAAACAAACTAACTTTCAACTAAACCTGCTCCAGACCAGGTTATGTTCAAAGCATGAGTCGCCATGGCAACTTGACTTACCCTGAAACATACCTCCATTTCTGGAACCGAAAGCTGAGGTTATCAATTTCCTTAGCCTCAAACTTACCGTGGGAGCTAGCATAACCTGCTTTCTGGAATACCCCCCTGAGCTGATTCCATACCTTGTTTCTGAATGTCTGCTGTCCATTAGTTCAGGAATTTTTCTTTTCGTTAACACACATCCAGTTTAGCATATCCTTCTCCTAGCTCATATCTCTCAGTATTTCACCCGTCAACTTCCTGTTTCGTTTTGTCTCGTGATAACTCAGCTTCAATTCAGTTTTATTTTTGTAGCCCAACATTATGACACAGTTTTCTCAACAGGCCTCACTAATTGCACAAAACATAAAATCTGTTCTCAAATAAAATAGCTGATTGCTAAACTAAACAGACTAAGCTAAACTGGGCAACAAAACAATGTGAAGAGCCGAAAGAGTCGACTCTTTTTAGTGAGTCGAGGCAGAAGAGCCAGAATTCCCATCACTATGCGAGCAGAGAAAACTTTTCCTGCATTGTTGCTGTGGTCATGTTGCTTTATAAACAGTGGGGGGGGATCTAAGTCAGTTTGGTAGAACACTTCAAACCTAAAATATTGTCATATAAATACATTTATACACCAATTCAGCACAGAAGGGCGGACATATCAATTTAGCAGTAGCTCAAGGATTTCACTGTTCTTTTTCTCTTGTGGTAAATGGTGTATACTTAGAGTTATGATGTCCTTGTTTGCAGAGTTTAGCTTCTCATCTCAGTAATCCAGTAACCAGTGGAGATTTCAGCTGCATTAGCCTTTTTTTTTCTTTAAATGTCCTTCACATTTTTACTGATCTCTTACTACTTATCATATCAGTGTTGAAATGAAGAGCTTCTCCAAGTCTTCCATACCCCTGACTATCATGACCAGCACCGGTGGTCTGTTGAATTTGATGAATGTTTTATATTTTCTTTTCAAATGCTCTGGATTTTCTTCTGTTTCTTTTTTTTTCTTGCTTTTCTGTCAGTTCCTTGACACATTCCTTGTGGTCAGATGGTCATTCATGTAGACATCACTCTCTTTGGTTTCTTGCCTTGCCTTCCATAAAGCTGGTTTGTGTTTTCGATTCACAATTCTTATGATGATCTCTGGTTCATCAGATTCTTTTCTACTGGGGTGGCAAGTCTGGATGTTATTAGAGAAATCCCCTTTAGACTTGAGAAAAATCCTCCACCTGTTGCTCCGCCCAGCTCCTCTGCATCTCACCGCCTTCTTCAGAGTTGATGGCGTTTGCTGACAGGGTTTTGATCTTAATGCCGGTGGTCACCAGGGGCCTCATTTATAAATGTTGCGTACGCACAAAAGAAGGCGTACGCCACTGTCTACGCAATAATTGAGATTTATAAAAAGCAAACTTGATGGGAAAATGTGCGGTCCTTCATCAAGCTCTGACCCAGGCGTACGCACAAAAACGGGTGAAATGAGAAACGGCGACACCGTCGGCAGATGAAAGTGAAAATGACAATACTGCCTCTCATAAATAACATGAAGACTTCACAAAGCAAGTCTCACAATAACAGCTACACAAACACCCGTTAGATCGATCAGCAGTGAAACAAACAAAAAAATCAAACGAAAATTACAACAGAAATTCAAATGAACACATATTTGCAGAAAGAAAAGTGAAATATGTTCTGCAATATTGGCATGTTATGCAATTCATCCTCATAAATAATATAGTTAACAGAACTAAAAAATGTACAAAACTGAGATTCTCGTCAATGTGTCCGTCTGGCGGAGCAGATATAGTCAAAGTCAAAGTCAGATTTATTGTCAAATATGCTGCATCCGTAAGACATACAGCACAGATGAAATTGCTTTCCTCTCACCCCACAGTGCAAGCAGCATATAAAATAATAAATAAACGACTTAAAAATACATTCTTTTAAAAACAATAAATCCTTGAAACCCAAAAAGATAAAGCCAAAAGAAAAGCCAAAAAACACTGAAGGTAGGGGAGAAGGTGTGCACGTGCTGCCAGATGGGTGTGAATCAGACAGACAGACAGACAGACAGACAGACAGACAGACAGACAGACATATTAATTGTCCACTGGGGAAAGTTGTTTTCATAGTAAAACATTTCTTCATAAGCTACTGAATTATGGTATTCATGCATATGCCTTTAGTTTGTTTTATCTTTGATAAAACAATGTATGGCGTATGTCTCAACCATTCAGAAAGCAACAAGAAATTACATTTGATGAACAATTTCCCATTTCCACGTGGATTATTACCGACATCTGTAGCTTGTCAGATGCAGTTAAATGGATGGAAATAAAATGCCCCATCACAATGCGTAATGACGCACAATGGCTGATCTTGGATCTTAGAAGATGTGGCAAATGGAAGAATTCAGAGTGAACGCATCTTTAGACAGCAAGAAGACTTGCTGGCAAACGAGGACCAGTGGCTTATGAGCCGCTTCCCACTTCCTCCCCCCCCCTCAGTCACTACTCCACGTAAAAGGGATTCCCCAATAATTGCCGCCACTCTCTCATAAAGAGGGGTCAGCTCCGGTGTCCCCTGCCCCCCACCCGTGGCAGACACACTCTAGCGATGCAGCGCCAGACATTTTTTTGCCTGGACTTTGATGTCCGACCATTTCTTTTTTTTTCGGCCACGGCCAGAGGCTGTGAGGCTACAGGATTCACGGCGTCTGCCACGGTTTGCCACTCACGTGCCTTTTCAGCATTAGTAATGCCCACACTGTGCCCTCCAAACAACATTTTTCTCCTCTTGTCCACCTCGCCAACAATAACTTCTACTTCACATTGAGTGAAGTTACGTTTTTTTGATTTCCTCTCTGTGTTTGCCATGGTTTCGCTATCAATGAATATTCATTTGTGGGCGTTTCACTGACTATTTATGGGCAACTATGGGCGTGTCATGAAGCCGCAAAAGCTGTGCTGCATTTAGAATTGATTGTGATTTATTAAGGGAAGGATGCGTAGGATGTGTGTGCGTACGGTTTTATAAATCTGAATATTTCTGTGCGTACGCACGTCCTATGTTTCATCCGTACGCCACTTCTGACACAAATCCTACGCAAAGTTTTATAAATGAGGCCCCTGGTCTCGAACGAGTCTTTCTGCTCATTCAGGGCTCTTAGCCAACAGCTCTGCTGGATCTTGATGACTGCCACATCAAGACATAAAGTGTTTTTTTTGTGTGTATTCTTCATCATTTATCACTTGCCTTTTCCTTCAGGGCCATGGTTCGGGATCGCTTTTTACGAAAATTTAAGTTTTAAAGTCAAAATGTCCGATCCATAAACCAGTTTAAAAAATAGCACATTAAGCTTCAAACAAATGTTGTTCTACATTTAAAAAATCTAAATTTTGATGCTTAAAATTGTTTATTAGTGATGAGTTGTTTGGATAATAACAATTTTGTCAAACCACCGACAAACAAAACCAGATGTTTAGCTGTTGTTTTGCTCGTTGTCTTTCCGGAGACAACCAGCAGGGGGCGGTAAGGACACCCCGGGGTTCGTTGATAGGCCAGAAGAAGGAGACGGACATGCGCATGAGAGTTTGTGACCGGAAGCGCGTGAGTGAAGGTGACAGTAAACCGTAGCGTGGGGTCCGGGTGTCCGGGCTCTGTGAGAAAACCCCGCGTGTCCGTGGCAGCGGCGGGAAGTTCAGGTGAGGCACCGAGCATGCTCCGTTCGCAGCAGGGCTTGCGCGCGCGGGGCTTCTTTCTTAACCGTCCGGGGGGATCTTCATGTCCTCACCGGGGGCGGGTGGTGTGGTGGTGCTGGTGGTGGTGAATTCTCTCTTGGCCGGATCCGACTGTCTGATTACAGTTTGCCAGTTTGTGACTCATTTAGACTTTTATATCCGCTAAAAATGTGCATTAGAAATATGCCTGGTGAGGCCTGCAGTACACCTGGCTCACGGCAGAGAGCGCTGGTGATCCCAGAGAATGTGGCACCGCAACTACAAAACAAAAGTATTACTGATGGCAAGTTGAGTTATTGAGTTGAGTTATTCTTTGCTATTGTTTGCTATTGTTTGGCATCGTTTTCTAAATGGAGGAGTACTAAAACCGAAGAAAGAGAAGGAAAACATCTACAATCAGATTATCCCTGTGTTTCTTCGGAAGGACGAACTACATTTAGAAGCAAAAGTAGGTCATTGATAACACTTCTGGTGCTTTTTCTTCTATGCTACATGTTTTAAACGAGAGAAAAATGTTCAAATGAAAATTTAAACAACACGCTTTAACTTTTGCTAATCAATTAGGGAGCAAGCTATTCTTTAGAGTGAATTTGTCTAAAGTAACATAATTTTTTTCTCTCGGGAATGATGTTACAGATGTTTGGCCTCTGCTGTAGTTTTCCAGGAGCACCCATTTTAATGTGACAAAAGAAACTTCCCGTAAAGTCTCACTCCAATCATCAATAGATCCCAGTGGTCCTTGAATTATGATAATGCTGTTTTTAGCCAAATCCCAACGCCTGTTGTTTTCTAGGACCTAGTTTCTGCAGGAGTTTATCAGAAATTAGGGTTAGAGTCGTAGGCTGAACCATTGTAGCTGATGTGTATTTTCTACATCACACCATTTTCTAACAGCATTTTGACTAATTCACAATGATTTAAATAAAGAAATACGCTTAACTTTCTGTATATATGTCCTCCATCGTCAGTTAAAGAACACGATATGACACCACAAACATGATTTTTATCAGACTGGGTCTTTAACTTTTCCCTAAACCTCTGATCCAGAGCCTGGGAATGTCAGTCACAGGGAATCAAACCTTGAGCCAGAGGAAAATGAGGTAATCGGTCAGGAGGGAGGGGGTCAGGCAGCTGTCATCTAAGGCCGCATTTACACTGCAGGTCTTGATGCCCAAATCCGATTTTCTGACTATATCCGATTTTTTGGACGACCCGCTTACATCATCTTTTAAAAATGACCCGTATCCGATTTTTGCATTTACACTATACAGTGCTGAAACTATCAAACGTAGACGTTCTCAGGACTACGTAACGTAGAAGCATTTCCGCCTTCCACAGATCTGTGCACTGACCGCACGGATTTAAAAAATGATTAGCGAGCAGGCCCTTAATAATAATCATAACAGTAATAAAAACACATTTAGAAGATGCGTGTTGGTCCAAACGGCAAAGTTTAGCATGGCGAACCCTTTCCCTTTTTGTTGTGTTTCTTTTGTGTGACTGCGGTTGTCATGGAGGCAACGCAGCGACGGATGTGCGACAGGGGATGCGCGGGAGAGGAAAAAGGAGGGCCGCTCGGCCGTCTTATGTGTTCTCTCTGAGTTTGAATGAGGAAGTGTTTGCAGACGCTGCACTAACAAGTTGACCTAAGCAAAGAAATAAACGTCTTCTAGCCTGTTCCAGAGCAATGGAGTCCCGCTTGATTAGTTACCGTTTGCGTCCCAACCGGGACCGGACCGGAAATAACAGCGGTTTCCAGACTACGGTCTGAAGCCTGAGGCTGAAAGGAAACACGCTGATGGGGCTCCAGCTGTGCTTGAACAGCAAAATCAGCACAAAATCACCTGTAATAAGTCATGTGATCTCAGTTGGTGGTGTCCTGAGCTGACGGCGTACGACTCGCATTTACTGGGGAATATCCGATTTGTCTGCTTACATGGCACACGCAAATGCACGTATCTGATTCGTATCCGATTTATTTCCACATATGAATGAGGCCTGTATCCGATCTGAGAAAATCGGAACCCATGCGCTTTTGTCCTGCTTACACGTTTACCGGTCATATCCGATCTGCGCCACATGAGAGGAAAAAATCAGAATTGGGTCACTTGAACCATGCAGTGTAAATGTGGCCAAAGTGGGGTTGTTGGTGGCGGACCAGCAGGTCTATGGTCAAAGTTGTGCGTGTGATCCTGATGCTGTCCAGAACTTTAGCAGGTTCTAGTTCTGGTCAGACCCCCCCCCGGACAGACATTTTTGTGGAGTAGACCTTTCATCGTGGGTCTGGGTGCAGGTGGGGGGTTGTCATTGGACTGGGATCATTCTAATGCTTCTCTTGCCTCCCCCATCTCCACAGTCATGGCTGCTTTGTCCAACTACGCTCTGCGGATGGCTAGACTGAGCTCCCGAATCTTCGGGGAAGTTGCCCATCCCACAGACTCCAGGTCATTGAAGGTGGTCCAGATGTTCCAGGAGCCTCCATTGGCTAAGAGGAAGGAGGTGTACGACTGGTACCCGCAGCACAAGATCTACTACGCCATGACACAGAAGCTCCGCTACATGGGCCTGTTTAGGTATGGGTGCCCCCCCCCCTCACACACACACACACAGCAGTGCACTAATTCAGGCTAGTGGATCTAAAAACCATCCTGGAAATAAAACTGCACCTTATGACTGAATTTATGGGAAATGTCCATTCAGAATCCACTCTGACCCCGCCCAACAGTAGTTGTTGTGATGTCATCAGTTCGTAGTTGTGACACAAAACCATTACTCCCTTTTTTTGTTGAATGTTTTAAAAGTTCACGGCCATTTTTGATGTTCTGAGATCATCTATAGCAGTGTTTTTCAACCAGTGTGCCGTGGGAAATTGCCCTCATTAACTCATTTAACATTTTCCATCTCCAGGAAATCAGCTCTGTGTTTATCCTTACAGACCCTGATAAAACACTGAGAAATTTAGGAATATGAAAGATTGTAAAATAAGTTTTTCTTTGTGTTTATTTGATTCTATTAAAGACATTTTGATAAGAATGACGGTACCGCGATTTAGCTGCAGCTATAACTGCTTTAGGAATAGTCCCGCCCCTTTAACTGTTGCCACCAATCATTCTTGGGGGGCTTGATCACATGTCATCAGTCTGACCAATCAGACGTGTGTAAAAGTCTTCACTTCCTTGTTTAGATTTAGCTCATAAAGTCACTCAGTTCTAACAAAAATACCAGCTAAAGCTCGTCTTTAGCGGTGTAGCTTTCCACAGAACCCGGTGTCAGACCGTGGAACAAGAGAACAAAACCATGAAGCTCAGAGATGTTAGTCTTTCTGCGTTCGGCGGATTATTTAACTACATCTCCCATGATGCATTGGGTTAAAAGTGACAGCGTGAGCGTCTCTGCGCACAACGAGTCTCTCCTCTTAACGTCTTGAAACCAAAACGAACACAAATCGAACAGTTTTTGAATCTTTTAATTTAACTTAAATTACATCTTTTAGAAAAAAAAAACAGCTGCAGCTTCCAGCTTTTTCTGCAACAATTATCACAAAAATGCTGTGAGATCATGGAGGGGCTGTAGATCAATACAGACAAGTTTCTCCTTTTTTTTTTTTTTTAATCCTGGTGTGCCGCGGGACTTTTGTCTAGGTTAAAGTGTGCCGTGGCTCAAAAAAGGCTGAAAAACACTGATTTAGAGAGCATTTCAACAAAGAATGATTCTTTAAAGAGACCGTTGCAGTGGTTTGCAATGCCAAGACACCATTTCCTCACTGCAGGTGCAGACAGGGAAGAGAGAAGGGGGTCCTAAACCTCGGCCCGGGGGACTCTCGTAAAAATGAAGCAGAATGACCAAAAAGGTGGTCATTTCCGGTACAGATCACGTAATTCCCGCCCACTGCTCCCATCAGAATTGCTGTCACATGCAGTTGCATACCGTGCATCTGCCTTTAGTTGCCCTGGCGTTTATTCCAGCAATTTACCAGCCGGCCCGGCGTTCATCAGAGACAGGCGTTTGTTTCAAACTGCCGTTTATTCCATCACAGACAGAATGGCGTTCTAACGGGTTCATGCGGTGAAACTCAGTCAAGAAATGCGGACAACACCAACAGATGGACATTGACTGAAATGCTGGGAGCGTAGTATTGTTCTGATTAGCCAACGTTACTGTTCTCTTTGTAGCATCTACCTCCGTATCAAAAATCCTCTTCGCTTTCATGAGGGTCTTTTTTCCTGGAGACACGCCCACCTTTCTGTCTTTGCTCAATAATCCACGCTCAAACCAGCAACAACAAGCAAACCAGGAAATGGTTGCTCCTTTCTCCGCAGTCATCTTCTCAATATCTGCCTTCGTCATCCTCAGATGCCTTTAGGAGCCCCTCCCAAATTGTCTGACATGCAGATTCCTCACTAGAATGTTTTTTGGCGTTTGCTACCGCACTAAATTTAAACCTGAAAATGGAGTTCTTGTAGTTCTTGGCCATCGCTACACTGGGTCACAACACCGATACCACAGACACTGCACGACCCGGGGAAGATGGGCGGATCTTAAAAGAGACGACCACTATTGGAGACCAGCGTCTAACAGTAACTAGCACCCGTTAGACCCGGCGGGTATTGGAAACCGGCGACAATAAGAGACGGGCCACAATTGAAACATAGATGGTAATACAGTGTTCACTGCCGTGGTCTTGCTCTTTCTGGGATTTTTATTTAGTGGTAGTTTGGTGACGATGCAGAAAGCCAACTTTTGTTCCTCTGCAGAGACGAGCACGAAGACTTCAAGGAGGAGATGCGGCGCCTGAGGAAGCTGAGAGGGAAGGGGACACCCAAAAAGGGGGAGGGAAAGCGTGCGGCCAAGAAGAAATGAGCTGCTGCTCCGCCACCATGAACATGGACTTTCCTCTGTGGAGCAGTGGGGGCGGAGCCTATGCTGGCTCCACAGGAAGTTTAATCAGAACTCTATTTTCTGTTTTTGTTCAGTGAGTTAAAATAAAAATCACTTTCCACAGACAATTGTGTTGAACTCATCTGAGCCAGAGGAACCATCGTCGGTGTTTTACCTTCAAGCAGTCAGAGAGAAAGATGCTGCAAAATGAAGTTACTGCAGTTCAGAAGATGAAACAGACCTGAACCCCTCAGACCTGACCCCCTCAGGACCTGACCCCCTCAGGACCTGACCCCCTCAGACCTGAACCCCTCAGACCTGACCCCCTCAGGACCTGACCCCCTCAGGACCTGACCCCCTCAGACCTGAACCCCTCAGACCTGAACCCCTCAGGACCTGACCCCCTCAGGACCTGACCCCCTCAGACCTGACCCCCTCAGACCTGACCCCCTCAGGACCTGAACCCTGCTGCTCCATCACAGGTCATGTTCACGCTTCCAGCTGTTAGCCTGACTGTTCCAAACGTTTCCTTTTTCTGTCTGCTGATGTTTTGTGACACACTTTTTAGAACTAGGGAGGAGGTGTGTTGCTCAAGGATGCATTTCCAGTCCTGGAATTCAACCCCCTAACCAACTGAGTGACAGACAGTTGTTTGCAACAATTCACTTTCCCAACGGTTTGGTTCAAACCTTGATTTTTGGGTCAGGTTTTGTTTTGGTTCAATGTGATTTGTATTTTACAAAACACCAGCAAAAGCTCAGAGTTAAAAAAAATAAATCACTTTTAATTAGCTGACAAGCAAATAACAGTTGGTTTATACTAAAGCCTAGTGTAATGTATTAAAAGAATAAATAATAAAAATGTAAACCTACCCCACGATTTGGTTTAATGGTGTAACTTTCAATTCAGTTTTAAACCAGAAATTGCGGCACCCCTAATCATAACCCTCTAATCTACGTCCATTCTGGACCAGCATTTAAGCAGTGATGGGCGTGGCCAACTTCAGGTGGAAGGCGGTAGGTTTTCACATAAATGTGTCCAGAATTCATTCAGTGATCCTATTGGAACATTTAGATTTGAAATATTGTTGTTTGTTCCCTACAGTCTGGGGCTTTATCCAAATTCCTTCATTAATCACTATTTAGTGCATTTGCCATTTTTTTGTGCTTTCTATTTATCTACAATTCCAAAATCGAGTGACCTACGGATTTCCCAGAAGTCTCTGCCAAATACCAGTGTGCGTCGTTAGATCCTTGCTGGATTGTCGAGTATAAACCACAATGCATTGCATTTAAACAATTTTTGCAAAAAAACATTTGTTTAAATGTAGTTTTTTTAATAAACTCTAAACATTTTTATCTTCAGAACACAGTTAGCTCACTTGGACAGAAGTTAGCTCACTCCTGTACAAAAAAAGGGAAGAAACTAAGCTAGCTTAGCCAACTGATAACTAAACATAACTAAACTTCCTTGCAATTAATACACAGTACTAGTCTTAAAGAAGCACTTAGAAAAAATGATGTTTTGGGGCTTTTAGCATGTTTCTATGTCATTTTTCTGATGATGGAGGACAAACATGAAGAAAATGAAGTTTCAAATTGCATTTTGAAGTATTTTTCAATTCAACTCATGAATCAGGAGCAGACGAAAAAATACAGTTGGAAAAAGCTTGTAGCTCTTTGACTAAGAGATGACAGGAAATGGGGGCGGGCTTACTCCCTGCCTTTGGTCCCGCCCACAACTCGGAGACAAATTTCTACTGAGCTCTTGCTGCTCTGCAGGAGCTTCTTATTTAGAAGTGGTCACACGTCGTATCTAATCCTGCGTTCTTCCTCATCTGAGGCAGGAAATGAACCCGTTTGGATCGGAAACAAAAGTCTGGCATCAGAGAAAAGTTTTAGCTGTGAGATCTTTGCTTGTTCTTTAGGTCAACCCAACCATCTAGTCAGATGAAGACCTCAGTTCTTCCATCCTTCTACAAGTATAGAGCACTTTACACCCAACACATAATTAAGAAAAAGCTTGCACAGAAAAAATAATATTAATTCAAAATAAAATATACGATTTACTGAACTGAAATTAAATGGAAAATATAACTACAATTAATTACTATATCAAATTTACAGTTAAGGGAATAAAAAGTCAGAAATAAAAGCATGTCACCACCTCAAAAAGGGATAGGTTATGGTTTTAAACCATAGTTTGGATGCCTGTGAATGCAAACTAGAGAGCATTCCTACTGTCCCACTATGATCTCTTACCCCCTCAGCCTCAAACATGGTTGTTTCTCCTTCTCTGTAATCAAACTCAGAAACTGCCATTAATTTTATTAATGCCACAAAACACACCAAGAGGGTCTAAGTAGAACATGCTTGACGATCTGCAGTATGTTTCTCAAGACGCCTGAAATGGTAAAAAACTGCTTTTCCAGACGAATGGAGGGAACGAATGGGGTGGTCATGTGACCCGTGCAGTTCAGCCCTGCAGTTGTCAACATAAGGCGTGGATATCCTGTTACACCTACAAACAAACAGCCACCTTTCAGAAAAGAGGTACCACGAACACCTCGGGTTTGTAGTAAACGCCCAGCCAGGCTGAACTGTCAATCACAAGACCACACCCCTGGTTTGCAAAGTCTGGTTGTGTCCAAATTCTCTCCTTGCTCCCCAACAACTAAAACACTTGGACTTTAAAAGCAATATCTAATTATCCAAAGTTTGATAAGTCTTTGTATGAATGTATAAATGCTAATGGAATTATTTTGTGCATTATTATTGCCTTGATTGCTTGAAAGAAATCATTTCAAATCAAATCAAATCTATTTTAAACACCAAACATCACATCACCAGGGGCCTGTTGCACAAAAGTAGGATAAGGGATTAAGCCAGGATATCTTGGTGATCCTGGCTCAATTGATCCCCAATCCGGTTACACTAAAGCTGGATAGGGGGCAGGAGGATATGTTATGGTATAAATTACCATGGAGATTTATTCTGTGGAGCTAGCCTGCTCCAGACCAGGCTAAATTCCAGGATCTATTTAATCTCATCCCTAATGTCAGTCAGCAGTTGTCACAAATGGAAACCAATAGTTATTTCACTGCTCACTATACATAGTTATCACATATAACTAGACCCACTGTCATTATTTAAACGTTTGATCATTAATTTAAATCATTTTGGATAAATAATGAGTTTTAGATGATGTTGCTATCATTAGATAATTTACAGTTTCTCATAGACTATAAGGCTATAAATAAAATGATAGAATATTAGGGCCACAGAGGGAAAAAAAAGACAAGTCATAATATTGTAACCAGTTGTTTTAAAGGAGGACAGTTGTTAAAATGACAGATGTGGGGCATTCTGTGAAATTGTACTTCAGTATGTTTTCATAAACCAAGACATGATGATGTGCCAGAATATAAAGTATCACATTGTCATAACGATCAAAACTGTAAAAAGAATATGTTGCTTTTCTGCAGAACCAGCCTCATAAATTTATGACTTTATCCTTTTTCCTCAGTGGGGCCCTAGTACTCTGTCATATAAACAAATACACATTCCATGTGAATAGAAAAACACAATGTGTAACATTATGTTCCTTTATTGAATAAAGACAAAACAAAGCAGGTAAACTACACTCAAGAAACGTTTACTTTGAATGAAGATAAAAAAATTATGGAAATGATTTCCATAATTTAATGATTAGACAGCGTTACTTGAACAAAAATGAATCAAATTGGTCCTACTTAATGTACTTAGGTTCAAACTAATAAATTTAAGTTGATTCAATCTAAATACTGCAGTTGGACCCAACTTTAAATTAATATTGTTGCTCCCTCTCAAAAGAAAAGAGTTGATCTAACTTAATTGAATCCCTTCAGTTGGTCACACCTCATTAAATTAAGATTATTCAACTTAAATTTGTATGACTACCCAACACAGTTTATGTTGATCTAACTTAAATTTTTATTTTTTGCTTTAATTTCATTTATACATCTGACATTGATCATGTTTTCCATGTTTTACTTTGATCTAACTTAATTATTTGCTTCAGTTAAGAGAAATAATTTTTTTGTTAAGTCACCTTAAAAATAACATAGTTATCAGACAATTATTTTCCTTTCATTCAAATGAATTCAATTAAGTAGGTGTAACTTTGGTGCTGCTGTTAGATAGGCACCGCAAGGGATTCTGGGATATCATTCCCTTTGCCTGTCTGGACGGATTTGGGTTTAAGTGTGGCTTTTTGACTAAATATGTTTAGTTGTTTAGCTGTTGTACTGTGTTTTGCCGAGTTATTTTGTCCTACTATGCTTAAGTCTCAGCACCACGAGTGAGAGTGAAGGAGAGGATGATGAGTTTTTATAGCACCCCTACACTCTTATTTTGCAAGTATAATGATGGGAAATTCTTTAATTAATTTTTGCACTCCGTCCTTTTACCGTCCTTTTTATTGTTATAAAAATTAGCATATTCACCGGCTCAAACTTGTACATATGAGAGTTCTATATATATATATATATATATATATATATAAAAACAAAATACACCCCTCTCACCCTCCGCGGGTGGTTTCTCCTCCAAGCTCGGGTCCTCTACCAGAGGCCTGGGAGCTTGAGGGTCCTGCGCAGTATCTTAGCTGTTCCTAGCACTGCGCTCTTCTGGACTGAGAGGTCTGAGGTCTTTCCAGGTATCTGTCGTAGCCACTCCTCAAGCTTGGGGGTTACTGCCCCGAGTGCTCCAATTACCACAGGCACCACCGTCACCTTCATTTTCCAGGCTTTCTCCAGTTCTTCTCTGAGTCCCTGGTATTTTTCCAGTTTCTCATGTTCCTTCTTCGTGATGTTCCCATCGCTTGGCACTGCCACATCCACCACAACGGCTTTCCTCTGTTCTTTATCCACCACTACGATGTCTGGTTGGTTCGCCATTACCATCCTATCAGTCTGGATCTGCAAGTCCCACAGGATCTTTGCCCTCTCATTCTCTACCACCTTCGAAGGTGTTTCCCATTTTGACCTTGGGGTTTCCAGTCCATATTCTGCACACATGTTCCTGTATATGATTCCAGCCACTTGATTGTGGCGCTCCATGTATGCTTTACCTGCCAGCATCTTACATCCTGCAGTTATGTGCTGGATTGTTTCAGGCGCCTCTTTGCACAGCCTACACCTTGGGTCTTGTCTGGTGTGGTAGATCTGAGCCTCTATTGCTCTGGTGCTCAGGGCTTGTTCCTGAGCTGCCAGGATGAGCGCTTCAGTGCTGTCTTGTAGGCCAGCCCTTTCTAGCCATTGGTAGGACTTCTTGATATCAGCCACTTCAGTTATGGTCCAGTGGTACATCCCATGGAGGGGTTTGTCCTCCCATGAGGATCTGTCCTCCAGCACTGTATCCTCTGCTCTCCATTGCCTGAGACATTCACTGAGCACACTGTCAGTTGGGGCCTTGAGCTTGATGTACTCATGCATCTTGGATGTTTCATAGTGGCTTTTACGCTCACTAGTCCTCGGCCTCCTTCCTTGCGGCTAGCATACAGTTTCAGAGTGCTGGATTTGGGATGGAACCCTCCATGCATGGTGAAGAGCTTTCGTGTTTTACACTGGGGAGTTTTGTCCTGGTTGACGCGGAGATGCTTGGTCGAGTTGTATCCCAAGTAAACACTACAACCTGCCTTTTAGATCCCATTCCCACTTCACTTTTTAAACGATTTTATGGATTCTTTGAGTCAGAGCTTTTAAATATAGTTAACTGCTCTCTTCAGACGGGGGTCTTCCCCTCTGCCTGTAAAACGGCGGTGGTGAGGCCCCTTCTGAAGAAGAGTCAATTAGATCCAAAAAATCTGGATAACTATAGACCCGTATCCAACTTACCATTTTTAAGTAAAATTATAGAAAAAAGTGTCGCTACTCAACTGCATGAGTTTTTAAATGCCCAAAACATTTTAGAAAAATATCAGTCTGGTTTTAGGTAAAACCACAGTACAGAGACGGCTCTTTTAAAGATCGTTAATGATCTTAGATTAAACTATGACTCACAGAAACTTTCTGTTCTGGTGCTACTGGATCTTAGTGCCGCTTTTGATACAGTAGATCACCAGATTTTATCAGACAGACTTAGGAGTCTAGTGGGTCTCTCTGGAAATGTTCTTAAGTGGTTTTACTCTTACCTTACAGATCAACACTTTTATGTAAGTATGGATACGTGCTCTTCAAGAATCCATGAAATAAGTTGTGGGGTTCCCCAAGGGTCAATTTTAGGACCAATACTTTTTAATTTGTATATGTTGCCTCTTGGGGAGGTCATCAGGAGACATGGCGTTGACTTTCACAGCTATGCTGATGATACACAGCTTTACATCGCCGTGTCTCCTGGTGACCTTGAACCTATTAACACTCTTTTAAATTGTATTTTAGATATTAAGTCATGGATGGCAGAAAACTTCTTGCAGCTCAACCAGGACAAAAC
This sequence comes from Oryzias curvinotus, assembly GCA_023969325.1. Lineage (NCBI taxonomy): Eukaryota > Metazoa > Chordata > Actinopteri > Beloniformes > Adrianichthyidae > Oryzias > Oryzias curvinotus. Next base: position 22,537,846 of record CM043722.1, on the reverse strand, counting down.
TGAAGTTTTAATCATTGGTTCTGAAGACAAGAGAGAGATGATTTTACCACATCTTCATAATTTTAAACCTTCTCCATGTGTGAGAAACCTGGGCGTACTTTTTGACTCTGAGCTAGATTTTATCCCACACATTAAAAATGTCGTTAAGACAGGATTTTATCATCTCAAAAACATTGCCAGAGTCCGCCCATTCCTCTCTCTTGCCAGCACAGAGGTGCTAATGCATGCTTTTATTTTTAGTCGTTTAGATTATTGTAATGCCCTGCTCTCTGGTTTACCCAAAAAGTCGATCTCAAATCTACAACTTCTACAGAACTCAGCGGCACGAGTTCTGACGAGGACCAGGGGGCGGGAACACATTACACCGGTTTTAAAATCGCTGCATTGGCTCCCTGTGCGTTTCAGGATTGATTTTAAAGTTCTTTTAATGGTTTATAAATGTTTTTATGGTCTTGGGCTTTCTTATTTGAATGATATTCTTTTAAAATATGAGCCCTCGCGGACCCTGAGGTCCTCCAGTGCTGGCCTCTTAGTTGTTCCTAAAGTGAGGACCAAAACTTATGGTGAGGCTTCGTTCTGCCATTATGGTCCTCGCCTGTGGAACAGCCTGCCGGAGAACCTCAGGGCCGCAGAGACTGTAGAGGTTTTTAAGAAGAGGCTCAAGACCCACCTTTTTAATTTAGCTTTTAGTTGATTTTAACTGCTAAATTATTCAATTACTTTTATTATAGGCTATTTTATGTATTTCATTTCATTTTATGCATCTTATTCCCAGTTTTATTTTATTTTTATTTTTTAATAAATCTTATAATTTTAGAATCTTATAATGATTTTAGCCCCAGTGTTTCTTGTTTCTTGTTTCTTGTGGGAGTCTTTTCTGCCAGGGTTGCCGGCTTGCCCGGTGGCTGTTGCTGCAGTTCTTGCCCTTGCTGGGGCGGCTGGGGTTTAATTTTGCAGCCTCACGGCTGTGAAGTGGATCCCGGTGCTGTCCTGGTCTGGGTTGGTGCTGTGGCGATGCTCCCGGGGCTGGGCTGGCTCCTGGTATGAAGAGATTCCCAAATACCGTTTCCTCACAGCAGAGCCAAGCCATACTTGTTTGTTTATTTATTTATTTATTTATTTATTTATTTATTTATTTATTTATTTATTTATTTATTTGTTTGTTCTAACTTTCATTGATAGTCAATTTTCATTGTCGTGGGTCATGTGTTTTAATGGAGGGGAGTGGGAGGGGTGAAGGGTGGGTTGGGTTTTTACTGTAATGTTGCGTGTTTTTTTTTTTTGTTTTTGTTTTTTTTTTTATGTTAAAGTGCTTCGAGCTGCACGAAATGCATGATAAGCGCTATTTTATAAATAAAGTTTGATTTTATAAATAAAGTTTGATTTAACATCCATGGTCTGTATCTCTTCCTTTGACCATCTTATTATTCCTGCAGGGTATCTGATAACTGGCAGTGCGTAGCTGTTTATTGCCCGGGTCTTGTTCTTGCCATTGAGCTGGCTTCTCAGGACTTGCCTTACTCGTTGGAGGTATTTAGCTGTTGCAGCTTTCCTTGTTGCCTGCTCCAGGTTGCCATTTGCCTGGGGAATTCCAAGGTACTTGTAACTGTCCTCAATGTCTGCTATTGTTCCTTCTGGGAGTGAGACCCCCCCCTGTGTGGACTACCTTGCCTCTCTTTGTCACCATCCGGCTGCATTTCTCGAGCCCGAATGACATTCCAATGTCATTACTGTAGATCCTGGTGGTGTGGATCAGGGAGTCAATGTCACGCTCGCTCTTAGCATATAGCTTGATGTCATCCATGTAGAGGAGGTGACTGATGTTGGCCCCATTTCTGAGTCGGTATCCATAGCCAGTCATGTTGATTATTTGGCTGAGGGGGTTCAGACCTATGCAGAACAGCAGTGGGGACAGAGCATCACCTTGGTATATCCCACATTTGATGGACACTTGTGCAAGTGGTTTCCCATTGGCTTCAAGGGTGGTTTTCCACAGCTTCATTGAGTTTCTTATGAAGGGTCTTAGAGTCCTGTTAATGTTGTACAGCTCCAAGCATTCAGTGATCCACATGTGTGGCATTGAGTCATAGGCCTTCTTGTAATCAATCCAGGCTGTGCACAGGTTGGTGTGTCGTGACTTGCAGTCTTGGGCGACTGTTCTGTCAACCAGGAGTTGGTGTTCGGCTCCTCTGGAGTCTCTACCAATGCCCTTCTGTGAGTTGCTCATGTATTGATCCATGTGCCTATTTATCTTGGTTGCAATGATGCCTGACATGAGCTTCCAAGTTGTGGAGAGACAGGTTATTGGCCGGTAGTTCGATGGGACTGCACCCTTTGAGGGATCCTTCTGGATCAGGATCGTTCGCCCTTCCGTTAGCCATTTGGGGTGAGTCCCATCTCTTAGTAGCTGGTTCATTTGTGCTGCCAGGCGCTCGTGGAGTGCGGTAAGCTTCTTTAGCCAGTAGGCATGTATCATGTCAGGGCCCAGGTGCTGTCCAGTTCTTCATACCTGAGACTCTTTCTTGGATGTCTGCCACTGTGATGGTTACTGGATTCTGTTCAGGGAGGTTGCTGTGTTCTTTTCTCAGAGAGACCAGCCACTGGGCATTGCTGTTATGTGCTGTCTCTTTCTCCCATATACTTTTCCAGTACTGTTCAGTTTCTAGCCTTGGTGGGTCTGCTCGGCTGTTTTGACCCTGCCACTGAGCGTACACTTTCGCTGGTTGAGTTGCGAAGAGCCTGTTTATTCGTCTGGCTTCATTGTCTCTTGTGTATCTCTTTAGGCGGCTGCTCAAGGCTAGGAGCCTTTGTTTGGCAGTTTCCAGGGCTTCAGGTATGGGCATCTGGCTGTATCTCTTCGGTACTTGCTTTCTCATTGTACCTCTTTGAGCCTCTGTCAGCTTACTCACATCCTTCCGAGTTGCCTTGATTTTGGCCTCTAACCGTTGCTTCCATGGTGGGTATTGTTTTCTTCCATGGTTGCTCTTATAGCCAAGCATCTCAAGGATCACTGCTGCTGAAGTGTAAACCAGTTCATTGGTTTCTGTGATGGTTGTGGTAGGAATATATATATATATATATATATATATATATATATATATATATATATATATATATATATATATATATATATATATATATATATATATAAGGTTACATATATATTTATATAAATATATTTATATTTATATATATATTTATATATATTTATATAAATATATATTTATATATATATTTTATAGGTAGATCTTCAAGACAATGTTGATTCAAAAGTAGCTCACATGCCAAAAAAGTGTGAGCACCCCTGCTATAGACAATCTTTGTATTAGTGTCTTTGATTCCATAAGCATGCGCGAATGTTTCACGTTCAGTTGACAATAAATAAGGAAGGCGCGACCCCTCCTCATAGTAAAGACGCTGCTTTCTGTCTTTGTAATAAAACGCCTCACCTGTTGATACAAAAGTATCTTTATGTAAACTCACTGTGTAGTTTTTAATCATCAGTACATAAACAGTAATGTTCAAATAAACATGTAACTAATAAACATGACGATGGAAAGAAAGAAGTACTTTTTTTAAAAATCTTTTCTGGACTCTACACTCATGTCCTTGATCCGGTCGATCGCGATCGACGTAATGACCTTGATATAATATATACATGCATAATATATATAATGATGTCAAAACGGGTTGTGGCTCCGGGTGCTTTTTTTTTTCATTGGGGGCGGTCCCAAATGGCTCTTTGAGTAAAAAAGGTTGCCGACCCCTGGTTTATAGTATAGTAGAAAATAAAATCTCAATTTTCTCAAAAAGAAATAGTCTAAAACAGCAAATATCGATTAAATCAAGTAATCGCCCACCCCTATCTGAACATCTTCTTTCCACTGCAGAAACCAGATTGGCAGCTGTCAATCAAAAGTGTGGGCACTATTTGTGTCAGGACCAGTGGAGTAAAAATCCTGGAAACCAGATCTGTGGCTGAACCGAAATCCTTTATTTTTTTTAAAACTAGACAAACTTGAACCTGGTCTAACTGTGGCAGAGGATAAACATAAAACCTGAAACTTTAAATGACAATTGAGAGGCCAAACTAAAGGGCACCATCTCCCACAGTATCCCAGCCAAAACCGGCAGATCCCAGATGAAGCAATGAGCCACACATTTAGGGAGGGGGCCTCAAAAAATGTCAAAACCAGAAAAGAAATCCTAGTCGGTTTCCAGGATGCAAAGGGGTGAGGGTTAACATGGTTAACAAGCTAGCAGGAGAGAGTGTAAACGGAGGGATGATGGGATGTCAGCAGAGGCTTACTTCCTGGCCAATAGTCCCGCCCACAACTCAGAGTTCAGTTTCTAATGAACCCCTTGTCGCTCTGCAGAAAGTGTGTCCTGAAAAACTAGTCAGTTTTTTGTTGTTTTTGGCACCAAAAAAAAAGCTTAACAGACATTAAAAGAACATTTGAACTATTTTTAAAGAGATCAAAATATGATTTGAGTGGAACTTTTAGCACAGAATCCTGTGAAAATAGACAATTTTAGTGACTCTCACTGTGGGTTCATGAGAAGGTTCTAGAACTATGAAAGAAGCCGCTAACATACATAAACTAACAATTAGTAAACGTATGCCCCCATTAAAGTGCTGTTGTGACACTTTAACATATTTTTCATGATTACACTTTGAGGTTAAAGCAGAAAGGTCGGAATCTGCTGCCTCGCGGGGGTCTCCCCCCCCCTTTCTTTTTTAGGGGGGTGGGTGGGGGTCGCAGAAAAGCCTTAGCGCTAATCTGAGGCGTTTGTCCGCGGCGGTGGAGGTCGGAAGCTCGGGAGCGGCGTCTCTGTCTCCCCCTCCTGTCCTCAGCCTGCGTTTCCCTCTTATTTTCCAGTCAGGCTCTCGCAGTTTAAAATGGCGGCGTTGAGCAGCGCCGAGTCCCCACCGCCCGTCTTCAACGGAGACACAGCGGAGCGGGAGTCCGGCAGGGAGCGAGGCCTGGACGGACTGGCCGCGGGCTTGGACTCCGCCAGCCCGTCGGGGATCCCCGGAGGTCCGCAGGATGAGGAGGTAAGCTCCGGAGCTGCAGCGGGGCTCTCGCAGGGCACGGGGGGGGAGCGCTGGCTCCGAGCGGAACCGCCGAGCCGCCCGGCAGACGCACCGGCGGACGGACAGGGGCGGAGGATGCGGAGCAGGCCCGCCGAGCAGCCTCGGCTTCCGCCAGGCTCGCCGCTGCGGCAGAGGACGCTCGCTCCTGCGTGTTTGTGTCGGGCCTGCTCGCTCCGATTTCCAGGCTCTCTGCAGCTGCAGCCCGGTGTGACACGAGCACACGCACTCGTCGCTGCTGTTGACACAACAAAGACACGCAGTTTGGGTGCCTTGCACCGCGATGTGCGGGCACAGGTTTGATTCCCACCTCCCCGCCCGGGCTCCTCTCCTCACAGAGGAGGTGATGGCGAGGATGGAGGGGATGCGGGACTGCACAGGTCGTGCTCGTGACGGTCTGTGCGTGAGCTGGTCTCCATAAGCGGCTTTGTTTTTTGCACATTAAAGGTTGGATCCCCCCCCCAGCCGCGCTCACGGACCCCCCTCCCTCCCTCATACGGGGTTCTGCCACCTGTCTGAGGCGCTGCCCGGCCTGGGTGCGGGTCAGAGGCCTCCAGACAGCAGCGGGATCCTTCCAAACTTGCATCACGCAGCACACGCACGGAGACGCGAACACGTGCGTGACAGCCCGCAGAAGAGGATCTTCAGTGGTCTGCTGGAGATGGATGGAGCTCCATCACGGGAGGCTGATGATGGGCGATGGTGCTGAGGGGAAACCACTGCAGAAGCCGATCAATCGGAGGTCCAAACACAAACTCAGGGAAAATAATCACAAACCAGCGCAAAGTTAGCCAAGAATCCAGCTCAAATGTGGGTTAATCTCTATAGGAACACTGAAGGAGGACATGTGAAAGGCTGAGTTGTGGCTTGCGTGGATCAGAACTGGGACACTGGCTGGTTCTGAACCCGCTCCTTCACCTTCATCATGTCTTCTTGCTGAAACAGCAGCTCTTCCTGTACAGGGGAATCTCCTCTACTCTGCTAGCTCTTCATCGAGCTTCACCTCTTTCAATTTCCTTTCTTTTGAGACTTCCTGAAGGTTCTTGACTCATTTTAGTTCCGGCCTTGAACTTGAAATTCTTCATTTGTAATCTTAGTTAAGATGCTTTAGTTGCTCTTGGTCCTGTAAAAAGATGGGCTGGAGAAAGTGGTACGAAAGTCCAGCTGCTAGTGAAGAACCTCAGAGACTTGGGATGTGATTGGATTCATTGGTGTTGTTTTGGAGGAGTGGGATCGTCATCTATAAACTGTAGTATCCATGGTTCCTGTTTTCTTCAAACTTTGAAGTCTACACATCTGGGAATTTCTCCAGGTTTCTTGTTTGATAGACCTTTCATCCCTTTATCTAGAAGAGCCTCAGAACCAGTTAGGGTTACGTAGGATGACTTCTAGCGCCAATGAATTGATGGCAATTTAGTCACCTTTTTTTTGCGATCGAATGCCACCTTCATGGAGCCAGTCATCAGTTATTGTTTCTATGACAACTACTCTCACCAATCAGGAGAGAGATTGTAGGATGTCCACACCCCTACCACTTGAAAGCAGGCTACGCGAAATCTGTTAATCAAACATTTTTGACGTGAGAAAACCTGCTTTTATTTGAGACATCTGATTGGTCAGTATTTAACTTGAATAACTTTCACTACACAAAAAATATATATATGGAAAAAATGAGGATTATCAAGAACATGTAAAAATCAGTTCAAGAATGGTTATTCTGATCAATAGAATGACTGAGTAACTGGCGGTTAAGGTCTCTATAGACGTGTATGGGATTTTGGCTTCTTGGACCCAGTTGGTGCCTCCTGTTTGATATGCCAGGGGGGAGAGGTAACTCAGTCCAGTTCTCAAATAGAGTGAATGATCGTACTCTGGACCACCTCCGCAGCTGACCTGGACAGTTCATTAACTGTGATCAAGCATGAAACGGGCAGACAAACAGACTGAACTCTCAGGTCAAACCAGAGAAAATGGAACCCTGTTACCATGATGACCAAGTTCTCCTTTCTTATGTCTAAGACATAACATGGTTCAAGATTTGACTCTACTCCCTCCACTTTGTTCAAAGTTTTTCAATTCTTTCCGTAGGAACGGTGAGTCATCATGAAAATGATTAATGATAAAGATATTTTTACCGGTCATACAGTCGTTTACGGAAACAAATGAACCTTGAAGTGTGTCGGGCATACTGACTGGAGTTAGCTCCACCCAACTTCATTGTTCCACAAAATGGCAATCGAGCAAGCAGCTTCGAAAATATAAACGATTTTAAAAGTAGTTTGTGTAATGACAGATCATTCTATGTAGGGCCTACTAACTTTTCAGGCTTTTCTACATCATGTTATTGAACCTAAAAAAAAAAAATTAAATGTGTAAACAGAGAAGGCAGAGCAGTCTGTTACCCGCCCCGAATCCCTAAACTGCTCGGGATGCAATGGTTTACTTGCTATACAATTCAATACAAACCTCAGTTTTTGGGTCAAAGTTTTGTTTCAGTTTGATACGAATTGGGTATTACAAGAACACAAATCTAAAAGTTTAGAACAATATTTAAATTAGCTTATAAGCAAGTAACTAAAGAAAAGCATCCAGTTGGCTTATACTAAGCTTGGTTTAATATAATTAAACATTAAGTCCTTTAGAAATTTAGTACAAAACGTGTTTGACCCATTCAATGGAAATATATTGGTTTTCAATTCGATTTTATCTATATAGCCCAATATTACAACAATAGTCGTCTCAATGGGTTTAATACCGGTCATTGTATAAGAACATGAAATCAGTCATAGAATACAATAGGTAATGGCTAAACTAAACTAAACAGACTAAGCTAAACTGGGCATCCCTGCCCCTAGACCCTCCTTCTTGGTATGCACTATGGACGCAACAATTTACTTTTCCACGTTTTGGTTCAATGGTGTATAATACCGTTATTTTTAAATTAAGAACTGTGGCATCCCTATAAACTATTTTTTAATTTTATTTTATTATACTGTATTTATCCCACAATGGGAAACTTGTTCTCTGCATTTGAGACCCATCCCCTGGGGGAGCGGTGAGCTGCAGTCGGACTGCGCTCGGGAGGCAGTAGCGTTAAGGGTGGGTGATGTTATGTGCTCGCCATTGATATGGCAATTGCCTCCAGTACCATTGTTCATTCCCCTCTGGGAATCAAACCCTGGTTTCCTGCGTAGTCTCTCACCTTACCAACTGAACTACCCAGCCGGTAAACTAACTAACTACTAACTACTAAACTACATACAAAACATTAATCCTTTCACGTCTGAGATGTTGTCACCAACACCTAAATAACACGCTCTTTGACTTACTGCAACTTCTCAACCGTTAACGCGATCAACGTGAATCATCTGATCATCTGATGGACCACCTCTGCAGTTGACCTCGATCCCCACTCCCCCCAGTCAACTGTGTCCTTGGGCAAGACACCTCACCCTCCCTGCCTCCAGTGTGCCCACTGCCCAGCCTACTAGTGTGGTTCCACTGGTGTGTGAATGCGTATGAATGTCTCAGTGATGGTCAGAGGGGCCGCAAACTGGCAGCCATGCCTCTGCCATCACCAAGTATACATGAGTGAATGAATGATGGACATGTAAGCACTTTGAGCGTCTGGAAAATGGCAGATAAATCTAATTCATTATTATTATTACTGGAGGTGAAGCTCTGGTATTATATCTTACCTCCCCAAAAGCACGCACTGAATTATGGAAAAAATAAAGCTGAAATTTAATCAAAGCAAACACGCCCCCGCTCCCCCAAACACAAATCTGTCATGAATTGTAAATAAAGCAAAAAACAAAAAATTTTTGACACCACACTGGTCATGTGTTTGATGTAAAGTTGAACTTTTAAATATGGAAGTCACTCGCTTCCTTTTTTCTACCCGACTCAAGTGGTCATTTGAGGAACTACAAACAGGTTTTTTATTCAGAAATAGAAGGGACTTTCAACAGAGTTTGTGTCTCATTTCAAGCGTCCATGATATTGAGACTACTTTGTTTATGCTGAGGTTGTTCTCTGTTGGAGCTTATCTAGCTGCTGCTGGGTTTTCTGCTCTGTTATACTCCAGCTACAGATGCCCCTTCCAGGGCATTTCTTCAGCTCCTACTATACCGTTTCATCAGGTTTTATTTTTTAAGCTTTGTCAACAGATCTTTACATTTACCGATTTTACCTGAGACCATACACACCATGGGTGTAGCTGCTGTTCTCAGTCTCAGCAGCACCCAGGACTCTGCTGGTTTGTGAGCATCTCTAGTTTACCGGGTTTCTGTTTCCATGAAACAGCCTCCATGCCAGATTCAGAAGCTTGTCTGAAAAAACAGGTTGAGCTTCACCAGATTCAAAAACATGCAGACTAAAGCTGTTTCTTACCCTCTGTCTGACTTCACCTGCCTGGCTCATGCCCATAAGGCATGAAATGACAGAGCTGAAGCAAAGGTCAGAGGGACCTCTTACCATCTGCCAGAGCCAGTTTCCTTGGGTCGTCTATGATAAGGAGAACAGATACGGCTACCTCCTCACAAGCTAAAGTCAAGCATATGCATACTAGTTTTTCTGACACACAGACAAACTCAGTGCAGTGCCTGAAGAAGAGTTTGAAACTGACCAAGAATCCTTCACAACAGTCACTCCAAACAAAGAGAAGCGGATGAAAGAAGCGCTGCAGATGTTCCGTTTATTCAGTCACCAGTTCAGGTTTTTATACACGCATGTATAAATCATCAGCTGTCCTGCTATGGAGTCTCCAAACATCTGTAAAGACCGGGCTGCACTCAGAAGCTCAGTGAATTCTTGGAAAAAGATGTCCACTCCTGAAATATCCACATTGATAAATATTCCACAGTTAGCTGTCAGTGGGGTTATAACAGAGGTAGAGAAAAAGACGGACAACAACTCAATAGGGGTGTAACGGTACACGTAGTTGGACCGAACCGTTTCGGTACGGCACTTTCGGTTCGGTTCACGTTCGTACCGTTTCGGTTTTCGGTTTGTTTATTTTTTCCCCGCAAATGTCCACAGGATCAGCATGGCTAATGCTTAGCTTACGCTCTCCTGTGGGGAATGTTCTGTTGTGTTGACATCGTTACTCAAAGATAGTGTATGCCACAGAATAGATCTGTTAATGCTCTTAAAATGGCATGACCCGACTGTTTCACTCGGGTCTACAAGAAAATAAATGTGCAAGTTAATTTTTCATCCCAGTGTTAATTATTCAAAGTTTTTAGTTCCTGGCAGCTAATAGTTTTTCTTATTTTATTAAGCAGATCCCCTAGAGGTCAATATTTTTTATTGTTATATAAAACCAATAAATGCATTTTGCAAGAAATTATTTTCTGGCTTTTTGTACAGAAAAAATACCAAAAATATATGGATTAAAGCTTTATTAATCTCCCAAGGGAGAAATTCAGGTGTCCGACAGCAAAACACACACAATAAATAACAATTAGATAATACTTTATAAAATAGCAGTTCATATCAGGCAGATTTGTTAAACAGCCGTACCGAACCGAAACATATTGAACCGAGCCCTAAGAAACTCTGAATCGAACCGAAATGAGATTTTAGCGTATCGTTACACCCCTACAAGGCTCATGGAGCACAGAGGTCACCAACTTTATGCAGACCTCCAAACTTCATCAGTTCTGTGAAGGGGTTTCCATGGTGATCTGCTGCTTTCAACCATCCATCTCCAAATGCTGCAGTGTGTGAATGTAGGGGTGTAAAGTTGCTCACCATTAGGACAGTGGTTCAAATGGCTTTTGAATGATAATCAATGTCACCACTTAGTCTGGTTTGGGTTGGTCTCATATACAGAGCTCTCAGAAGAGAACCAAAAGCTGAAGGAAACCAAACCACCTGGAATTTGAACACAGTTCCAAAGGCCTCTCCAATGGAAGCATTGTTAGCTGTTAACGAGAAAGAAATAAACAAAAAGAAGAAAATCTTCTCATCAGGTTTATTCTGCGAATACGCTGACTAACGCATAGTAATGAGTACCTGTACCCCCTCTTTTTACTACCTTAAGACATTTTCCATCGTTTTTCTACATCCTGCCTTGTTTTTTTTGTACTCTGGGGAGTTTACTGCAGCCTTTTGTCAGGGGCCTCAAACGTTTTCAGAGGAGGAGGCTACTGAGGAGAAAGTACGAGGCACTGGTAGTGGTTGACTGGGGGTGGGGTCTTCCCCTAGGAAAATTTGGAAAATAGGAGCGTTTTCTAGACATCTAGTGCATTATTTCAGCTGATTTGAAAGCAGTAGAGATGGGGGCTTTAGTAGTACCTAACTTCTACTCTATCACTGATTACAACTAAGATTTCCCCCAACCTTTTTTCCTGTGACTGCTCATCAAAATGGCACACAAAAAAAAGAAAATCGGAAGTGGCCTGGTCTTTTAACTGATGAGCTTTTTTTTAACAAATCCTAGAAGAACATGTCAACAAAACCACATGACACAACATTGCCTGGAACTTGCAGGCAAAGGAAATGGTGTCTAAAAGTTGCCTTTGAACTGCCAAAAAGAGTAGCAAAAGAACCTGTCAGAGCTATTTTCTGTTTAAATTAAATTCAATCAATAATGACCTTTTTCAGAAATCTGGAGTGATATTAAAAAAGGCAGTGGTCCAATAACATAGTGCAATTTATGCTGATATTACACCCAAAGCTGTGGAGAACCTTACTAAGGTTTCTACGGTCACCACATCAATGACAACTAGAGAGAAGAAAGCCCCATCAACTGTAGATGTTTAAAATTCACCGTACTGTCAGAACCTCCCAGCCAAGCCTGTTTTTCAGGCCTTTTTAGCCATGAATCCAGCAACATGACATTTTATTATTACTATTCACTGCAAGGGACTGAATGAAGGTTTTGTTCATCATCATGAAGTAGCAGACTGCCTCACTCCTGGGCGGCCAATTGTTTCGCCAGCTGCTTTTCAGGCCTCTGCTTTGATAAAACCTTAAAATGTTTACTCCCTTTAGTTCACTTCTCATTCGAGTGATCCAAAACCCTCACTTAAGATCCGACCAGGTTCACATGTTTGGTCAGCACCAGAGACTGAGAGGGACAAGTCTGAGGGAGACTGAGAGGCAGACGTTCTGAGTATCAGCAGAGCCTGGGCTCACAAATGAGCTTCAGACATGAACACCTCTGAACCCGTGGAAACTGGGTTTCCCCCAGTGGGAGAAGGGAAGTTAGTATTTTCTAAATTTAAAGTCCCATTAGCTGCTACACACCTGTGAGTGTAAAACTTGTTCTTTGCATTTGAATCCTCTTCTGGGGGAGTGGTGAGCCACGTGGTTGTTCCCCCCCACCCCCCCAGTCCAACCTCTTATTGTTGAGTGACAAGCAGGACCCATGTTCAGAGTCTAGTATGACCCGACTATGGATTTGAACCTGCAACCTCCTACTCTGTTATGGGCCACTGAGCTGGAAATGTCTCCAGATGACCTGAAGCTGTTATGGCTGAAACGGGAGGGGCCAAAGTCTTATTTAAATCCAATAATTGGAAATTGTTTGTAGATTAGTGTACATTTACAATGGTAGTTCTGATCCGTGTTTACTCTGATTTCTATTTCTGATTCAGTCTTTTTTATCTTCTCTGAGTGCAGTTTGTGTTAAATTGGCACTTTTACAGACAGTTTTTTTTATTATTATTATGAAATATATTTAAAACTGAAATAACTAATAAAAGACTAAATGGCTCAAGAAATGTTTGCCAAATATTATTCAGAGTTCTGAAGGTTTAAAATTGATCCAAAGTTTTTCAAGTGTAAGAATGATCCAGTTATTGGTCAGAAAGCTATATTTAGTTTGATCAAATTGCTCATATGATGTCATCTCAAGGAATATACTGTCAACTCAGAAATAATCTAAAGTCCTCATGAAACTTCATCTGTGGTTAAACAAAACATCACAACATTTTTAGGAGCCTAGTTCCAGGGAGAGAACCCGATATCTGCGGAATTACGCGGGTCACATGCCTGGTGCTACAAGAGTTGCAAACTCTTGTAGCACCAGGCATGTGACCCGCGTTCTTTTGGGTTCTTGAACACGCATTTCACTCTGGACAAGCGGCAAAGGGGCTTCTTCATTCCTCATTTTCTTTTTCTACTGCTTACCAGCGCATGTCCACCACCTACAGTTGGAAGAGGCTTGGTCCGAAATGTCAAAGCGGTGCAATTTTCGTAAATTTTGCTCCAGACCTTTTCTTACACACCGGTGTTCTGAGATATGAAAGACTGTGACATATAGATTTAGCTGGGCACAAACCACAATTAGTAATTTTTCCTCCATGATGAGTTTTCAAACGGTTGGCACTTCTGTGAGTTAAAGGGGACGCCATCCATACGCCACTACCAAATCTGAGTACCTGATTGGTCAAAGTTCCACCAGGTTTATCTTTCAACGCATACACAATTTAAGCCCAAAATGGTTGAAGAAACTTGTATAGCCATGGACTGACATGAGGGCTTTGAATGTGGAAGCCCAATATGCACATTAATTTACGTTTACATAGGCTTTTGGTCGAAAATGGCCGCTTGAACGCACATTGCCAGGAGAAGTGTGAATGTAGCTTTTCTCCTGATCAACTGTAACTCAAACTTATGCCTAAAATGTTTCATTTCTAACCTCTGATGAATCGCTTGGCTATGCTGGAGGGCTGCCCCTTTATGACTTTCAACAAGAGTCTAAGAAATGAACACACAGAGTAAGAAATGATGCCTTGGCTCAGGGTTTGTGTTAGGTCGCTGCTTTGTCTGCGCTCAAAAAGCTGCACCAAAATACTCCTGGAGAATTAAAGGTGACCAAGCTGGTGTGTCTCTGCAGATCTGGAACATCAAGCAGATGATCAAGCTGACACAGGAGCACCTGGAGGCTCTTTTGGACAAGTTTGGAGGCGAGCACAATCCTCCATCCATTTACTTGGAGGTGAGACTAGTTGGACCAGAACTTTCATTCAAGTAAAAGCTGGAGGTTGATGTTCTGTCTGGTTGTCTGCAATGCTCTTGCAGGCCTATGAAGAGTACACCAGTAAGCTGGATGCGCTGCAGCAGCGGGAGCAGCAGCTGCTGGAGGCCATGGGGAACGGCGGAGACTTCTGTAGCCCCTCCCCTGTGCCAGCCCTGATGGAGGTCAAGATGGGAAGCTTGGGGGTTGGAGGGGGGGTCCAGTCCTTTTCCTCGGCGCCCAACAGTTTGGCGGTCCTGCAGACTCCCACAGACACCGTCCGAGCCAACCCTCGGTCTCCACAGAAGCCCATCGTCAGGGTCTTCCTGCCCAACAAGCAGAGAACAGTGGTAAGTCTGATGACTCATTCATTTACTATGAGACACCACACACTTCTCTCAGAGCACTTCACTTTCCCTCCACATATGTTTTAGATAATAAGCAAATGATCATATGAAAACATAAATATTTGTAGGTTCTGCTTTGACTATGCGGTTTTGATGACCATGAATGCATCGTCAAATGGGAGGGCCTGAAACGTTTACTTAACTAGAAGTTTTCAATGTTCTCCAGCATGGTTGTGTCTATAGAAAAGGCTAAAAAGGTCATAGTATGGGGTCCAGGGTTCCTGTACAGCAGCACATGTGCAACAGAGAGGTTGAGGAACATGAGTCTGGAGGAAGTTCTGCTTTTTCCTGATATGTAAAACCTCTGAGGGCGTGTTCTGTTTGTCACAACTCCACTTCCTCAGTGGCACCATGCCAACGTTTACTTTGTGCTTCAAAGGGGAGAAGATATTATCAGGTCTGCATCTACCTGACTGTCACTGAACAGGATCTCCTGTTCCTTCTAACCACATCAGTCCAGGGTACACCAACCCGGTGTGTAATGTCATTGACTGTATATGAGAACTGGACCGAGTGAGTTTGACATCACTCATAGAAGATGTCTTACTTTTGGCTCCAATAAGTGATGTCAATTCAGTCACTGTTTTTCGTAATATGGATGCCTTCCATGTTGGAACCATGTTGGACTGTCAATAAGCAGTGATTGGTCCAGGTAGGTCTGAGTAATCGTTTCTATGGCAACCACTCTCACCAATCAGGAGTGAGCTTGTTGGAAGTCCACACCTGTACCACTGTAAGCAGGCTCCATGAAATCAGTCAATCAAACGGTTTCAACGTGAGACCACCTACTTTTATTGAGGCATCTGATTGAAATACAAAAAATATTGTGAAAAAATGAGGATAATCAAGAACATGTTAAGAAAAAGGTGTCAGAGCAAGAATGGTTATTCTGACCAATAGAATGACTGAGTAACAGCTGTTTATTTCTCTATACATTCTATGGGATTTTTGGCTTCTTGGAACCAACAAGTACTTCCTGTTTGGGACATGGGGAGGGGGGGAGGGGGTCACTCAGTCCAGTTCTCATATACTGACATGTTCTGTACCTGGTTGGTCCTTAGTGATATGTGTGGTCCTCAGGTTCCAGCCCGCTGCGGGATGACGGTGAGAGACTCCTTGAAGAAGGCTCTGATGATGAGGGGACTCATACCCGAGTGCTGCGCCGTCTACAGGATACAGGACGGGTGAGAGTCTGAAACCATCTGTCCCACTCAAGGAAGCCAAACCCTTTTCTTCTAAGGAGGAGGATTACAATGAGCAGTCCAGGTGTGATGGCAGAAATGTAGAAGATGATCAGATCAAAGAGACAAAAAGAGGCTGAAGCTGATTCAGGAGAAAACGTGGGTGTTGGAACTCTCAGCTTCAAAACCTTCTGATATAAAATCTTGAACATAGAAGAAATTATTTCAACTTTCAATTTACCATATTTTGAGCTCTATAAGGCGCATCAGATCGTAACGTGTATCATCAACGTATTGGTCTATGATTATTGATTTATACCATTTATAAACCATTTTTAATGTTATAGGTTGATTTGATTCTGCCTTAGACTGATCGATCTGTTCGATACCAGGAATAGAAATTAATTTATGGATTAATCGTTACGCCTCTAGTTTGGATCCAGATTCCAGACATTCATGGATCTATTTGTCTACAAGTGGATGCATGAGAATGGAGCAGAGCAGGGAGCTTGAGGTCCGCCGTCACAAATAATGCTCTTGATTTTGCTAAAGAAATACTCCAAAATGCAATTTCAAGCCTAATTTTCTTTATAAATGTCCTCAATCATCAGAAAAATGCCATAAAAACATGTTTAAAACACCAAAAACACCATTTTCTTGTTCAAGTCATGAAAAACCTGGAGACCAAAGAAAGGGCAAATGAGAAATTTAAACCTATTACCAAAGTTAGAGGTATATGTTAGCGTAATATGCAGATGTGTGCGGTGATGAACTGGTGGAAATGTTGAGTGCAGGGTGTTGTAAATATAGTACAGGCGCCCCAACGAGGACCTGCAGCGCACAGAAGTAACATTCAACAGGCTAAAACTATTGAGTCCAGAAGTCTGAGAGCACAACAGGTCAGGCCAGTTTTCTGTGGAAACCACAGTGGGCGCAGATCCGTGTGTGGCAATGCGTTTGGCAACGGGCTGCAACTTCTCCTCTAAAGTACTTTCACTTTTGGTGTCAGAGAGAAGAAGCCCATAGGCTGGGACACCGACATCTCCTGGCTGACGGGGGAGGAGCTGCATGTGGAGGTGCTGGAGAACGTGCCACTCACCACTCATAACTTTGTAAGTATGGGGTAAGGTGGCTGAGGTGCAGCGTCTGAATCCAAAAAGACCTTCTAACCTTGACTTTCTGTCTGTGTGCTTCGCAGGTGAGGAAGACCTTCTTCACTCTGGCCTTCTGTGATTTCTGCAGAAAGCTGCTCTTCCAGGGTTTCCGCTGTCAGACCTGTGGCTACAAGTTTCACCAGCGCTGCAGCACCGAGGTCCCCCTCATGTGTGTCAACTACGACCAGCTCGAGTAAGTCCAGAGAGTCCACCTTCCTCCAAACCTGAAGGCGTTTGGAGGAAGATGGGACCCACCTCACCTCGTGGGTGTGTTTCCAGGCCACCATGTTTGTCCTAGCGTCCCATTAGCTGTCATGCGTTTGTTCTCTGCATCTGAACCCTCCCCTGAAGGAGCGTCGAGCTGCAGCTGCATCCGGAACCACATGGGTGTTTAACCCTTCAATTCAACCCCTTAATGCTGAGTGTCAACCAGGGAGATACTAGGCCCCATTTTTAAAGTCGTTGGTATGACTCAGCCATGAACTCGCGACCTTCCTGTCTCAGGGTGGACGCTCTACCACAAGGCCACTGAGCCGGTTCATGGCTTGTCTCCTGTCTGAGCTGTTGGAGTTCTCATTGATCACTCGTTTATTTTTTGCAGTTTGTTGCTCGTGTCAAAGTTCTTTGAGCATCACCCGTTCAGCCAGGAGGAGGTCTCCTCAGAGGGAACCACTCCCGTGTCTGAAGTCTGTCCACACCTCCCCCTCACCGACTCCACAGGGTGAGCCTTCGTCCTCTCGCTTTTCAGAGGGATTTTGCACTAAAGTGGCATTAAGGCTCATTGATCTACTCTGTGTTCTGTCTTCAGGTCTATATGTCACCCCACTCTGTCACCCTCAAAGTCCATTCCCATCCCGCCTAGTTACCGACCCAATGAGGAAGACCACCGCAACCAGTTTGGCCAGCGGGACCGTTCGTCCTCGGCCCCCAACGTCCATATCAACACCATTGAGCCTGTCAACATCGATGTGAGTTCCTCATCTGCTGCAGTTTGTGCTTCACAGCATCCACACACGACCTGCTGCTTGAAGAAGACTTGACCCTGATAACGGTCCGACCCTACGGTGATGTGACCTTAATGATGACCAGACTGTATGGACAATTGGACCTTTGTGAATATGTGACCTGACCGGAACCATGATCTGGCCTTAACCATGATTGGATCTTAACCATGAACTGACCCTTTTGATGACCTTGACCTTTCCTGATGTCTTCAGTGACTCTTGATAACTTGACCTGAGAGTTCTGACCACGCCAACAATCAGACCTTGTTCACAACAATCTGACTGTAGAACGGAGGAAAAGTTTGTCCATTTAGTAGAGAGGAACAGTTTCTGACTCCTGCAGAACAAACCCATTGTTCCTGATAGGGCTGTCACTAACGATCATTTCAGTAGTCAGTTAGTCAACGAGTATTGTTTACATATAGTGATGTGCAATTTTTTTTTGTCTTACGAAAGGTGATAGTGCTGTTCCAGTTCGTGGAGATTTGTATCATGTATGGCACTGCTAATGCTCGGTGTATGGTGCGTTCACAGAGTCAAATTTTACATGTGTAGTTAATGAATAGTTCAGGAATTTCAATTTCACCTTATAAAAGATAAAAAGTTTAAGGTTCCAGGTAAGCTATATGCTAGCAGAAAAAAGCCATAATTGGCTCACAAGCTTCAATGGTCCCTGATCGCTGCACTAAATTATCGTCCAACCTTCTATAGATATAGGTAGAAAAAAAATATTTTTTCAATGAACAAGAGTTTTTACTTTATTGTAATTAGTAAACATTTGAATAACTTTTCCTTCTTTAGTTTATAAAGTGACATAGGTGGAGCCAGGGTGGAGCACCCCAGTCATGTCTTTAAATCCTCTTCATCGTTGACAGAGATCTCATTCCTTTTAGAAACACGTTAAGGATGCTCTGTGTAAATGTTTCAGCCCTCTCTGGTGTTCACCGACTCCTCCCCAGTCTACAGTCACCCGTTGTAAACATGATCACGAAGGAGGCATTAATGATTGCGGTTTGTGTCCGGTTGGATTCCAACACGGACATTTGAACAGTAAATACACTAAAGAAGAAGAGTCTTCTCCCTGTTGCTACCTGTGAGTCCGCCGCTGGTCGGATATGAGCACAACTGGCTGGATGCGCAGTCACACACACAAAAAAACACACATCTGGACAATACCAAATTAGTGCTGATGATTTTTAATGTCATCTAATCGTTGATAGCCTTAGCTCCTGAGCTAAATCTGCCCCAGCATGAACCCTTATCAACAAACATGTCACGTTCTAAAAGCTCAAATGCACGTGCATCTGCATGATGTCATTTCATACGTTTAATAACAAGCTGTTACTTTTGAAGGAATGAAAACATCAAAAGATTGAAATCCTAGCTTGGATTGGGAGAAGAATTGGGCAGGAAGTTGACAGTAGCTGCGTTTCTAATTGTTTTTGCGATAATAAATTTGCCTAATGGAAAGTTGGGCGTGTCATGTGGAATTGATGGATCCACAGCTTCTCTGTAAAATCACCATCCACTATTCCCCCAAATGGCTTCATCTGGAAGGAGCTCGTTGCTCTCCGCAGCCTGACGAAGATGCAGACGTCTTCATAGATGATTGATTGATACTAATAATTGATCTTATTTATTTGCGCTTTTTCTTGGTGCTCAAAGTGCTTAAATGACATTGATTCACTCCTCAAAACACTTGGTGATGGTAACTACTGATGTAGCCTCAGCTGCCCTCTGAGCGTCAGCGGGACATTCATGCACATTCACACACCAGTGGAGCCATGATGGAGGCAGGGAGGGGATCGAACCGCCGACCCTTTGGTCATTGCTCTACCACCTGAGCCACTGCCGTCCTGGAAGTGGCTTGATTAATTTCAAGCATTGTTGTCAAAGCAATAAAGAATTCACACAGATTTATCAAACTCATTACAGAAATGATGAAATGCATCGATTCAAATAATAGGAAACAAAACAAAAAACATTTACAAGTATTGTGATCATTAACTAAAGTCATGTCAAACTTGCTGTATTTCTTGAAAAGGATGGGAAGAAGCGAGTTTATATAATCCCACCCCTACTGAGTTCATTCATTTTATAGTTTTACATAGTTTTCGTAACCCGGTTCTGATGAGAAGTTACAAAATCCAGTGCCTATAAATGATTGATGATCTTCAGAAAACATTCATTCAGGAATTCAGTAAACAGTAATGATAACCATTATGTAACAATCATTGATTATTGTTAGAATAAACATCACATTCAACTATTAATTATTGCTACACATTGCAGATCAAGTAAAGAAAATCAATAGCTTATAGATTGTATTGAAAACATTTCAGTAATCATTTCTGCACATTACATGATGATGATGAGCGCTACTGCCGTGGCAGAAACCTGAATGTTTCTGCTCTAAATGTTTTTCACATCCATCACTATGCATTTGAATGATTTATCACTGTTTTTATTCATATCATTATGATTTAATTGAAACTGTGTAACTGAGAAATTGTGTTTTTTCGACATTCCTAGATTTTCAATAACGTTTTGCGCCTGTGTGTAAAGAAAACGCAGCTACTGACCAGTTTGAACTGAATGGTGAAAAAGGAATCGTCAACATTTAGTCTGTGATTCAGCAGGACTTCAGTCCATTTCCTCTGGCTGATGTTTCCATCCCTTGTTTCAGGACCTTATTCGGGATCAGGGCCTGCAGAGGTCTGATGGAGGTGAGATCAGTCTTTCCCCATGTGTCTCCTCCACCTGGAACTCCTCCTGTCCATCATTATGTCTGAGGGCTGGAGTGCACAGCAGCGCTGCAGGCCGAAGCATGGCAGCGTTAAAGCCAACAGTGAAAGATGCCTTCATGGACACAATTTCAAGTCCATGTCCATTTGCAAACAGGACATTTCTAAATATTCCAAGTATTTTGCTTATTAACTACTAGATTTAAACTTTTGTCTTAGGTTTAAATGATATGAATTAACATTTATCATAACTGCATAGGTGAAAATTACAGCCACTTTTGTCAAATCTGTTTCACAGCCGATGAACAGAGTTTTAGTGCATTTTAATGCACTTTTTCAAATGAGCTTAAATGTATGCTTATCTTTTCTATAGTATGTGGCGTTCTTTGCTTTCGGGCTTTTATTTTAGTAACCACAGAACAGATGTCAGAGTGTCAGCGCACCTCTGCTGACATTTTGAATTTGCGGCAGGGGTGGGCAAACTACGGCCCGCGGGCTGCATCCGGCCCGCCTCCACGTTTGGTCCGGCCCACTGAACAAAATCAGAGACACCCATGTTTTTTATTTTTTTAAATCTGGCCACACGATCAAGACCTGCATAGAACGTGACATTTTCTTCCAGTCTGCAGTCTGAGCTCCAACCTGAAACCCTCTCAAAATCTCTGTCAAACAGAACAGAAGACAGTCTTCCCTTTCTATGTCGCAGTTCATCTTTCCCGCTTTAGCTCATTATTTTAGAGCAGGGGTGGGCAATTATTTTGACCTTTGAGAGCCAAACTGACACCTCCTGTCTTGATCACGGTGCAAATGTGACCGGGATGTTTGCATAAAAGCATCTATGTTCCAGTCCCCCCTTCACAATTTTATGAGCTGTTTTTGGATTTGGAGGGTCCCTAGTGTGTTAGGAGACCCTGAAGGCCTGGGCCTTCTTCTACCTGATTTATCTGAAGAAGACTCGTCTCTGCAGACAAACCTCAGATTACCGAAACAAACTCTGGGTTTGTGCTCGGAGGTTCTGACTGCAGGTGGACTGGAGATGACGTCAAGTTTGAAATCTCCAGCTTTCATGAGCCTCACACACCTGATCCACCTTCTTCATCATCATCCTCCCTCAGGCTCCACTACCGGTCTATCGGCCACGCCTCCAGCCTCGCTACCTGGCTCTCTGACCAACGTCAAAGTCCCCCAGAAGTCGCCGTGTCAACAGAGGGAGCGCAAGTCGTCTTCATCCTCTGAGGATCGCAATAAGATGGTGAGAGGTGTCAGTCAGGGTTGTGCCGCGGCACACCGTGTGGTCGCTCTGACTTCCTGTCCTGTGGAGCAGAAGCCGCTGGGCAGGAGAGACTCCAGCGACGACTGGGAGATCCCGGAAGGCCAGATCACTTTGGGTCAGAGGATAGGCTCCGGATCCTTCGGAACCGTCTTTAAGGGAAAATGGCACGGTATGAATCCAAGCCGCATTATTTTGTAGACTCTTTTGAGTCATATAACATCTCTGCTCTCCTTCAAGTCCAAGATGGCAGCTCAGACTGGAGCTTCTGCTCTGTTTAGTTCAGAACATTACCAGTCTGTGTGCACCCACACAGTTTTTAAGGTTTCATTCTGTACCATTTCAACCACCTGAAAAAGTAAAGAAAGACTTCTGGGTGATTCGGTTTCTGTAGAACTGCAGCCGTCTCAGCATACGGAGTTGGACATCAGTGATGTTTACTGCTACCCTTACTCACCTTTTACCCCCCAGAAGAGCAAGGTACAAAAGTATAGACTGGTATCTGAAATCAGGATGAAGTCAAATATCTTCACTGTAAGAGCGAAGTAGATGTCTAACTGCTGGGGTAGGTCAGAAATATTACAGCTACTTTCATGAACATTGTAGTCAGAGCTGGAGACAAATAATTATCCAGTCCATCAACTACACTAATGTTATACTGGGTGAGGTTACTGGAAATGATGGAATCTGAAGGCAGTGCCACACAGCCACTACGTATATTTTTAGCTATTGCACGAATGAAAGCTGGTCATACATGAATATATGTGGAAAAAACGAGAAAAGTTGTGTTCTTTATCAAGAATGAATCACGTTAAAACCCCGGAAAAAGTATGAATAAACCACGCTAAGAACCCGTAAAACGTAGAACGTGACCCGTGTGTGATTATTGTGCTCTTTCTGCTCAATTCATTAGTGATTTGTGGTCCAACTAAGTAATTTGAACGTGATATAATAAAAACAATAATCCATTTTATTTAAATCCAGTGTACAAAACAGGTCCAAAGGCTCAGAAATACTCAATTAAAAACACAATAATTAATGAGTTCACAAATTCAAGAGTGAAGCTCAAAGATAAACACGCTGGAAAGTTAGACATCTGTGGTACATGCGTGAAAAGTCTGTTAGACATACGTGAACGGTCGTGGAAAGCCACAAATGTGCGTATGCATTAGGGATTATCAGTATCGGTAGCAGATATTTGCATAATTTCTAATAATCGGTACCGATATTAAAAAAATCTACAGATATTGGTCTGACTGTTTTCAAATACACTTTATTTTTGAAATGTGCACTTGTTCATAATAGATCCCCGGCACTGGGAAGCTTATGGTTAACAGTTGAGTCCTAAAGTCAATCAATAGTCTGAATGTTTTTAAATATATACTCAAAGTTTAAAGTGATACTTGTTCCTTAATGATCCCTTTAGTTTGTTAAAAAGGTCAAGCAAAATGTAATTGTATAGCAAACGAAAAGTTGTGCATTTCTATATAAACTTTGTGTTATTGTAGACACTTAAATATCGGTTATCGGCTACAGTTGCAGGGGTAATATCAATTATGGGTATTGGCCGGAAAAAATTATATCAGCCTATCCCTGGCATACACCTCACAAAAATCTCTCACAGTTACGTAAGATTTACTTTATAATTGCGTATAAACTACGTATAGTACACATAAACTGCGTAAAACTCAATTGACCAAAAATCGTAAACGGCTCAAAACCGACTTCACGCTAAGACCCGTCGTCCGAAACCCTGGAGGGACATCTGCGCACATCGATGAATGGCGAACGCAAGAAACACTCATGGATTACGTATATCACGCATAAATCATGAAACAGCAACATCTCATATGTGGAAAATGCACAAAATGAACGGCGTGGCTGTGTGACACTGCCTTTTGCCAGCCAGCATTGGAGCCACAAATGCTGACGCTTATTTCTAACTTGTAGCGTTTGGTGATATCGGGGGAAAATGTTTCTATTTGGTTTGGTAAAAAGTATATTTTGTTGGTCAATGACGACCCGATCACAGCAGCCACAAACCGTTCCATTCTCTGTGACCAAATTCCATTTCTGGTCACACCGACCAGCCTTCAAGCTCAAATTAAAGGAGCACCTTAGCATCAACCTATAACACGTATGTTATGGACTGTGGGAGTGGCCCTGGAGAAAACCCACCAATGCAAACTCTACACAGTGGCACCCTGCCTGGATTCAAACCATCTCACTGTAATGCATCCATGCTCACCCCCACACCACTGAGCTGGCCTGAAAAAAGCATTGTAATGTAAATAAACAAATCCAATTCAAAGAATTCATGATTATGATTGGTGATGATTGAACTGTTTGCCTTATGACAGCATGGTTGACATTTTAGTGGATGTCTCAGTTTATGGTTAAACAATGTCATTACATAGTAGGTATCAGTTATCAGCAACACTTATCTTCAAATTTATCTTTGAAACCTTCAGAATCTAACCAATTTGGAACAGTTGCAGCTCTCTGTCCTTTGGGGGGCGTTCTGCCGGTTATGGAAAAGTGTTAAAATTGTGAGTTGCTTGTGTCTTGGGTTGTGAAACTGCATCAGTTTGCAGTTCAGATGTGGTTTAGATGGAATGTTCTTCCATCTTTGGTCCAATCCTCTTGAACTAATACATCAAGAAAGTGCAGATAACAGGAATGTCTTTTGCGTAGCTCCCTGCACCCCTGCTGTCTGCACAGCTCTTATGTTGCTGCTATACTCCTCTCATAGGTGACGTGGCAGTGAAGATGCTGAACGTCACCGATCCCACGCCTCAGCAGCTTCAGGCCTTCAAGAATGAAGTAGGCGTCCTCAGGTAACTCTCTAGGATGGGTCGTCACGCCGCAGTGCATTTCTTCTGTTAAACTCCAGCAGAGGCTAACCAAGGTGTGCTTGCCTCAGGAAAACGCGCCACGTCAACATCCTACTGTTCATGGGCTACACTACCAAGCCTCAGCTGGCCATCGTGACCCAGTGGTGTGAGGGTTCTAGTCTGTACCACCACCTGCACATCATCGAGACCAAGTTTGAGATGATCAAGCTGATCGACATCGCCCGACAGACCGCTCAGGGCATGGAGTGAGTTCCTCTACCTGTTTTACCCACGCTCGGCATGCAGTTACCCATAAAGCCCTCTGCTTCTGTCCTCAGCTACCTGCACGCCAAGTCCATCATCCACAGAGATCTGAAGAGCAACAGTATCCTTATAGTGCTGGTCTGCTTGATGGGGGGATTGAGTGAGGGGGAACCCCGTTGAAAACATTTCCTTGACCCAGTTGCCCCCCAGATATTTTCCTACATGAAGACCTGACGGTGAAAATTGGAGACTTTGGCCTGGCAACAGTCAAATCTCGCTGGAGTGGCTCCCACCAGTTTGAACAGCTGTCTGGCTCTATCCTTTGGATGGTTGGTTACCACCTTCTCACCAGTTCAACTCTTCTTTAACTAACCTAAGGCGTAGGCACACGCACCCGTAGGGGGGTTGACCTGTACGGGTGCTGCGGGTTTTTGGGTTGAGCGGGCACATAGAGGGTCATATGGAGGAGCGGCTGCATCTTAAAGGGTGCGTCTTGCAGTTCCCTTGAGGCTTGTACGGCCACTTCAAGTGACGTCAGGAAAATGGAACGTACCATTGTCGTTCGTGTTTAAGTGTATTGATTGTGGGGGTTGAAAAAAGGAAAAATCCGTATGACACACTACTGATACACTCACCTACTTTCCTTTGCGTGTTGTTTGATCCTATGTTCATACCAGGCATGTGATGCATGTTCAAGAACGCTCTAAATGGGCGTCCTTGAATGTGCCACTAGCATACGATGTTCACACTGGACAGTCGCTACCAGATGCCAGCGCATTCAATCACCATAGAAAGAGTCTTGGTGAGAAATGACAAAGTGGTGCAAATCTGGTGACTCTTTCTCCAGGCTTTTCTTTCACAGCTCTATTCCGATATATCAGAGATATGGACACCAACAATTTTC
The DNA here is from genome assembly GCA_023969325.1 of Oryzias curvinotus. NCBI lineage: Eukaryota > Metazoa > Chordata > Actinopteri > Beloniformes > Adrianichthyidae > Oryzias > Oryzias curvinotus. The sequence continues at coordinate 22,512,024 of CM043722.1, read as the reverse complement.
AAACTTCTCTCAATTAAAAGGGACGTTGGCCACGTGTGTCTATCAAATCCAAATCCCTGACTCGTCAAAGATCAACTTGTTAAACTTTTGACACGCGTTCAATTGCCATGCGGTTTGGACATAGAGCCCAAAAACTTGCATAGCTATGCATGGAACACAAGAGTTTTGAACGTGGAAGACCGAAACCCACGTTAACGCGAGTTTACATCGATTTCTCATGGGAAGATCGCACGTTTCCGAGCCCGGATTACATCTAGCATGAGCGTTCGCTACCACCTTGCTGATCGCCCCAGAGAGAATTAGCATCAACATGCTGTTTGTGTTTACAGGCACCAGAGGTCATCCGGTTACAAGACAAAAATCCCTACAGCTTCCAGTCCGATGTGTACGCCTTTGGCATCGTGCTGTACGAGCTGATGTCAGGATCTCTGCCCTACTCCAACATCAACAACAGAGACCAGGTGGGACGGCGGCCTCATCGGGTCCTGGGAGCGCTTGGAAGCAGATCAACAGGGCCTTAGTCCAGATTCCTTAGTCCAGATTCCCAAAACACAGTTTATTGTTGCTTGAAGAGGCTAGACGGTGCTGAAGGTTAGAGGCTGAAGGAATCAGCATCATAAGTCCTGGAAACAAAAGATCCCAGATAAAAACTGGATTAGGAGCAAGTCAGGGGCCGGAATGCAGATATGGACTTAACACCACGGAGTCAGGGCGGACGGTTCTGTGAGCCATGAGTTGATGGGTTGGAGTCAGAACCTTCCCCCATAATTCCAAGCACCTGTGGAACAGAAAGGAACCAGCAGAGAGAGTGCAGAAGAGCTGCCGTGTTGCTAAAAGCCGTGTCACACAGCTACATTTTGCACAGATGAAAATTGTTCATACGTGAATATGTTAGACCCCAGCAGGCAAACATGTCTCAAGTCTGGGGGAGACACAAAAAAGTGACTTTAACATATGACAACTGTGATGAAAATTAACGGTCTCTCATCTTTTTAAGTTGCACATTTGGCGGCTGACCAAATCTCTTTTGCCTCACGGTACGTAGTGGCTGAGTGACACGGCCTTGAAAGGGGACTGACCAGCTCTCCGGTTTGCTCCCCGTATCTCCAACAAGAAGGTGACGGCTGTGAAGGTTGACCCCAGACCTGATAGTGTTAATAAGACATTTAGAGTAAAAAATAAAGAAATGTTTTTATGGTTATTTGTCGAGTAGATCTTCAAAGCCTAATCGGCTACCAGGAGAGTGTGGCATCAACATGTAGATCTTAAAGACATTTTCATCCACAGACTCTGTCTGCTGATGGCTGATCTGAAATGGGGGGGGGGGGGGGGTGAACATGCAGAACCGACACAGATGGAGTCAATCTAGTGTTCCTTTCAGATGATGCAAGGTCAGATAGAGTAAAAGGTGATTTAAGTGTAAAGATGTGAGAATTGACGCTCAAACCGATGAAGAACAGCAAGAATGATTCTTTTTCTTACTCAAAGTATTTCCTTTGAAGACGGACATCTCCAGTTGAATTGACACACTTCATCGTTCACCTCTACAGTTCAAAAGATTCATTTTATTTCCTATATTTTCACTGATTTCTCATTTTTCTGCCATGTTTTGGTCAAATGTTACCAGTTTCAAAGAGCAGATGACTGTAGAGAAGTGAGGAAGACTACTAGTCTGCTAAAAAAAAACAAAGGAAACATGGAAACCTATACCTAGAAATAGTTATTTATTTATATTATTACAAAAACAATGGCTTTTTAAAAAGAAAAATAGGCTAAATGAACACATGAAGCACCAGTTTTGTCTGAATTGTGGAGCGCACAAATGACCGCTCCGCCTTCCTCCTCAGATCATCTTCATGGTGGGTCGGGGTTACCTGTCTCCTGACCTCAGCAAGGTGCGCAGCAACTGTCCGAAGGCCATGAAGAGGCTGATGGCTGACTGTCTGAAGAAGAAGAGGGAAGAGCGCCCCCTTTTCCCACAGGTGAGACATTCGCTCCGTCTGACACACACAGAGAGAGCCAACACAACAGACCACTGTGTGAACAAACAGCAACACAACACCAGCTGTTCCTTCCACGATCACGCGGTCAAATCACAGAGACCAGGGATGGGCAGTACAGCCCGGGGGCCACATGCGGTTTAAAGTTTTTAGTAAAACTTTAAACTGAATATGTTTCAGCATCAAACCCCCATCTACCTTCAAAAGCTCCCAAAGCAGGGTCCTTCAGGTCTGTGCTGCTTCTGATTGGCTGGGCACATGTGGGGCGGGGTTTAGCATTCAGCTTCTGTTTCTGTTTGAGTTTTTATTGGTGTCGGGTCTTCAGCTGACCGTCTGTTTTCCCACAGATCCTGGCGTCCATTGAGCTGCTGGCTCGCTCTTTACCCAAAATCCACCGCAGCGCGTCGGAGCCGTCTCTGAACCGAGCCGGCTTCCAGACGGAGGATTTCAGTCTGTACGCCTGCGCCTCTCCCAAGACTCCCATCCAAGCCGGTGGCTACGGTGAGTTTCCCAGAGCGCCGCATGACCACGAAGAACCGGAGAGGTTTGTGTCACAGTTTACCATCAGCGCTGCTCAACCGAAGCATTTCCAGATCACTGACCACTGGAAGGGCTCCGCCCCCTTTAGCCCTCACATTAACGGTCCAAAGTTTGGATTCACAGGAGCCCAGAATTCTTCCGGACCATGTTTAAAGATGGCTTCCAGATGGGATCCTCTTGACCCAAAGACGCCGTAGACGACCTTTCTAGACGACCTTTCTAGACGATGTTGCAGTGATCTCCAGCCCTACTGTCCAGCTCTGGCAGCTGAGCTCCTGTCATGGGGCTAAATCACTAAGCTGACCTCAGTTCTGACCCCATCTTCTTTGTCTTCATCTTCCAGGGGAGTTTTCTGCGTTTAAGTAAAGTCCCAGAAGCCCCCCCTCGTCACTTCAGCTGTGTCACGCTCCTGCGCTGGATTCATTCATCACCGATTTAGAGGAGGAGGAAAAGATGCGATGCTCTAATGTGTCGCCCTGGAGAGAGCACCCCCCCCCCCTCTCTGGATCACCTCTGCCCCGCATCCTCCAGCAGACAGATGGGGGGCCGAGAGAAACTTTGTGGATGAAGGAAGAAGAAAAAGAGGCGGGGTCTTCAGCCCAGCCAATTGCTGTTAAAGCGACCAACAGAGAGAAGCTCTTTGGAGGCGGGGCTTTCAGAGGCTGGTCTTTGAGGGCAGGGCTTTCAGAGGCTGGTCTTTGGAGGCGGGGCTTTCAGAGGCTGGTCTTTGGAGGCGGGGCCTTCAGGGGCTGGTCTTTGGGGGCGGGGCTTTCAGAGGCTGGTCTTTGGGGGCGGGGCTTTCAGAGGCTGGTCTTTGGAGGCGGGGCTTTCAGGGGCGCAGAAGGAGGATCACTTCAAAGATTTTTGTCTTTATTTAAATGTGGAAGTTCGGACCTTCAGGCTTCGCCGAGCGGACAGAAGCTCGTGTGCACATTTTGTGAATGTTCCTGCTCAAAGCCTGAACCAGCGGCTCTGGACGGGGATTTACGGAACCATCTAAAACAGAAAAGTCTATCTGCTTTCCAGGGTTCTGGGTCATGCCCTCGGGGGGCGCTATGCCCTGGGGCAGCACCAAATAAGGGTTTGGGTCTCCAGTTCTGGGACTTCTCTTCTGCTTCTGTTGTTCTTTTGGCTTGAAGATTCCTTTGCCGGACCGGGCGGTTTGGTGCTCCGGTGTTCCCGTCATTCCAGGTGTTTGGGGTTGAAGCTGTTCATGTCTTGTCGTTTGCCTTCTGTACAGGCAGGCCTGCAGATGTTTACGTATTTATGAGGACTGGGTTTTGGTTCCGTTGTGAAGGGCAGCAGCAGAACCTTCTCTGGGGAGCGGGAGGGGGGGTAGAAATGAAGGATTTGTGAGGACTGATGGAATCAGCGGGATACCTCAGGTTGCCTCTTCACCTTTCTCTCCGGTCAAAAGTTTATCGCACTTTATTGAGTCGCTCAGAATCTCAGTGTTTGAACGGAACCATGGAGGAGGAGGAGGAGGGGGAGGAGGGGGAGGGGGAGCAGGTTTCATCCACCAAAACATTTCTGAGACACCGTTGGACGCCGTGGCTGTCAGTCACCTGAGACCATGGATGAAGAAGGAGAGGCTGGGTCTGCAGGGATCAGGAGGTCCCATGAAGACGGACCTCTTTAGGTTCTGACCCCCCAGGCTGATGAGAATTTACTGTGAAGTCAAATGGATTTTCTGCTCAGATGAAGGTTTTACTGGATGAAAGGCTTAGAAACCGTCGTTTCTGACTCTGCAGAGGAGCATCAGAGGTTGCTGGTTCTGTTCTGAGCCCAGTTTTGCTCACCACCCCGCTGTTCTCATGGGAGAACTCTCCATAGAAAGCCAAGGGAGAAGCTGCAGCATCAAGTGGTCTCTATCCTCCTCCTCGTCCTTCATCCTGATGAAGGTCCAGAGAGGCCGGGTTCGAGTCCGGCTCTGAGCTCCTGATGAAGAGCGTGTGACAGACCGTCTGCTGCTCTGGGATTGGCTCTTTTCCCTCTCCTTGCATTTCTTTTGCCTGTATTTAGAAGGACAGTCACATTCCCCTCCTCATCCTCGTTTGTGCCCCCCCGCCTGCACCTTAAACCTGTCCTCGTGTGGGAGTGGACGGTCGCGTCGTTGTAAATATATGTACAGAGGAGCCGCTGCGGCTTTGCTGGAGGCTGCAGAGAAATGCGACATTTTAAAGAAAAGGTTTCTGTAAAAATATTTAAGGCTGTATGATACGGAGAGAGAGAGAGAGAGAGAGAGAGCTTACTGTAATGTGATCATGAAAAAACGGAAATATTAAAGAGGTGCATGAAAACCACCGATGTGTGCTCCTTTCTTCCACATGGGGGCGGCATGGAGCAGCTCACAAACTCCTGTATGAACACTGAGGCAAAAGATTCCTCATTCTTTGTTTACCTTTTTGTTTGCTTGGACACATATTCTATTTACACTTAATGATCTTAAAGAAATCCAAGGAATGTGGAAAACTCCACCTGCATGTCCAGTAGCAAGAATTTCTCTCTGAGTCACCCTGGATGAAGTTTTGGATAAAGATGTCCCGGATCCATCTTACATCAGAGAGTCGGATCGCTCTAAATGAACCGATATCGACTATGAATCGTATTGTCAACCACAATTCAATACAATTCTATGAGCAACCATCGTTGCTCATAGAATATTCAGGGCCAGGGGCCGCTGTGTATTAACTCAGCTCCAAACAGAAATAGGAAATAAATCAAAAACCATAATAAACAGTTTAAATAGCATGAATGGTGATGACCTTCTTGTCTGCTGAAGGTGACGTAGACGTCATAATTCTGACATTTGATTTTACGTCCTGGGCACCTCAACAAGATCACATGGAAAGCAAAAACCCACCGGGGCCGGCAGCGGCGTGGCCTGCGTGCTCTGACACACTAATTCTGCTTCTCTACCATTTTTGTTCTCATGAGTCTGCTGGTTCTGGTCTTTGTTTGGACTTGTTGCTGGGATTCTGAATGAGAAGCAGTCCAGGTAAAATTCACTCGACGTGAATGCTCATTGGTTCCACTGGTGTCTGTGTTCAGAGGTAAGGAGGTGTTATTATACAAAGTTTACTTTCCCCACCGTGTCCTCAGTCGGTTCTTTGGATCGGACGGGTTGCTGGTTCTGGCTGTGGGCCCGTCTTCAGGGTAGGTGCCAGCAATTCACAAAGGTTTTGTGACTTTGGAAAAAATAAAAAAAGGTTTGGGAGATTTTCTTTTGTTAATGTGCAAAAAGTGTTCTGTGAATAAAGGTTTGATTGATTGAATAGATCTGACAATAAACCCCATCAGCTTGGCTTCTGGAAGCAGTTAGTCCCCACTGGCCTTACGGGTGGAAGATGAGAGAACGTTAGTGCCGTTCATGTAAGAGGTGCAGACTCACTGTTAGAAAGGGGGTCATGACCTCATCAGTCAGTGGCTCACGTGCGCTCGCTGTGCATGCAGCGTTTGCGTGAGGTCAGTAAGGAGCCAGTACAAGCACCTTCCTAGACTAGAGTGTGGCGTAGGGACGGCGTACGACATCATCACGGGTGCGTCATGAGTGCGTGGAGCACACATTAGCCATACATTTTTACGACGTCTCATAACGCTCGTGCTATTTTCTGGGGTCAAGTTTATGTTTATGAACAAGCGGTGTATGAAAGCTGCCACGCCCGAGTTCAGTGAGAAGTCTCTGTCAGTCACAGATTCTCTGAGTTTTCCCCCAAAAAAGCTGAGTTTGACACAAATTTAAAAGAAAGAATCCAGGAAATTCCATTATTTGATTCTTAAAGTGTGAATTTGTATAATGGAGCAGAAAATAAGGATTCGGCTCCAACAAACACGACTTCTGATCCTTACAGACCTGTTACTTCTTCTTCAAGAAAATCTTCTACCCACCACTTGTATTCGTGTCACCTGCTTGACAAGGAGGATTGGAGGTCATGTGGTCAGAAGAAACCGAAGCTGAAATCCTTCAACGCCACCACTTGCCATGTTTGGAGGAGAAGAAATGTTTAGTTATATCCCAAGAACACCATAACCATTGTGAAGCATAGGGGTGGAAACATCATGGTTTGGGACTGTTTATACGTAAAGCGAACTGTATGACTGATCTGTATCGAGGAAAAGATGAATGTGGTTATTTACGGAAAGAAAAAATTCTCCTTCCATCAGTGAGAACTTTGAGGATGAACGTGTCTGGATCTTTCAGCATGACAATGACCCCAAACACATCACCACAGTAACCAAGGAGTGGATACGCAAAAAGCGTTTCAAGGTTCTGGGGGGTTATGACCAGTCTATGGACCTCAATCCAGCAAAGAATCTGTGGAGGAAGTTGAAAGTCTGCTTTCCAGCAAAACATCACAGCTCTAGAGGAGATCTGCATGGAGGAATGGACCAAAATAGCAAACCTGCCTACGGCCTACAGGAAACGTTTGACGTCTGCCTTAGAAACCAGGCTTACATCTCCAAGTATTCAGGTGAACTTTTTGTTTTAGACCAAATTGTTCTTTATCTGTTTTGTCACTGTAAGAGCTACATTGTTTTCTATACCCAGTGTATTCCAGTTTGGGGTTACGGGAGTCTACCGAGCCTCTGATTGGTGAAGGTGGGGTTCAGGACAGTCATCCAGTTTATTGTAGGGCCACACAGAGACAACCACACACACTCACATTCACGCCTAAAGCCTCAGCTGCCCTTACAGGTGGATATGGGCCTTCCGCAGGCACAAAAACGGAGCAAATGTGTTCAGAATGCGCCCAAAAAGGCCGCTCAAAGACCTGCAGCACCTGCATGGGCGCACGTGACTAAGGCGTCAAACTCCAGGCCCAGAGGGCCAGTGTCCTACATGTTTTCCAGTTAACCTGCCACTGCAGCTTCTTATTGTCAAAACACACCTGATCCAGGTAATCAGCAGAAGGCACAGCTGGGATCCCGGCTCTCCAGGCGTTCACTGTCCCCCTCGGTTCAAAGTCGACGTATGAAACGTGTCTTTGAGCCGAGGGAGGAAGCTGGGGTGCCCACAGAGACACGCAGGGGGGGAAAAGGCAGAGGCGGGTATTGCTGTCCACTACACCACTGTGCCCCCCCCCCATGTAAATCATTGATTAATTACTCTGAGAAACCATTACCATGATCAGTGTCTCCAAACGGATGAATATCATTGGAACCTCATTAAAGCAGCGGCCCTTCACATTCATCTGCACTCAAGCAGCAGCTCTTGGTTTGAAAGGACGTGGCTGATCTAGTTCCACACATGCCAGGGGGGAGTAAATTAACCACGCCAGGCTGGATCACAGACACTGAAAGGGTTGCTTCAGTGATTTGTGGGGGTCACGACCTCTATTACAACTCTGGACATCTTCTGTTATCGCCCGCTCCGTCTGCACAGAAGGACTCTGATAGGAGAGGAGAGCTTCTCTCAATCAGCGGGCAGATCGTGGAGCTTCTGCACCCCCCCATCCCACTCCCCCCACCCACACACAGTCCTCATTTATCATCGCTAGAAGGTTGAACGTCTCCCATCTATTTCAGAGCCTCGCGCTGCGCATCCTTCCACGGAAATGTCCTCTAACTTTCTCAGTGAGGAGCAGTCGGCATGGAAACACGGGAGCTCGGTGGCTGGTGCGGCGCCGGTCACAGGGGGGCGGAGTTTGGAACAACCGGCAGGAAGCTGGAGTTGGAAAAGTGACCGCCACTCCAAAAACAGGCCGTCTAAAAATAGGAAAAGAAAAAGTGAATGCAGCAAATGATTTTTACCTAAGAAGTGTTATAGGAAGGCATCAAAACCCAGAAATGAGGAGTTCCAAGAAAATAAACTAATAAAGATGTCAGAATGACTTCAAACTGAATGATAAACAGCCAAATGAGAAGTATTTTTTGTTAGTTCTAAGCAAACAGTTTGCATTTTTGGAGTTCTTATAAAGCTAATTGTAGCTCACTTTAATTACAGTGGTAATAAATTACAGTAATAAGTGGAAACGACTCATTTTAGAATAAATATGAACAAAACTAGAATGTTAGTCGGTTGGTTCGTCTTAATAAATCCTCAGAAAATCAAAACGTCTGAAAAAATAAATCTAAATTTTTGTTTCCAGAATAATGACGGTTTAACTTGATTGAATTTTAAAATAACATTTTCAAAATTGAACCAAAAACTACATTAAAATTTGAGTTTTTTTTAGTCTTAAATCTGTCATGGCTAGCGGACTGAGGTAGACCCAGATGCTGGAACCCGGAAGGATACTCGGCAGGCAATTGGTAAGTATAAGAAGTTTTAATGTGAAGAACAGGATTTTCAGGGCAGTATGCGTAGAAGATGGTTGGAGGTTCTTGAGGGCGAACACCGTGATCCAAAGGGGAGCCAGAGGGACGTCGAGACAGGAATCAGCGAGAGGTGAGTTCAGTCCAAGTGTTCCAGACGAGAGCGAGATCCTGAGCAACAGACAAAACAAGATATTAGACGTTGTAGCGTAAACCAGAGCGAGACAATACATGAGTCGGCCAGAAGAAGCACCGTGGAGTACAACGAACTGGCGTCGAGTACAGGTCCTGGTTCTCCTTAAGAGTCCAGCCGCTGATGAGGATGATGAGGCACAGCTGCTGTCAGCAGGTGGACCTGCTGATGATGATAAGGAGCCGGCTGGGGGTACCGTGACAAAATCCAGTTTTTCTATTGTGAAGAGTTTGGACTCATTAATTAATATCCTTCCTTATTTTAAGATTCTGGCTCTGATTTTGAGAAAAGCTTAGAAAGGAGCAAAGAGAAGTGAAAACAGCTGAAAACCTGGTCAATTATCTTGAATGACTAAAAGCAAGGTTTGAAATCTTCGCTGTATCCAATAGTTTGAAGTGTAACAGGAAAAACTCTTTATTTAAGAAAAAAAAATCTGCCAATTGGGATAAAAAATGGTCTAAATCAAGAATTCATATTTTAAGATAACAATTCTAGTCACTAGGACTGTACTAAGATTATTTTGCTGTAAAATTTCTTAATAAGATTATTTTTCTTGCAAGACCAAAACTAGAACCAGTTTTATGAAACTTTAAGATTGTGTTTTTGCAGTGCAGAGGCTTTTGCGCATCTGCTTAAACACAATTTCGGTTATCAAAATAGTCTGAACTGAAAGCAGGAAATGGATCACCAGACAAGCCGAGCGCTGAAGAGGACCCCCCACTGTTGGACCTGGATGTGGAACCACCAACTGACTGGGAGCCGTCGAGCGGAGGACTCCTGTGGGTTTGTCCTCACCTCCAGTAAGAGAGAATGAGGCCGTAATTTCTAAACACGTCCAGTCAGAAGCTGTTTGATTGTGTCTCTGCTCCATGATGAAGATGGATGTCTGAGGGAACCCTTCTGCATGCACACGTCCAGCACTGCTGTCCTTACCTGCAGAGCGTCCTCTGCGCTCACGGCTGACTGGCTGCACCGCGCTGTGATGGCAGCTGAAGGTCTGCTGGAGGCGTCTGTGGGCGTGACGTGTTTGTGCACAGATGAAGAAGGATGGAGACGGTCATCCATGCTGATCCCAGCTGTTTGTTCCACGCTGATGCTGGAGGGAGGAAACGTTTGTAAAGACTTCAGTCCCAGAAGGTCAGACCACTTAGATAGAAAAATTATGTTTTTGGTGTTTTTAAGGGTCTCAAATGTTTTTTTTACATATTCAGGAAACTGATTTCCCTGTTCAATGAGATGCTAACTTTATGTTTGCTCTGAATGCCATAAGGTTAAAGGTTAAATAAAATAGATGGATGGACGGACGGACAGACGGACGGACGGACGGACGGCCGGCCAAGTACAAGTACAACAGTCGAACAAGTACAGCAGTCGTATGAGGAGTGAGAGAAGGGTGGAGACGACATATATTACGGAGATGAAAGTAAGCAGAACGGGTGATGTTATTAATATGAGATTGGAACGAAAGTGAGCTGTTGAGGATGACACCCAGACTCTTGACCTGAGGGGAGGGAAGAACAGAGAAGTCGTTGATAGAGATGGAGAAGCTATTGGATTTGGAAATAGTGGAAGGAGTGCCTACAAGGAGGACTTCAGTTTTGGAACTGTTGAGTTTGAGAAAATTGGAAGAGAACCAGGAATGGATTTCTTGCAGACAGAGGGTAAGGGAGGAAGGAGGAAGTGATGAGGAGGGTTTTGTAGAAATGTAGAGCTGGGTGTCGTCCGCATAGCAATGGAAATTAATGTTGTGTTTATGGAAGAGAGAACCAAAAGGGAGGATGTAAATGATGAAGAGAAGGGGACCTAGGACAGAGCCCTGGGATTCTGAGAGAGAGTGCTTTATACAGAAAGCTCCAAACCAACCGACCGGATGGCATAATATTAGGAGACAGTGCCTACTTACTTCTACCATGGCTGATAACTCCTTTTCTTGCTGCATCCACACCAGCGCAGGCACGCTTCAACACTGCTCATTGCAAAACAAGATGTGCAATTGAGCGTTTAAATGGAGTTCTAAAGAGGCGCTTTGCATGCCTTAACTACTTGCGAGTGGAACCACAGGGAGCATGCAACATAATACAAGCATGTATCGTCCTGCACAACATTGCTACCAGGCACAATGTCCCTCTCTGTGATGATGTTTATGATGCACCTGAGCCATTTGAAGAACCAGACCAACCTCTGGGATTCCGTCAGAATGAGGGACTGAGTGGACGTATAGTAAGGGATGCAAGTGCTAGACATTATTTTTGACAGGCTCATCTTTGATGATTGTTTCTTTGAAATTAACATACGGTGATGAATTGAATATATTATTTTTGTTTGTTATTGAAATCTGTTTCGGGGATTATTTCATATTTCATTGTTTTTACTTTACTGAATAGCTTAATTGGTAGCCTATGTCTACTGTATCTACTTTATCACTGTTACAACGGTTACACAAGTCAAGTGCAAAATATGAATAAAAGTATAAACACTAAATGAAACAAATGTATTATTTGACCAATTTTAATGTTTTTTCTACATTTCCCTCCTGGAGTCCACCTTTAAATCCTACCCCCTGTTGGGATCAGGATAATCCAGTTTTTTTTTTGGATCAAAGTTATCCAAATCCTACTGACAAATTTTGAACAACAAAAACCGAAAGTTTGATCCAGATTAGAACTAGGATTGGATTCTGTGATCTAATCTGATTTCAGATTCCTTCTTTCCCTTTTGAACAACCCATTTTCAAGATTTGATCCAATCCGATCACCAAAATCCGATTAGTTTACCTTTGAACAACTGGCCCCAGAACACATAGGATTCATGGGTAGTCTCTGCAAAATGCTCCTATTTGCTCAGTTTTTACTCTGTGAAATTGGTGACGACATATTTGACGTTTAAACATCTAAAGGAGTGAGCATGTTGTCTGGATTGCTTTAAGAATCCAGGGCACTAGATAATTCTGCACCAGATCGTTTTTTTAGTAATAATCCCTTGTGCTTCTTGTGGGGTCCTGATGACCCCACTCCCAACGTTAACGTGCCTCCAAGGCACGTTAACGTTGGGAGTGGGGTCATCTAGACCCACTAGACAGTGCTCTGAACCTTTTTTCTTCAATGATTTGTAATCTTCACTGGTGTCCATGGATTACATGAAATCCTCTCCACCTTTATCCACCTTTGTCATGGTAGAGATAACACGTCAATCTAAGGGTGGGGTCATCTTGACCCCATAGGATAGCACAAGGGTTAAAGGAGGAAATTCAGACATCGCCATAGTAATCAAGATCCGCCCCACATATTACTTGGTTCTCTTCCTCTTTTACTTTTGATTTGTTTTTATGTGTACCTATGCTTTTGCACTTGAGAAGATAGGAATCTCAGGAATCTCATAAACGGATTCTTTTCCTTCTTTTCCCCTTCCTGATTATGCAGTTGGAAGGTGACTTTGGAAGAAGCCGAGTCCCCCTCCTCCCATCATGCTCTGCAGCTGAGCCTCCCACTCCTTTCTGAACATTTCCAGACTTCCAGTATGATGGATGTTCTGGATCCTACCTGTTCAGTGTCACACATAGACACAAAAACAGATTCAGGCCAAAGATAGTCTTCAAGCAGCTTGACTTCCTTCAATCTACTGGAACGTTTTACTGTTTAGAGATGATCGGATCTGGATTAACAGACTTTCTCAAACAGGAGTGTGGGTTGTGGTTCAGCGAGATGCCGAAAAGGGTTTTCAGAGGTTCTGGAGCCAGTGTTGGATTTCTGAAGGATCCAGCTGGTCTCAGAAAGATCCCTCACTGGGATTCCACCCCATCCCAACTGGGACTGTACAGTCAGGGGTTTTGGGGCAAACTGTCCTAAAGAATCTCTGAGCACACAAACTGAGATGGCAGCTTGGTTGGTGAACTCTTTGGATTCTAAATTGAATTCCTGCTGTTTGGGTTGTGGAGGTAAACTTGTTTCTCCTGTCAGCCACAGAGGAAATCCAACCGTCACCCCCTCCACCCCAGAGCAGAAATCTGCACCAGCAGCTAGTTTTCCTCAGCAGCAGGGTGTCATTACTCAAAGTCGGTGCTGCCGTCCCTGCAGACGCACAACAGAGGAACACGGAGCTGCAGAGCGCCGATCCTCAGATAGATCCACGGAAGCTGCCTTTTATCTGTGTTCAGCGCCGTTTTACTCTGCATCTTTATTTAAACCTGAAGTACAGCTAAAGCAATGAATAATAGGACAGAGCTTGGGTTTTTTTCCCCTGAAGAATGAAAAAATGAAGGAGACAAAACTAAAACATGATGGGATGCATGATGGTGACGCCGCTGTGAACAGTTCAAATTTATCCAAAATAAAAAGGTGGATATTCTGGTTTAGATGGGAATGTGTCATAAATACAAATAATCCCAGATGGGGAACCGAAGAAGGAAGAAGGAAAAGCTCAGGAAGCTGTTTTGACGTACGGACACACTGAGGTCACATCCTGCAGAACATAATCAGATCTTGTGATTGAATAAATATGTTTAGCTGGCTCGGCCACACTCCCATTCAGAGGGCAACACTTACGTTTGCCGTCCCACACAAACAAAGAGACAAAAAAGTCTTAGAAAAGGGGGCGGTTTCTGAGCCACCTTCAGGTGTGTTTGACCTCATGCTGAGTGACAATCCTAACCCCCCCCATGCAGAGCTTTAGAACAGTGTGACCATTGGGGAGGCAGTCTGTAGATGGGGCTTTGGATAAACTGGGTGTGGAACCGCAAGGGCAGAGCTTTGATTCTGCCGTGGCGGTTGCTTTGCTGCATGAGTTCAGGCTTCAGTAGGTTGTGTGGAACCTTTGCATATTATTGTTGATGTTTTATTTTGTTGCAGCGCCTGCTGCCTTGGTTTTCTGGGTCTTAATTTGTTCTGAATAAACAAAAGATATAAAAGCTGTGGATGAGGTTGTATGGCCCGCAGGCCCAACCTGCCTTAACCCCCCACCCCCCATGCCACCTGACTACCTGCCCTCACTGGTTAAGTGGCCGCTACACGCCCCCCACTCTTCCTTTCTGCCCCTCCCACCTTGATCAGAGCTGCACGTCACAAATTCATAAAATAAGCCTTTTATATGGCGGCTTTTCTTTTGGTTTTCTCTCCAAAGCAAATATTTGATTTTTTGAACCCGGGGGGATGAATTGGCAAAAGAAAACTTTTGTATTTACTTGTGTTAACAACGCCAGTATTTGAAATATAGTCATTGTTACGGTGGGGGAATCGGAAGTACCCAGGCGCAGAGAGGAGAGGAGGCAGGAGGTTGCAGGGGAACGGGGGCTTTAATAAACAAAACTAAAGATACCAAACCAAAACCACTGCATACGGCAGGCTAGAGACTCGAAACATGAAAAATACAGAAATGCTCAAAACCAGGAAACAGCACAATATGGACCAGCACAGGAGGAAGGGAAAGACAGGACTTAAATACATACAAGGCAACAAGACACAGGTGGAAACACTCAGGACTGATGGGGCAAGGTAAAACTCAAAATAACAACAAAACAGGAAGTGCTTCAAAATAAAACAGGAAGTTAAACACAAAGCATCATAGAAAATCAAAGAACCAAACACAAGGAAACTAAAACCGTTATAGTCATATTGTAATGTTATGTTGTTTTGATCAATTTAAATTGACAAACAATAACAATTTTGCTTATCCCTTGTGATATCCTATGGGGTCCAGATGACCCGATCCTTACATTGACGTGTTCTCCCTACCATGACAAAGGTGGATAAAAGTGGAGAGGATTTCATGTAATCCATGGACACCAGTGAAGATCACAAATCACTGAAGAAAAAAGGTTCAGAGCACTGTCTAGTGGGGTCTAGTGGTTTTGTTAAAATATTCTCAGGTGCAGTTCAAGTTGGTGGAGAGGTCATTCTCTGCATTAAAAAGACCCAAAACATACTGTAGACACAGAACAGACCGAGGATTCGCTTTCGTCATTGGCCATAGTCTCCACTGACAGGGAGAGACTCATTAAACTAAAGGTAAATAATGAAGACTTTTCCAACAGATCATAGAGCTTTTTGTGGAGAAGGATCGTCTCATGGACTCAAAAAGTAAGGCCAAACATGGTTTTCAGTTTTACAGACAGTGTCTCTGTTGTTTTTTTTGCCTTTTTCTACTACCAGTGTAAAAAAATCTCCCTTCAGTGTCAGCGGTGCAGCTGCAGAGCTCTTTGAATTCATGACAACATTCACTTGTCACATCTGCTGTGGTTTGGCTCCTGGTAGCTTTAGATGAAGCTCAGCTCATGTTCTGCATTTGTTTATTCCAGGATCCCCGTTAGTCTTAAGCGATGTAAAGACTATTCTTCCTGGGGTCCACTCCTAATTGCACGTATAAGAGTTCTGAATGGAGATGACGCTAGCACACAGCATGTTCACTGTTAAAGATGGAAAGTCTGTCTGCAGCTGCCTCACCGCCTCGGTACGGATGATGTCCCACGGAGGAGCTCTGCTTCCTCCAGCCATCAGGAGAGCTGGGGGGGGGACAGAGTGTGCAGAGCAACCGGGATGACGATAAATCATGCAGAAGAACTGCCTGGGGGACAGATCAGCACTGCAGGAGCTGTGGACAGAATAGTAGATGAAGGAGGGAGGAGAGGCACGTAATTCAGAACTTTACCACCGTTCTTTCAATCTGATTCTATTAGGGCTGTAATGATTCACTCGATTCATATCATAAGTTGAGGTTGACGATACAATTCATAATCGATTTTGGTTCATTTTCAGTGATTCACAGACCTAAAATAGATCCAGGACATTTTTATCCAAAGTTTCAACCAGTGTGACTCAGAGAGAAAAACCTGGTACTGACCATTGAAGCTTTCCAGATTCCTTGTTTTTTTTTGCAAGATCATCAAGTATAAATTAAATACGTGAACAAACAAACAAGGAAACAAGAATGAATGTCAAATCCTTTCACTTTCTACTTTCCTAAAGTTCAGCCCACTGTTGTTTTCCTACATCCAAAGAATCCAAAGGAAACATTCCTAAAACATTCTAGCACACTCTGTGGTCACATGACTTTGCTAAATTGTGAAAGTGTTTTCACACATTGGACTGGAATGATGGACTGATCCGTGTCTGCTGCATCATGTGTGTGATGTCCGCTGAGATGGTACTTGGTCCTTTTTAGGTTTTATAAACCTACCGTACATCAATCCAAATGGTATTTTCCAATATCAATATGATCAATTCATTTCCTCTTTTTTAGTGGTATAGGCCGAATGGATTCATAACTGCCCTCAGACAGACGGATGTGGTTGGATCGTAGGAATTCATTCATTCATTGTTTCACCTCTAGATTCTATGCCTGAAATCTGACAGTGTAAAAACCATGATTGGATTCTCACCTGGTTTTTGAAGCTGTTTGTTTCCAAACATCAGTCTTGACCAGCCAGCTTTGATACTGAACACTGGAAAGCCAAGCCCCAACCCCCATTTGCCTACTGCCACCTGTCGTAGTGGATGTGTCCTAACTCCCTCCCTAATCCCTTACCAACAAAAGACGATAGTACAGGACACTCCAGTGTCCAGGATTTTAACTTCATTTGGACGCATGCTCGCTACTATTTTTTGGTTTAACGTCAAACATGACATCACCCATATGTGGAAGTAGAAACTTAATAAATGGTTGTGTCCGAATTCCTTTACTATGCACTACATAGAGTATGTGCTATATAGTGCGTTCGCCATTTTGTAGTCCTGTCCGAATCTACAAGTCCAAAATCGAGTGCCCTGGAAATTTCCCAGAAGCCTCTGCGAAAAACCAGTGTGCATCGATGCTCACTAGATCGGCAAATGCATTGCGTTTGAACAATTCTTGCCAAAAAATGTATTTAAATGTTTTTTCAATAGAATATAATCGTGGCAAAGCATTTATACCAATGAGATTTTCACTTTGTGAAATTGATGATATTTGCCAGTTTAAAAAAAAAGTAGTGAGTATAATGTCCAAATTACTTTTAAAATCCAGGGCACTAGGTAATTCTGCACTATATTTTTTTTTTGTAGTTAGGGATTAGTGTGGGAATTCGGACACAGCCTATAAGAACCTTTTATGAAGACTATTTATGAACCCATTGCGTTCTGATGATGAACTAAATTAAAAAAATACCATTTTATGATATCGACCAATATTGGGTTTATTTCAACCTAGGGGTTTTGAACCCATTCTCATAGCGGAAATCTTCAACACATTTGGAAAAGTAGATTTGGATGTTTGCAAAAATAAATTGCAACCACCCAATACAGTGCACTAAGTAGTAAGGAAATGTGGATACAGCAATTGTGTTTGAGCCCATGATGACACGCCCAGAAGTATACTACTCTATTAAAAAACAGACACGTATCCACACTCCTAACACTCCCTGCACGTGATAGTTCATGTTTCTGTTTGACACACTGGGCATAAGTCACGGGGCGTAAAGGTTTTCCACTTTAATGTCACCACCAGTCTCTCTTATATTATGGAACGTCAGTATCGTGGAAACGTGACGACTGAATTGGCTTAATTTCACCGCAGTCAAAGGCATTTTCTATGCGTGACATGACCGCCGCTCTGTTCAGTTCTGCATACGCAATGATCTGGACTCATTTCTATTCATGTTCAAGTGCAGCTTAATGAACAGGTGTAACGGTTTTCAGTTTCTTTGCCTATGTGTTTGGTTCCTTGTTTTTCTGTATAGGTCTGAGTTCATTTCCTGTTTTATTTTGTAGGGTTTCCTGTTTGTTGTTGTAGTGAGTTTTACTTTGGGTCCCCATCTGTCCTGAGTGTTTCCACCTGTGTCTTGTTGTTGTACTTGTATTTAAGTCTTGTCTTCCCTTCCTCCTGTGCTGGTCCATAGTTTGATATTATGATGTTCCCTTGTTTCGAGTATGCCGTGTTTTGTTTTCTAGCCTGCTAAGCAGTGGATTTTGGTTTGTGGTTTTTTTGTTAGTATTAAAGCTCTTGTTCACTTGCAACTCCAGCGTCCTCCTCTCTGCATCTGGGTACTCTCTAACAACAGGGGGTTCCAATTGTTCCTTCACAAAGACTACAGCGCGTGGGCAATATAACCCCTAACTAACCATCCGGTCCCTTTAAAGCTGAAAGGTGTGGATTAGGTAGCAGGTCTGTCTTGTTTATGATTCGCTGAATAATTGTGTTGCTGATGGAAGAGCACACATACAAACTAAAGTCTCAAAAAGTATTTCAATCGTAAATAAATCTAAACATATATTAGAATACAACAGTAATATTATTGTACTGCCCTAATGTACATTTTCACTCTGTTAAAATTGGGGAATAATTATAGCTCATACCTCCGCTGTTACTTCGAAACGACGTCGAATTGTACAAAGCCGGTTCTGATCACTTGCTTTATCATCACTTTAAAACTGTATACTTGATTTTTACTGTGCAACTATACGAGCTGGGAAATCGCTACCATCTATCCAAAAAAGTTCTTGAAATGAAGGAGACGATGTAGACTCAGATCAACTGATAAGAACCACTAAACTGTTCTGGGCAAACCTGGAAGGGTTCAGTAATGAGCCTCAACCCAATGTTTCAATATTACAAGGACAATGTATAAAGAAACTCTTATTTCATGATATGAAGATAAGAGGAATTAAGGATTGACAGGTGTTTGAATAATTCCAAATACATGTGTGAACTTGATTGTGGTGAAATAATCAAAGCTCTTTAATTACAACCACTGAGTGTTACATTGTAATGTGCAATAATGATTAATGAACGGTTTGAATTACAATAAATAAGCTAGCGAATTTGTTTACTTGATCTGCAATGTGTAACAATAATTACTGGTTTAATGTGATCATGTGTTCTAATAATCAATGATTATTACATAATGGTTACTGTTACTGTTTACTGAAATCATGAATGAATGTTTTCTGAAGATCATCAATCATTACTAGGCACTGGAATTTGTTAAATGAAAGAATCTTATCCGCTCAAAACCGGATTTCAAAAATGGTAGAACTATAAAATGAATTTACTCAGTAGGGGTGGGATTATATAAACTTGATTCTTCCCGCTCCTTTTCAAGCAGTAAATCAAACTTTACTTATACTTTAGTTAATGATCACTGTATTTAATTAAGCAAAAGTGATTTAAGTGACTTTTTTGTTTTGATTTATTTTCTGTCTTTTTAATCTATGCATTTCATCATTTGATTTGATTTTGATTTGATTTGAAATGGTTTATTTCAAGCAATTAAGTTGAAATAATACACAAAAGCAATATAATCATCAGTTGTACATTCATACAGTAACTAATCAAACTTAGGATAATTAGACATATTAATAAATATTGTTTGAAAGGGAGTGGAAGGAAGTGAATTTATATAATCCCACCCCGTTGTACTATAACCATTTTATTACATGATTTATCAATATCCAGTTCCTAGCTATTATCAGACCGAATTAAGAATCATGAAGTATCAGTAAAGCACATGACAAAGATGAATTACTTAATTATTATGTAAAAAATAACTATTTTAGAAATCAACATGGCAAATGCAGATCAGTTATCTAAATATGTAGATTATGTTACTTATAAAAGTCATTCATATGATTAAAAATAATACTATATCAGTAAAATAGACACAACACTGTTTCAGAGATTTTCATAGCAAAATTTCATCAAGTATCAAAAGTTAAAAACGTGCAAAATTATGTTACATTAGGAAAGATTTTGAATTAATTTATCAATTTTTGGAGCAAGTGAAGTAATATCATTAAACATCGATCAATTTAACCATTTTCAATAAGTGATTAATCACTTATTTTACTTTATATATATATATATATATATATATATTGTAGTTTTTCCTTTTTATATATATATATATAATAAAGTAATGCTGTAAGGGAGAATAAAAAGGGTCCATAATTTGTCAATTCTCCAAGGTTGGTATTTCTTCTTCTGATGAATAACAGCTGTCCTTCTGGGTTTGAACAGTTTGTAGTTCTCTTCGATGTTATGTCTGCAGACATTAGATTCAGGTCCATATCCATCTTCAGCTGATATCAGCTGCGGTTAAAGTTGAGGTCAAGTTGTCTGCAGGTCAGAACTTTGCTGAGAATCAGGTCACTTCAGACTTTTGGAGAAAGTGATGAGTCCAGGTGTAATATTTCTTGAAATTATTTGGCTCTTTGGTTTATTACTCCATGTTGTTTCAGACGACCGTAATCAAGCACTTCTCAAAGTCCTTCACGGTGTTCACAACCAGAACCTTGGACCGGTCCGGTGGACCGAGTGGTTTAACGTTAATCCTGCAGCCTTTAACCCAAGTGTTCTCAATCTGCTTACGCTTCCTGAGAAGCTGTGCATGTTTGGAGATTTCAGCATTCCTTCTGGTCAGATGGTCGTTTAGATAAACAGCAGAACCTTTCAGGTTCTTCCTGAGGTTCATCAGAGCTAGCTTGTGTTTGTGATTCACAAACCTGATGAGGATCGCTGGTTTATCCGTCTCCTTTCTCCTGGGGAGCAGGTGGCAGGTCTCGATGGTGTTGAGATCCAGGGAAATCCCTTTAGATGTGAGAAATGATTGTATTTGATGTTCCAGAGATTCTGCACCACTCGCCGTATGACCAGCCCTGTACTAGCTACGCTAGCGCTAGCATTAGCAGTGCTAGCTCCTGCTGCATTCAGCTTCGTTCGAGGTTTGATTGGTAATCCAGTGAGAATGACATTATTCATCCTTACTTGTTGTTCCACATCGTCCAGTCGTTTCTCCAGAATGTCGACCCGGTTTTCTCGTTGCTCGTTTTGAGCCCGAAATCTTCGGAACTCTTCCATCATTACCCAAAGTGGCGTTAGCTTAGCCGACACCTGATCCATAAAAGATCTAAGCGTTTCTTGAATACCATCAAGGTCTTTTTGAGGTCTTCATATTCCTGGGTTTTCTTAGGGGCCATGGTCAGCTCTCTTTTTGGAGAAAATCAACTTTTTAAGTCATTTGAAGATATTTTCTTCTGTAATGAGTTTGATAAATATGTGTAAATTCTTTATTGCTTTGACTACAATGCTTGAAATAAATCAATAAATCAAATCAAAATCAAGAGCGTTGAAACGTTTCATGGAGATCTCCGGTTGCTAACACGTGGGAATAATGTTAAGGGCGGGGCTACTGTTAGAGAGGCGGGGCTAATGTAAGGTATCGCAAAGGGTGGGACTGTCCATGCCACTTGCGCATGTTCACGTCACCATTGAAGAACTTGGTTTCTGCATTGGAGACTGTACAGTGTGAATACATGCGTCGTGGTACTTGCTGGGATGGCTTATACTTTGATTTCGATTTGGAACAAGCTACAGTGGACTTCGTGAAATGGTATGAGTCCCCAAAACCACTCCCCAAACATTGAGGAGACGTGATGAAATGCGCAACATTTGTCGTTGCAGACCAGAATCCCACACGTCGCATCGTGACAATGTTTATGAGCGCGGTGAGGAGAGGTCAGATGTTTAAGCCCTTAATACAGAATAATCAACTGCACTCTGCAGACGTAAAGGATGTAATAGCAGACAATGAACCATCTTCTAAAACATATTAGCTGTTGCATAATAGCGTGAATAATAATGGTGTTTAGAGCTCAGGTAGGGAAGGTGTGGTATCGAAAAAGACAAAAAAAACTTGATATCACTTAAGTGATAATAAACAGTGACCTGTGATTGTTTTCTATCCGCAAAATAAAGGTGATCAGCATGATGTAAAATATTAATAACTTGCGTAATTTTAGGTCTATTGAGCTATTTGATTCATTTCAGTGTTTGGAATTGGAAGCTTTATTGTTTGTGGTCACCAACTTTTATCTCTGGACCTTAGCAGATTGCAGTCCCTACTAATGTGTATACACACTGGATGGGGCTGGGGGCCCCCGGGATGGCTGGGACCCCAGAGTGCGTGTGGACGGCCCTGAGCTCCGCTCCGCTGATCCGCTCCGTCTGCTGCTTCGCGCCGGTCTGCTCCGGCTCCGGGATTGGCTGCAGCCCGTTTGTCGGGAAGAAAGAGCTGTTGTGAAGGCTCCGAGTCACCGACTGGATCCGGCCGGCGGCGGACGCCCTCCCTACCGAAGGCTGCGTCGCCACCCCCCCTTGTCACGGTGATCCGCAGTACCGTCGCTTGGAGCTCCGCCTCAAAGAGTCCCGGTCCAGGCGGGAACGGCAAACGCCGCGGAGGAGCCAGGAGGAGCAGCCGAGAGACCGAAGAGACCTCGAGCCGCTGTTCCGACCGACCGACCGACGAGCCGCGCGCGCGGCCTGAGGTGTGTCTGAACCCACCGAAGCCCCGCGCGCTCGCTGCGAGAACACTCAGCCCGGTGCGACGTCGGGGAGCCGCGTGCGTTCGCCCTGCAGGCCGCCGTAAGCGCCCGCGCGCACACCGCGGTCCAGGCGCGTGCTCGTAGCTGCTGAATAACGGTTCGAGTCAGGTCTCAGCGGGCGCGTGTTTCCAATCCTCACGTGCGCGTGGAGCCGCTCGCGACACATTGTTGCGTGCAGGTCCTGCCGCTGGAGCGGTTCCCTGGCAGTAACGCGTTACATTTACTCAAGTAACTTTTTGAAAAGAGAAACGTGACTGGTCCCTACTCTGGGTGCATTTGCAGTCTGACGTTACTTTGCGCTGTCTCGTTACAGTGAATTGTTGTCACGTGCAGACTGTAAACAAACAAATGTTTACTTTTCTTCTGATTGATTGATCATTTTTGTTGTACTGACTCCATTAATTTAAGGTGAATCAGATTCCCATGATTATTCTGTAGTACTAATACTCTTAATACTTTCCTGTGGACGCGTTGGGAGGAGGAACAGTGATGGTGCTGGTAAAAGGAGGCTGAGGTCTGGAGGAGGACAGAAGAGGAGGCTCATGGATATAGAGGAGGAGGAGAGGAGGAGGGGGTTAGAAGGAGACGGATGATCGTCATGGAGACCCTTAAACAGCTGAAAGAAGAAGGCGGCTGGACTCTGGGTCTTGGGCTGCCATGGAGGAGAAAAGTTGTTTCAGTTTGGAGGAGGAGGTCGCCTCCTTCAGGTGAAGATGGACGTCCAGAGTTTGGCGTTGAAGACCCACTCTAATGATTTTCACGTGTTCCTGTGGCGTTTTTCTGATGATTAAGGACTAATATGAAGAAAAGTAAGCCTCAAGTTGCATTTCAGAGTATTTCTTTATTCAAATTGTTCGTTTGTAAAATAATACTCGGATTTCTGGGGGACGGATCGGGGGGGTCGGGACCCCTCTGCTGCTCCATAGTGATCCTTGTTCCTGGAGAAGCGTGCTGTCTGTCAGGCGGACTCTGAGGGGCCGGATTATCAGGAGGAGGACCCGGGTTTTTAAGCCATGCTGACTTTTGGATACTAGTTTCCTTTGGGGGGAGGGGGCAATGAGGATTAGGCAGTTGAGCCCTCAGAATGACAGTGCGCCGCCGCCGCCGCCGCCTTATGCTGCTCCGCTCACTGAGGCCAGGCGTGCACCGGGACTCTGAATGTTTGCACAAAAACTGATGGAAGGCCAGGATCTCCGCAGACAAATCTTCTTCTCGTGAACATCCAAACTGTCACGTTATTTCACGTCTTTATCTTTTTTAAAATCAAGATGGAGGTATACAGGTAGGTTGCCCTCTCTCAGTGGGTGGGCTGCTCCTGCCCCAGGTGGAGGACTTTAAATATCTTGGGGTCTTGTTCACGAGTGAGGGAAGACCGGAGTGTGAGATTGACAGGCGGATCAGAGCGAATGTGTAAACGATACCGTCGTCTGGTGCATGTTGTGGTTTTACTCTGAGACGTTTTTATACGGGGCTGTGAAGGAAGTAACGCCAAAGCTTTGGAGAATTCTGGGGTCAGGAATCGCAGCCGACAAACCAACTGCATTCTGGGCTCAGACAGACTGTGGTGCAGATCTGGTACAGGCGGATCTGCAATTAGTTTGGGAGAATGGTGACGAGTGTTCTCTTTTTTTAAATCTTAATCCTCGATCTGTCTAAGAGAGTCGAAAAAGTTTTTACCAGATATAATTCAAAATCAAAGTTCAAAGCAGGCTGATAAGAAAACTCTGATGACCCAGCATTCTAGCAGCATTTAAACGCATCATTTCAATCTGGAGACATTAAAAAGTCTCATATCTGAAATTGTGTAGAACGATTTAAGGTTTGTATGCAGAGGAGACGTTTGGAACCGTAGTTGGTTTTAAGCTGCTGTCTGTTCAAGTCGTGCGTGTGTAATGAGTATTTTGTGTTGTTTTTTGTTTTACATTTTTGATATTCGAGTGTACATGTGAATACACTATTGCAAGAACACACAGTTACACACCAAATTTATTGTGTGAGTTACAAATCAAGAATTACACACAAATCCAAAGTCACACACAAACATGCAGACACAAGTTACAAGTCAAGAAGTACACACACACACACACACACACACACACACACACACACATATCATTCTCTCTATAAAAATCAGCCATCAGGTTCTTTTATATCAGAAAAGGAGATTCCACAAGCGATCGGAGATGTTTTATTGTTTCCCAAAGTCCAACTGAGATCCACGGATTGGAAACGTTTTTGTGTTTTCCAAACATAGATTGTATAGACTCCTCACTAGCTGCATTTCCATCGACTATGAAATAAATTGGCATAACAGAGACACAACAATTTGGAAAAAACTAAAACAAAGTTTTGTGCTTGAAGGAGGAGGTTTTTAAGGCGTATCAAAATTGACATTATTCACAAAACTGTAATGGAAACACTTTTTAGAATTAAATGACCAGCAACCGGATGGCGACTTGGTAGGAACTCTTCTGGAAAATCACCAGTTCTCAAAAAGGCTTCATCCGGAGCCACTCCCACGTTAAGGAGCTCGCCGCTTCACGGCCTGAATAAGACGCCAGCTTCTCCTGTGATAGTTGATGATGAGCGCTAGTGCCGTGGCAGAAATCTGAATGTATCTGCTGTCAATCATTGTTCACACCTGCCGCCATGTTTTGAATGACAGCAGGTGAGTTGGTTTGTGTTTTCTTCACATAATTAGGATTTAATAGAAACTTTCATTCTGAATCTCTGTTTGCCTAAGCAGCGTTAAAATTAGCGATTATCCTGTTGTCCGAACCAAAATTAACCTGATGGTTGTCCGTGTGACAACCTGGTCTTTTATTCAACATTTTGGTATTTTTAGACTATTTTTCAAGTTTCAATAGTTAGTTTTTGGCAACCTTTGAATTGAGACGTATGCAGCAAAGTCTTTCCACTGACAACCGAAGTGCGTGCATGCTAGCCAATCCTTTCTGTTTGTACATGTGCACTTTTCAATAAAGATTATTCAAATAAAGGTGTTGAACAACAGTACCTGGAGCGACCGCTAGAGGTCTCCATAAACACGCAAAAAGATTTAAAACATTCATAAAACACCATAACTTTTACTCATAACAGAACAGACTGACATGAGCTGAAAAAAACCTTTTTCCATGGGATTAATATGATATTATAAATTTGTACAACAGTCTTTGAATTTTATATTCTTTAAGCAACAATTATCAAAACCAAAGAAAAAATGAACCAATATATTTAAATCGGTGTAAAGATACTAGTTATAAAGATATTAGTTTCAAGTTTCTGGCAATACTTTGTGTAACCAGATGCTTCCATATTTAGTAAAATGTTTGTTTTTATTATGTAAAGAGTTTTTTAAATGTCCATCATAGGAGGCAGTTGATATTAGACGTATAGAAGAAATAAAGATGTAAGTACTGACATCCGAGTAGGTTTCGTTGCTGTTGAATATATTGGTATCGAACGACAACCAAAAATTGGGGAGGACAACCAAGTTTACTTGCCAGGTTGTCCAGAGGACGACCATTATTTTCCTTATTTCAAACGCTGCTAAGAGAAGCTTTACTCCTGCTTGTTCCAAAGTTGACTCCAGGATCCGACCGAACCCCAAAGCTGTCCGTCTCCTGTTCTTGGTGTTCATGAGTTTCTAATGACTGAAAAAAGCTGCTGAGATGTTTCTGCTGCAGATGAGCTGGTCTCATCCCAGCTCTTCCTCTTTGACAGGATCACCTTCAGGGGGTTTGGACATCTGGTCCGGATGGGTCTGGATTTTTCCCAGACGAGATGTTTCAGTCGTATCCCGCTGGAAGAGGAGGAGAGGGCGGACGAATGTCGTGAGGGGATTTTGTCCGTACGGTTCCCTTGCAGTCTTTGGCATTTGCCGTGTTTGTCTCCAGCCGCTCGCGGCGTTGGAGATTTAACCCCAACCGGAGCGATCAGCTAATTCTGTGAGCAGCTGTCGAGGGCGGTGTGCACGTCTGAGGTTTCAGAGGCCTCCTAAGTGGCATTAGTTGTCAGACCTGTGAGTGTGGCGAGATTTGATGGAATTGACGGTGGAGCTAAACGGTGCTTGGAAACCCAAACAGACTGAATTCCTTGATGTGTGTTTCCACTCCATCTAAAGCAGATTAAAAGTAGTTGTGGGGTCTGGTCTGCTTTGGGAAAATCTTTGTTTGAATGTATTTGACACCATAAAGGCAGAGCACTGACACGTCTGTGTTTGCCCTTTAAATGTGTCACTGATGAAGAGGAGCTGTGAGCGTGCCGCTAACCCGTCGCCTGCAGCTGAAGGCTGCTGCTGCTGCTGCTGGGGACGTCCATCACAACATTTCCGTTTGCAGTTTCAGTGCTGGGCCTGCCTTCAAGGATGGATGGATGGATATGAGGTTGGATGTATCAAATCAAATTGGTTGACATGCGGTCTTTAGCTTGCTTGCTAATCCCTTTGACTAAATAGCGTTTATTCCTAATCTTTTGATCAGCTGACCACTTGCGCTAGAAGAGGCAGAAGACTGACTTGACAACGTGAGTGGAGAGAAGCTAGCAGACGGTTCAAACTCAACAGGATGAAATAACATATCATATTTGTTTATGTAATTAGTGTGTTTTATTTGTAGTTTTTCAGGCAAAATTTAGAGAATTGGCAGCTAACTTCCCGTAGTTGGTCCGACCCCAGGAGCTGCTGTCTGCTAGCAAACCCAAGAGGACCTGGCTGCAGACATCAAGGGTCCAGTTACGATTTTCCCATTTTACGCTTTAATAAAGGTTCTTTTTTAGAATTCTGAACCCTGTGGCCCCCATTTTAAGCTGCTCTCTGAAACTTGATTTTGTGCTGACGGCTGCAACAGGTGCTGCATCTTGACATATTTAAGCTATAATAAAAGGTGTTCCAGTTCTGAAAAGGTTTTAAATGTTCATTTTGAACGGCGCAGGGGGCCCTGAAACAGACTGGTAACCGGTCCAGGGTGTACCTCACCTTCACCCTGCGGTGGCCCAGTTAGGCTCAGGCAGCTCCGTCACCCCTGAAGGAATTAGAGGTAAGATCGGGCCTAAAAAATCCAGCCCGACCCGACACAGACATTAAAGCTGAACTCGGCCCGAACCCGACCAATTAACCTGATTTGCAGGCCCGAGCCCGAAACGAACCCGAAATTTCAATTTATCCTTTGGCAGAAAAAAACCCGCCAGATTTCTTTAAGGTAAAATAATCTACATATTTTTATGATCATGAAAGTTATTTTCTGTCGCTGCAGCCGCGCGCGTATAAGCTGCTGTTGTGGCATAGAGTTCTGCTGGAAGCGCTGCGCATAGGTTCCTCCCTCCATGACAAATGCATTTGATCAATGAAATAACGCTGGAACACAGAAGAAGAGGCCAGACAGAGAGAGTGACAGAGAGATCTGGATGCGCACTCGCTTCATTACGCGGAGAAATACTGCAGCCGCAGCGGTGCGCGTTTGCCTTTTCAGTTTCACTGTCTGAAGTTTATCCTTGACTTCCTGCTGCTCCATATCGGGGATCCCTAAACAAAATAGACGCGGGCTTGGGGAGGGAAGATTACATTCACGACACGTGTGCAGTTCTGATGTACAGGATTAATAAAGAGCAACTAAAAATGATAACCGCCGCCTAAGGAGCTTCTTTGCAGCCATTACAACGTATTTATTAAAAAAGTCAGCGAGAGAGAAGCCCGGCCCGACCCGACCCGAACGTAATGACTGTCATTTAGTGCCCGACCCGACCCGACCCAAAATTCTGCTCGCCTTCAGCTCGGGCTTAAGATCTTACCTCTAGAAATAATACAGCGAGTTAAGAAAATACAATTTTGAAAGGGTTAATCTTGTACGTTTGTAGTTTCAAGATTGTAAGACTAGTACAGGGGTCGGGAACCTTTTTGGCCAAGAGAGCCATAAACGCCACATATTTTTAAATGTAATTTCGAAAGAGCCACACAATAATGTCGTGCCCCTGTCCCACACTGAGGCACGGAGACTTAACCTCTTTTAAGGTTCCTTATTAGATTACTGTAGACCGTAACAAACGCCGTACAATTAAT
The DNA here is from genome assembly GCA_023969325.1 of Oryzias curvinotus. Classification (NCBI taxonomy): domain Eukaryota; kingdom Metazoa; phylum Chordata; class Actinopteri; order Beloniformes; family Adrianichthyidae; genus Oryzias; species Oryzias curvinotus. The sequence continues at coordinate 22,483,638 of CM043722.1, read as the reverse complement.
TCATCAACTCCTGAATCTCTCCCGCTGAGACGAGAGCTCTTCTCCCAAATTTATATTCCCTGCTCCCGCATCAGCCCTCCCATTTCCCTTATTCGGCCCATAGCTGAACCCCATTGGTCCAAACTACCTAACAACAGGCTGAGTGACAGAACTGAGAGCCAATCAGATCTCTGCTTGATGCGTTTGATGAACTCCAGAACTTTTAACGCGTCCCAACAGCGGACCCAACTCAGTCCGCGACAATATGTTTAAAACTAAATATACAAGCGAATGTGAGCATTTAATGTAATTTCAACACTTTGAAAGTACAATAAGTCTGTGGATTCTTTTTAATAACATTGTTATGCTGTTGCTAATAAATGATGAGTATTTCTCGTGGTGGTTCTGCTGATGGTCTAGTCTGGTTGATACGTAGTGAGTTTCTGCTTCATGCAGGCGTTGAGACTTTAATCCTGATCGTAGGTCTGAATGTTCTGTAGATGTGACAAAGACTCACATGCAGACGTGGAGACAAACACACACTCACACTGCAGTGAGTGACGGGCAGCGGGTTTCACGTTATTATAATCCCTGCGTGATTCACCTGCTGCCTGTCCCCCCTCCTCTGCTTTCTTCGTCACACATCCCATCCCCGCATCTGCGCGCTCTTTCTCAGAGACGGGAGCGCGCAGGTTTAGGCACGGCAATTAATAGATTTTTCGGCTGGTATAAAGTCTATGAAATAGTAGATAATAGTAAAGTGAGTGCTGGCGCAGATTTTTCTCTCCAAGCACCGCTACTACTGCGCGCCCCTCTGGCATCGCATCGCGCACGAGAAGGACTGGTCTAATGAAAAAAAAAAAAGGATAATTAAAGATTTGTCTGCGAGCCATACGTGACCATCAAAAGAGCCATATGTGGCTCGCGAGCCATAGGTTCCCGACCCCTGGACTAGTAGTTCAATATAAAATAAAAGTAAAAACCTTCCTCTGCAAAGATTGTGCAAACATGAACTCAACTTCTGCTTCCATTTTTCAAAATAAAGCATACAGACAAAAAAAAAAACGGAGACAATGGGGCTTTCTGGTCTAAACGTTTCTTCAAATCTTGTGGAAAAGCTGTGTGACAAAGCTTGACCGTTTGGTTTGGTACACAGGCAACTCACACTTGGATGAACAGTGTTCTGCTCTTTTATTCCAGGAGGGACATCGTAAAAAATAACCTGGTAGGTTCTGCACAGGAGAAGGAAAGGGAGGGAAAATTGCACTGAAAAAAAAAATCTGCAAAACAGCAAAAGATGAACGGCGACTGTTTTGCCCCTTTTAACGTCTAGGGGTACATCGAGGGGCATAACATAAAAAGTCATGTTTTGGCTACCAAATTTTAAATGAACAAAAACACCAAACAAACGTCTCCAGGCTCCCTTCTCACAGACTGGAGGTCCATGTGGTGCTTTTAAAGGCTGCCTCCATCGGGTCGGGTCCAAATGGGAGGCCACACCCTTTCCAGCACACCTGAAAATAATCACACATAGACGTACAAACACAAAGCTCCACAAAAACACAGAAGTCCCACTCTGACTCTGACACACAGAACAAACAGAACTAAATATGGCCACAGCCGTAACAGCGACATAGTACTGTGTACTGTATTTAAAAAAGAATACAGTACTACAGCACAGAATACAGTTAAACCCCCGTTTTTTCGGGGGTTTAACTGTATTCTGTGCTGTAGTACTGTATTAAAAAAGTAGAGTACAGAAAAGGTGAAATTTTTACGGCTACTAGAGGATTTTTTTTACATCCGTCAGTGGCCGTCCAGGCAGATTTGGAGGTCGCGTGGTGGCAGTCCAGTGACAGGCGGGTGGCAGGAAGGTGGCAGCGTGATAATTGGCTGATAGGAGGGTCTCCAAGGTCCCCAATATCGTTTGACGATCAGCAGAATTCAGACTGCCACCCCCCTGCCCCTGTGCTGCCACCGTTTGTTAGAAATCCTACTTCTGTACGATTTCTAACAACCTTTACGAGGGCTGTTGACATGGGCCGGGGGCCTGGCGATGACCGGACGACGATCTGGTGAACCCGCCCACTGTGGGTCCAAATGGGGAGACGGCATTGATGGAGCACAGAACTCATCGTGGTGTTGGTAGCACCACAGCGACTTAGAGACCTGCGTCTTGAAGAATTGCAGTTGATGCTGAGAAGAATACCGTTTTCATAAAAGAGGAGCAACGCTAGAAGGGTGAGGGAGAAGACGTTGCAGAGTGTATAGTGTACAGCAGGGGTCGGGAACCTTTTTGGCCGAGAGAGCCATAAACGCCACATATTTTTAAATGTAATTTCGAAAGAGCCATACAATAATGTAGCGTCCCTGTCCCACACTGAGCCATGGAGACTTAACCTGTTTTAAGGTTCTTTATTCTGGTTAGTGCAGGCCGTAACAAACGCCGTACAATTAATTAATCAATTCCTGAATCTCTCCCGCCGAGACGAGAGCGCTTCTCCCAACTTTATATTCCCCTGCTCCCGCATCAGCCCTCCCATTTCCCTTATTCGGCCCATAGCTGAACCCCATTGGTCCAAACTACCTAACAACAGGCTGAGCGACAGAACTGAGAGCCAATCAGATCTCTGCTTGATGCGTTTAATGAACTTCAGAACTTTTAACGCGACCCAACAGCGGACCCAACTCAGTCCGCAACAATATGTTTAAACTAAATATACAAGCGAATGTGAGGATTTGATGTAATTTCAACATTTTTAAAGTACAATAAGTCTGTGGATTCTTTTTAATAACATGGTTATGCTGTTGCTAATAAATGATGAGTATTTCTCGTGGTGGTTCTGCTGATGGTCTAGTCTGGTTGATCCGTGGTGAGTTTCAGCTTCATGCAGGCGTTGAGACTTTCAACGTGATGGTAGGTCTGAATGTTCTGGAGATGTGACAAAGACTCACATGCAGACGTGGAGACAAACACACACTCACACTGCAGTGAGTGACGGGCAGCGTGTTTTAAGTTTGGACAATCCCTGCGCGATTCACCTGCTGCCTGTGCCCCCCTCTGCTTTCTTCTTCACATGTCCCGTCCCCGCAACTGCGCGCTCTTTCTCAGAGACGGCAGCGCGCAGTTTTAGGCACGGCAGTTCACAGGTTTCCGGCTGGTACAAACTCTGTGAAATAATAGATAATAGTAAACTGAGTGCTGGCGCAGATTTTTCTCTCTAAGCACCGCTACTACCGCGCGCCTCTGGCATGGCATTGCGCCGAGAAGGACTGGTCTAATGAAAAAAAAAAAGTATAATAAAGATAATATAAAAAATAACAAAGATTTGTCTGCGAGCCACATGTGACCATCAAAAGAGCCATATATGGCTCGCGAGCCATAGGTTCCCGACCCCTGGTGTACAGTATATAGACAGTTTATTTACTTCCGGGCAGCTGGCGGCGCTTGACATGTACGACCGCCGTTTGGAGACATTTACACATCGCCCAGTCCAATTTGGCTGCCCCCCCCTGTGTCCCCCCCGATTTTATATAGATGTTTTTTGCCCCTGACTGACTGACGCCTGATGGCCGGCGTCTACATACATGACCAGACCAGAAAATCGGGTCTTGAATCTTGAAGATTCTGCAGATCGCTCCCCCCATGGCGCAGTTGGCAGTTGTATTTGTGACCAAACCGTAAACTGACATTTGTCTTTCGTCCAACAGCAGTTGTTACGTGAATTTCTGCTTGTTTGCTTTCTGGTCTCCAACGCTCCCTTCACACCGGGCATGCGATGCACGTTCAAGAACACGCAAAAAATGCGCTTTTGGTTCACACAGGTCTGTCGTTAGCCGATACTAACGCATGGACTAACGGCTGGAAGAGGCTTGGCGCGAAATGTCGAATCGGTGCAAATCTGGCTCCAGGCTTCTCCTTTCACAGCTCTATTCTGATAAATGAAAGACTTGGTGTAATAGAATTCCAGCCAGACATGAACTGCAATTATTCATTTCCCCTCCATGATCAATTTACAAACAGTTTGCACTGCTGTAGCTACCCATACGTCGCTACCAAATCTAAGACCCTGATTGGTCAAAAACCGACGGGTGGATGTGAGAATTCGGAACCCGGAAGCTCGAAACGCGTGTCAAAGTCAGGCGTTTAGGGTCATCGTGGTCGTACGGTCGAGGTAGAACTTCCTCTGAGGACCTTTTCTGCACCGTCGTTCTGTCCATATCAGCAGATGCAGATATTTACCCCCTGTGTTTGCTCATTTGCTCATACTTGTTTCTTTGTTTGCTTATTTATTTATTTAAAGTTTCATAGTCATTATTCTTTGTACGTGGGGGCCATGGGTCATGTGTTTTAACGGAGGGGAGTGGGAAATGTTGTGTGTTTTTTGTTTTTAATGTTAAAGCGCTTCGACTTGTACAAAATGCATGATAAGCGCTATTTTATAAATAAAGTTTGATTTGATTTGATTTACCCTCACCGGCGTTCTGTTGATGTCGTTGTGCAGCTTCAACTGAGGAATTTTTTTATTTTTTTCATCTTTGTTTCATCTTTAGTGTATGCAGAAAAATTATAAGCTACTTCTCCCTCCCCCGACTCCCACAGAGCCATGAATCTACCCGCTGTGCAGCTGCTGCCAACATAGCTGTCCGCTGACCTCCTGCTTGCAGCTTAGGATGCTGGGAATGTGTCGCGGTCGCAGGAAGTTCCTGGCAGCCTTTCTCGCCCTGCTCTTCATCCCAGCCCTCACCTGGCTGTACCTGTCCGCAGGGGCGTATCAAGGTAAGCCGATGGGAGGGTGACAGAGCTGATGACTAGAGCTCAACAGGAGGCAGGTCCTCTGCAAACTGTTACTCCATGTTTTCCCTAGGAAGATGATTTAAAGTCCCACTCAGGTGGAAATGGTCTGTTTAGTTTAAAAGCCTGACTAAAAAGATGCGTTTTTAAAAGTGACTTAAAATCACTGATGGTTCTGGCAGACCTCACAGAGAAGGGGACAGCATTCCAGAGTTTAGGAGCTGCAACTGAAAAGACTGTCTCCCCGAGTCCCAAGCCGAGTCCTGATCCCACGGTTTGCAAGCAGGAGGTCCAGCAGGTTACCGTCACCTGAAGGGCGCCCACCAGGCAACTGGTACCTGCCTGGATTTGAACGCACAGCACGTTTATTTTGGAAAGAAAATCAAAAGAGAAAAAACAGGAAGTTGTTAAGAATAAAATAGAAAATTAGGAAATACTTCCTCTAGTGGACATTTGACAAACTGCATTAGATGAGCTTTTCATTGGGGAAAAAAGGTTTCAAAAAAGAGTTCATTGATATCAGAATGAACTATCTGCTGATTCACGCTCAGAATATGTATAATATATAGCTAAAGATTTAAAACCAAATAAACACAACAAGAAGTAAGTGAAGACAGACCACATTTGTTTTTGTTTTTGTTGTTTTTGGCAGGTCTTACATTTTTTATAGACTTTCGTCTCCATGTAACAAACAGACACTCGTGGACAGAAGTGAAGTAGCCTGCCTCTGCGGGGTTGGGGTGCAGCGGAGGCAGGAAATGCTCACAGATGTGTGGGATTTGAACAGCCAGCAGCCAGCATCAGTAGTTCAGTTCCTGTGGTGCAGAGACGGCGCCTCACCGTCAGGATTGTCTCTCCTCCAGGTTTCCTCTGAAAACCCTGAACTCGTGAAGGGCCAAAAACATCCATCCCAAAAAAACAACCGCTTGTGTTTTTGCTGCGGTTCAGAACGTAAACGTTGAACCTCTGCATCACGCGTTCACTGCATGTTGATCAGCATCCGGAAGACGGGGAAAGCGTGGAAGTCCTGAGGGAAACAGAAAGCAGCTGCTGCTTGGCTCATCAGCATTCAGCTCGTGCTCCTGAGAGGCGGCTGGCCGTCCCTGCAGGCCTCCGTGGGTCTGATGCCGGCACCTCTGTTTCTGTGGCTCCAAGTGCTGACTGTGGGGCGTTCGGTCGGACGAACTGCAGCTCCGAAACAGGGTTGAAGAGGAGCTTTGCAGGGCAGCATCAGGGCTCAGGTCACCACCAACCCCAAAGGGGTTCACTTCCAGATTGGACAGTCCACTAGAGCTGTGTTTTGCAACCAGAGTGCCGTGGGAGATGGTCAGGTGTTCTGTGGGAAATTCTCCAAAAACGTACGTCGTAAATATACGACTTTATTCTCGTGTTTAACAGTGATGACTCGTTTCTTGTAAATTTAGGACTTTAAAGTCAGTAAGTTAAAAAAATCTTTGTTTGGTTTGTAAACTGACCCCAAAACTGAAAAGTTTTGAGTTCAGAGTCCTTGGAGTCATTTTGGATGAAAGTTAGTCTTGGAAACTAAAAACCAAATTTCCCTTCGTGGATTACTAAAGTTGTTCTTGAATCTTGAATCTTGAAACCTCACATGTCATATGTTTGTCCTTTGTTCCCAATGGAATGCAGCATTTATTCTCTTCTGAAAAGAGGACTTAAGACCAATGAGCAACAGTCAGGTTTTTTTTCTCTTTACTCAGGTTCAGGTTGGGCTTGACACGAGGAATGCCAAATCTGTTGTCCGTGGTTGGTATTTGTCGGTGTGGTGGCTCTTGATGTTATGGATCACCCCCTGATGGGTTTTTTTGGGTTATCTCATAGCAGGTTGTCTGTGGCCTTCATGATTGGTCACAGCTGTCTGCGATTGTCTCATGTATTTAGTTTCATCATTGAAGGAAGCTCCTCACTGTGTTTGGCGAAGCGTCGTCTGTAGTCGGTTGCTGTGTGGCTTAATCTCCGTTGGATGTTCGTGACACTTGATGCTCTGGCTCCAGCCTCAGATGATTCCCCCCAATGCTCCACCTTGACAGTTCTCTGCTGCTGATTCACCTCTTTCTCCTTCGTCTTGTGTACAGCACTTTGGGAACAGCCAGCTCGTTTGTTGACCTTTTGGCGGCCTGTCGTCCTTATGAACGCTGTGTGGTCAAGTTAGCGGTCTCCTCCATGGTTGTTAAAATTCAAAAGGAGAGAGTCCCATCAGTTGTCGCACACCTGAATAGTTGTATTTTGTCCATCACGATGGACGATATCATCGTCCATCGTGATGGGTGACTGACATCCCGATGGAGAGACCACCATCGTGATGCCACGCCCCCGCCACGTTGCGAGTGGACCCCATAAGCCGCGGTTACATGTACAAAATATCTTGATGGGATCAATGGTCGGATTAGAATCCAACCGTGTACATGGGCCCAGAAAAAATGTTTTCAGAATATAAAAACGTTCACTAAGGTCACACTTTCCGTCGGAATAAAAACCGGAAGGATATAAATTTCGCCGAGCGGCTTTTTTTTTTCAAATTTTATTGAATGTAACAATTAAATACAAAACGACAGCGCCGAGCGGCTATATTCATTGACATGTCAGCTCGGTAAAATACGAGATGATCTTCTAAACGTGCTTTTAATAATGTTACGGTTATTATGAAACACCTGTTCGCTCATCATTTGAATCTTAATCCGTGTTGTCAGCGCTTTTTCTGAGCGCTGTTGTTAGCCCATGTTAGCATACTGCTATGCTAACATGGGCTAACAACATTAGCTTTGGGTGGCGCTGCATCCTGGGAATAACATCAGCCTTTATTTAGTCGGGACACGACTGGAAACACAAATCCACGTCATTGTTTGAATGTTTTCTAAGGACTGAGCGACATTTCTGCTTTGAAGCCCAAACCGCTGTGTCTGCTGACGATCCGAGCTGTGCTCAGACACTCACTTTTAGACCCGGTTCTGAGTTCGGCAGCTCGTACCCCTAGAGCTGCGGGACGGATCGCAGTCTTAAATCTCCCACAGATACCGCTCATGTACACCCCCCCCCCTCCCCCCTCCCATCAAACACAAAGCTGTAAGTCTGCACTCCGCCGGTCAACTTCACTAGTTAAGTGCGGGAGCGGACTACTTCTTTTCTATTTTGTTTGTTACTTTTTTGTTGAAGTCACTTCCCTCAGTTTATACTGGATCATCGCGGATGAGTCATTAGTTGGGAAATAAAATGAAAAAAGCAAAATAACGAATAGCAGTTATATAACAACGAAAAATGTGTTTAAAAAAATTCTCCCCCCCCCCCCCCCGACAATGTCATCGTCCATCCCGATGGTTGACAGCAAACATCGTCAACGGCCAATTTAGGGGACATCGCCCAACCCTAATTCATGACCTTCCAGTTTCAGAGCAGACACTCTTCAGCTACTGCCCTAGTTACTGTTTGCTGCTGAGTTGGGAGCTACTGGTCTAGACTCCGATCATGAAAGACTCGGGAGACATTTGTGTTCGGAGGTCATTAGCTGGTTAGACTACAGCACCTTGAGTTTCCAACATTAAGTTCTTTCACAACTCTGGATTTAAAAATATAACTGTTTTTTATCTCATATGCACCACAATCATCAAAAAGGACAAGGAAAAAAGACTTGAAATGTTTAAGTTAATCTGTAACGTAATATAAAATCAGAGTTTTACTTTTAAAAATGAATGACAAAGAAAATATTCAAGCTTTTCACCATAATTCAGTGTTTTATATCCACTTGTAAACTGTTTGTCCTTGAGTCTGATTGACATTTTTTTATTCCATAAGTTATAGCATTTTCTCACAAAGACATGTTTTTATTAAAGTCTGATCATTTCTTTGCTTTGACCTCCAGCCTGAAAGGCCGTGACCATTAGAGAGTCCCGTGTGAATTAAAACATGAGATCACGTCTGGTGTGTTTTTTTCCTGCAGCTGTAGAACTGTTCTGATAAGGAACGTTAAAAAGTCATTTCATGCTCTAAAGCCTCAGGATTTCATTCTCTCATCAGAATCAAATGCCTTCTTCTCTGTTCCCTTTGAAATGCAGATTTTAAAACACAGAACAGAAGGACTCCAGAAAATGAGCCACTAGGAACTTGACCTACATTCTATAAATCATGGGGGGGGGACTCCAGGCCTCAAAGGCCGTTGAATGTTTTCCAGATATCAGTGCTCTACTCACAGCTGATACCTGGATCAGGTGTGTTCAGTCAGTCAGAACATGGCAGAACAGGGTATGTTGGGAAACAAGCAGGAATTGGATTTTGGTCCCCACCCCCCCCTATAAAGCACATTTAACTCTACAGTAGTAAGATTCAAATCAATTCATTTTTATTTATACAGCCCAATATTACAACAATAGTCGTCTCAATAGGCTTCATACCAGTAATTGTATAAGAACATGAAATAGGTCATGGCTAAACTAAACGACAGTATTTTCATGACCATAGGGCGCACTGGGTTATAGGGTGCAGTTCCAGTTATGGGTGATTATTCTGTATTTGACACATTCAAAAGGCACCGGGTTTTAAAGCGCGGGCACATTAACACATAACGGTAAAACATGCATGCTAGTATGTAGCCGCGGTTACATGGGCAAAATATCTTGATCAGATCAATGGTCGGGTTAAAATTCACCCGTGCACATGGGCACAAAAAACCTTTTTTCAATTAGAACAAACGTTCCCATGGGTCACACTTTCGGTCGGAATGAATCGTTTGGGCATGTGCAGTAGTGCTGAAAATCCCGGAAGAAGAGGAGATGCGTCCCGTTGTAAACAAACAGCTGCCACATACATTTATGCTGCAGCTCAGTAATATGCGAGATGATCTTCCAAACGTGCTTTTATTAATGTTTTGAATATTATGAAGCGCCTGTTTGCTCATCGTTTTATTTAATCCGTGTGGTCAGTGCTTTTTTTTGTGGAAGAACGGAGCTGGAGGAAGGGTTAGGACAGGCTATAAACACGGGCTAACAACATTAGCCTTGTGGACACAAAATCCATGCGGGAAACGCTGCAATCTGCATCTTGGCTGCACATAAATGTGTGGGAATAACATCAGCCTTTATTTTGTCGGGAGACAACTGGAGACACAAATCCACGTGATTATTTGAACTGTTTCTAAGGTCTGAGCGACATTTATTTCTGCTCCGAAAAGCTCACACACCGCCCCAAAGCCGCTCTGTGAGCTAGTGGCCAAAGCTCTGTTCGAACACGGTTCCTCCTGAGTCCTGCAGCCGCTAACCCAGTGGGACGGCTCGCAGTTTGAATCATCCCACACATAACAAAACAACAAAACATACATGTAACTAAGCAACCCCCACCCCACCCCATATGCAAAGTTATCCGGCTGCTCTGCTCACTGCTCACCGAAGCGCTCCTGCCCCGGTGTGTGAGAGGCAGAGAGCCAGCGGGGCGAGAGTGGAGCGGCGCTTTTCACTGGGTCCTGCAGAGCAGCTGATCGGTCCCGTATGCGCTCCAAAGCTTTCTCTCAGCCAAACACCGTCTATGCATGACGTAAACCAGAGCAGAAGTGAAACACGATCAGAATGAACCGTGTACATGCAACACCATCGGATAAACGATCGGTATAACCCACCTAAGTTTGATCCGAACGAGTCTGACCGGGGCAAACTATTCCGAACGGCGCGTTTACATGACACATTTTCTTTCCGATCAGGCATTCTCTCCGATTACTTTTGCCCATGTAAACGCAGCTTGTGTTTAAAAAAGGCAGAGGGAGCAAAACTGTGTTGGTTGTGATTTTTTGTTTCTTCAGTCATCAATCAGCATCCAAAAAGCCATCAAAGTCCTCATCTTCTGTGTCTGAAATCAACAGCTGAGCCACATTTCTTACAAACACGCCAGGTTCCCTTTAGTCATCGTCAGAGTCCGTCTCGTTGCCGTGCGGCTCCTCCTGAATGACGCTGGCTTTTCTGCACTTTGAAAAAGCTGTGCAAGCCGACACGTTAGCCCGAGCTTTTACAATCCATTCACAAAGTGTGGCGTAACTCGCCCGGCGCTGCCTCCCACAACAATAAAAGCCGACTTTTCCTGCCCTGTTGGGCGTATCCTGCTGCTCCTGTTCTTCTTGACATGTGACTCACCGGGATGTCGAAAGTCAACGGTTGTGATTCAGCTGGGCTGGAGGTGTTTGTCTGCGATTTTTGTACTGCAGTATGAGCGGAACATGAACAGCTTTACACTATAGTCCACTGAAAGTCGCTGTGGCACTGTAATCCTCATGCGGATGGAGAAATGACGGCGTTTCAAGCAAAAGTGGAAGCGTTACTGCCTTTGGTGAAATGGTGACTGCAGAGAAGCTTCTCCAAGCGGATTGCGGATCGTTAATCCATCCCTCAAGTCGCCTTTTTTCCGCGGAAACTCAGCTCCGTCATCTTGACTGTTGGAGTTCATTTTCCAACTTCCTCCACTTGTGAACCAAGGATTCATTCATCTTGAATTCTCTGGCAGCTGTTCCCATGTTCCTCCGTGTAGCTGATAGCTTGAAGTTTAAACTGTGCTTCATAAGCGCTGTTGCAAACAGTGTTGTTCTGTTCACGCCCACAGTTTTCTCCCCGTTCTCATGCCGTCCTCTTCTTCTATGTCCCACAACTACACATTAGGCGCACCGCCTCATAGGACGCCCCCTACATTTTGGAGAAAATTTAAGACTTCTAAGTGCGCCTTATAGTCGTGAAATTACGGTGAACAGACTAAACTAAACTGACATCCCTGCCCTTAGACCCTCCTTCTCTGTAAAGAAATACTCCTAAATAACAGATTCCGGGGATTTAAAGAAACCTCAGGGATGTCCACATGAAGGAGGGATCAACAGTGGCTGCGTGTAGGACTGACGCATGGGAAACCAGGGTTTATTTCCCAAGTTTGGTCAGGACCCTTCATGCTACTGCCTGTCTATGTAGCTACAAGGGGGCCCAAGTCTGGATCCGCCTGTACCGGTCTCCAGCCCGGTTAAAATGCAGGGTTGTGTCAGGAAGGACAATCGGCAAAAAATTCTCTGCCAATCCACCTGTGGCGCCCCCTGAAGGGATTTGCTTGTTCTCCCATTAAGTGAGCGAATTAACACTTGGTTCAGCAAAACCATGTGATGAGTCATAGAGAGCTCATTCACTCTTGTTTTTTAGAGGGCGAGGAGATTTTTCATTTTGTAAAATGTTAATGAAAAGAAACCAAAGTCTAGACCCGCTTTGGCTTCTTCATCATTACTCGTTTGGAAATCTGCTCGATGTGATGTCGCCGGGACAGGACTTTAGTGTTTGTTCTCGTCTCTGGAGATGGAAGCAGCCGCACTGGCAGAGACTTAGCACCTCTCAAAGTCCCTCATCTTCACTGAAAACATGGAGTCTAGAGGACCAAAGCCATCATGTCCTTGATGTTCAGGCTTCCTGGAACAGTGAAAGACTCTTAAAGACAAACTGACTCATTCAATCAAGGATCCTCCTCTTCCTGATGGACTGTGGGCGTTGGTGATCCAGGAACGTTTCAGCTTCAGCAGGTTCAGATTATTGTCTCAGATGTTCTGGCTGTGCCGGCTGTGGGTGGTGTTTTTTTTTTTTTTAGTTTAGTTGATTTTAACTTCTAATTTATTCTATTAGTTTTAGTATAGGCTATTTTCTGGGGATCTTCTCTGAAAGGGCTTGCCGGCTTGGTCGGTGGTTGTTGCTGCAGTTGTTGCCCTTGCTGGAACAGCAACGGGGTCCACCTCACAGCCTCACGGCTGTGAAGTGGACCCCGTTGCTGTTCCAGCTCGGGAGGGCACTGTGGCGATGCAAGCTGGCTCCTGGTATACAGAGACTCCCAAATACTGTTTTAGTCACTATCCATTGTACGTGGGGGTCATGGGTCATATTTTTTAATGGAGACGAGTGGGAGGGGTCTATTATTTTATTTATAAAATAGAAGCCCTATTTTATAAATAAAGTTCGATTTGATTTGATTTGATTTGATTTGAATTGATTTGATCTACAAAGCATGTTTTTTAGATGTTTTAGGCTCTTGTGACAAAGCCCGAGTATCATCAAAAAATTCCAGAATTGATTTGATTCGATTCACCAGAAGCTGGATCAGTTCGACTTAAAATTATTGTGATCCATTCAATTCGATTCCATTTTGAGTTTACATGGTTTACACATTTAGACATATTTGTATAAAAATACAATGATAACCTGTACATGGTTTGAAGATCTTCATATTAATCCCATACAGTTCACATACTGTAACTGTATTACTGTGATAATAAACCAATGAGTTTGTTAACATCATACAGTGTTACATGATTTCTCAAACGGAGAAGTTCCACCTAAAATGTGCCGATTGTTAGGAAACCTCCACCATGTGAAGCTCACGCTACAGCATTCCACTGTATTCTAGAAGACTTGAGCAGAAAACGGTGCTTTAGACCACAAAAAAAAAAAAGTTTCCTTAAAAGAGTCTGGAAAATTCCTGCCTGTGAGTCTACAAAGTTGTTCAATTTGTCATCCATTCATGTTTAGGTGGGCCGAGCGTTAGCATTAGCCGTTCTATGGGAAATTCCATTATTTGTTAGCATCAAGCTAGTGGACTTTAGCTTTATTGCTGTTATGCGTTTGATCATTGGAAAAGGAAAGGCATAAAAGATCAAAATGTGCTTTATGGATTGATTATTGATCTATTGAACTTGGATTGATTCAGATCGATTTTATCAACCCAGCCCTACTGAGACCTCCTGTATCTTCCTCATTTGGGTTCATGATAAAGACATGCTGCTATCAGGGTGGTTTTGGTTTTTGGTGACTCCTGGAAAGGGACAGAGGGTACTTTTGGGGCTCAGGTGTGTCTTCATGGTCCAGCTGTTAAGCATTTGCTGATTTAGCCGTCAGCAGACTGTTAGACTCCTCCTCCTCCTCGCCTTCATCTCAGAAGTTGTCCCACTTTTCTCCTTTACTGAGTGTGCTGCATGTTGAGCCGACACATCCTGACAGTTTCAGGTCTCTGGGACTTGGGAATTAGTTCAGGATCGAGCAGGTTTCCCCCGAGTCTTCCTCATCGTTGGAGCAGATCCAACAAAAGGCTGCGGTTGACGTCGGTGAGAAAGCCAGAGAAACTGTTCCTGCTGACGCAAACACAAGTCCATCGCTGCAGCACTTCAGAGGCTTTGCTGAGGCTCATGGGAATCCCAGCAAGGCTTTGATTTAGAGTCGGAGGCACATTGGATGTGAGGTTGGTAAGAAGCATGAATTTTGGGATTGAGTGTTCAATTCAGCATTTTAAGACAGTGCAGAAGCAAAAGATGCCTCCTTCTCAGTGACATCAAACAGAGTGATCAATGATTGCAGTCTAAAGGCCCGTACACACCGGGACGAATTTCGCCAGAATTCGCCTTGTGACTAAACAAAGGGCACCAATGTGAGTGTGCACACCGACGCGAAAAATCGCCAGGCGTCAAAGCGTCACTTTTTAAAAAACGCCTCGGGTTCGTTTTTTTGGTTTGACGCGCCGCGTCGAAAACTATACAACCAATGAGAATGGCGCTTTTGCACACGTGTCTGGAGCTTCTGAAGTTACAGTAAAACACAACTTGGGGGCGCTCAAACACAAAACTGCCTTTCTGAGCACACATACCAGCAAAGAAGATAGACGCCAAGTAGCGTCTACACTGCCGCAAAGAAACAATGACGGACATTCTAAAATATCCCCAAAAACGCTCATTAAACATTTTCAGCTCTTGTACCAGTCGATAAAACTCACCATGTTCTTCTCTTCTCGTAACTATGGGATGTACCCAAAATCTGCGTCTTTTCCGGCGTCTTTCATCATTCAACAGAAAAATAATTTCCTCATCATTGGAACTGGAGCTGAAGCTACTGGTGCTTGAAATATTCATGTTGTCTTTGTATGATTCTGACAAGCTCGTAAATACTGGCTCTCTTCTTCTGAGTGAAAACCACCTTGTGTACAGGAATATTTCTGTTTTACATTAAGCGCCATCTAATGTCAGGGAATGAAATTGCATGTTGGCTCGGCTCATCGTCAGCGAAAATCGCCTGGGTGTGAACACAAAAGACGTGGCGAAAAACGCTGGAGAATAACGCCAGGCGAATATTCGTCCCGGTGTGTACGGGCCTTAAGACCTGATATCAGGGGCGGAGTTGACCAAACCTCTGTCACCTTTGTGAGGCCATTACATGTGAATGAGAAGGACTTTTTTGTCTTTATCCAGATGAGCTGTGGTGTTAAGATAATGTGACCTGTACCACTTCAAACTGGATGAGCAGTGACGGGGCAAAAAGACAGCAAATGAAATGGTTCTAGTGTTGAATTGCAGTTTTCTTGTGGAAGGGAGGTGTCCAGACCTTCCTCCAACGCTGCTCTGGGTCATAGGGGGAAGTTTTAGCTTTATGACGGAATAGATCAGGACTGAAATGAGAAAAAACATCTGTTCTCTGGCGAAAAGCCGAATTAACAGCAAAGCAGAGATAATCAGAGATGCCATTAGCAGATAGAATCATAAAAGTAGGGACCACGAACACCACTTGTTTCACTATTGAGTCTGATGCTAAGAATGGAGGAGGTAGAGGCTGTAAACAGTGACCCTCATAGCTGAATAACAAGAGTACAGATCTCCATAAAGGCTCTTCTGACCAGAGGAAGCCTTGCAGTTAGAGTCTTCAACAAATCCAACCCCTTTTCCAGCTATGTAGGACGGAGGCTGGGTGGGAGGAGCAAAGCAGGTTGAAAAGTTCTTGCTCTTCTTCTCATGTTGACTTCAGGGCAGAAGGATAGATGTGCTCACCTTGGAGTTTAGTTTTGTCATTGGTGAGCTTCACTGATGAGCTGCTCCTTTTATCTGACATCGCTGCAGGACCATGACCACATAAATTTGAAATATTATTTATTATGATATTTATCATTTCACTCATCAAAAAATCAGATTATATGAAGACAAAATCCATCCTTTCTTTCCTCAAAGACAGTCCCATCACCCTGTCATGTAGGTTATCGTCTCCAGGTCCATCAAGAAGTCCTGTTCTATTCCATCAGGCCAGTGCTGAGAGCCCAGTCTGTCCAGTTGTGTTTCTGCGTAGGTTTGAATTCACTTTAGAGACGAAAATGTCCGCTCAACAGACGCAGTGGACACGGGGACGGTCAGCGCCAAACACATAAATCCGTACGGCCCACGGTCTCACTCAGATTTTTTTGATGAAGGAAGTCAAGGAGATCAGTGGGAGATTTTCCTGCAGAACCCTCCATGGCGTACATTACAGTCAGCTCTGATTTGAACTGAGACGGATCAAAAAGTGCTCCGTGGCTCTGTGTCAGACTGGACAAGGCTGCATGTGACTTCCTGAAACTTCTGTCCAATCAGAAGGTCTGGATACTGTGACGTTGCCTAAGGCTGCTAGAAGGCCCTGCTGACACCAACTCAAAATCAAAGAACAGAGAGTGACGCTCCATTTAGCTCTGACCCTGCCTGGCAACAAAGGAAAGCTGAAATGTGATTGGTTAAATGCTCCAATATGAAAATACATGTCTGTCTGGAATGCGCATAACCATCACAAACACAATTAAAGACGTAAGCGGTGTTGTATGGCCCGCAGACGCAACCCGCCTTCCACGCCCAACTTTACGCATCACCGCCGCCCTAACAGCCCCAATACCCCACCACCCTCACCACCCACCTTTGATTAAGGCTAGTCAAAGCTGCATTTGCTAATTATGCTAACTATGCTAATGTGGCTAAAAGTGCTAGCATTACAATCAGCATCATCAACTCTCTCAGAAAAACACATTACCTAAAAATCCAAATTATTTTTTTGCTGAGTCAGCACTTTTTTTGTCAATCGTTTTTTGCTTACCACGCCCACATTCCTTTATCGATCCTGTCGTGCGTAACATCGTTTTGTTCAGCGTGGGCCAGGGAATCGCATATTTCCTCTTCACGTCATTCCGATAAAAAATATGCGAGCTTGCTAAAATGGCAACGGTTGCGAATTCGCCACGCGCACGCCGTTGAAAATCTACAACTTCTAATTCCAACATTTTGTCCACATCACCTTGTTATGGATGCCTGAGAAGTTAAGAGACAATGGCAAAAAATCCCTAGGACGAGTTTTCGTTTGTATGTGATGCTAAAGGGCTTTTTTTTTAAATGCAGGCTGCACCTTTTCCCAAGGTCTGTGGTGTTTGTAGACTGGAGCTGGCAGCAAGTGTGTGCAATTTCGTGAAAATCGTTCAAACAAAAGTGTCGTTTCCCCATATCGTGGGAAAACACAAAAATCGCCAATTCTTAGAGTTTGCCACAAAATGGCCGCCAAGCCGTAGGTCGTGTGGCCGTCCCATAATAATTTCAAAACTTCTTTGGGATATCCCCAACTTGTGTGTTTGGGTTTCGCAACTGTATTTTGAAGTACATTTTGTTGGGCCCCATACGCAATTGTCGGCCCATTCATTTTTTTGATGGGATCGCTGGCCGTGATGTCATCGTCTTCGGGGGGGTGACGTTGACTTTGTGGAAAATTCGTTTGCAGTTTATTCCAGGTGTGTGCACGTTTTGGTGACTTTTCGAGCATGCGGCGGGGGTCACATTTTCGCTGAAAGGCGGCGAAGTCGTCATTCCAACTGCGAAAACAGTCAGTGACTGCTGCTGTGGGCCATAATAAAAGGGAAGGGACAGACCATTTGGAACTATTTAATGAGTATGCATGGACAAAACATAATGAACACATGACTCAGATATTTTTTAGACTTTTGGAGAAGGCCTGGAAGGCCCTGAAGACTCATCGCTGGTACCTACGTCCTTACAAGCAATGTGTGGCAGAAAAACCCCTCAGCGGCAGTCGTGTCACAAATGACATTTTGCAAAGCCCCCAACCTCCACCCCCAGCTTTTTCAAATGTCAAACAGCTGAATGTCTCTATTAGCAGTTTAGTATCGTTGGACACTGCAGCTTCATTCTTAATTTCTGGACTCATCTCTCTGCCTCCCCTTTGCTGGGTTTGGAGACTGAGTTGTGGTGGTGGGGTGGGGGTTTCAACATCATGACCAGCTTTATGTGTGTTGATGATAACCTCCTCCACCCACAGAGAAGCCCCTCCTCCTGTCTCCTCTGGAAGCTCATCCATCCTCGCCATTGGGCGGAGTTGGCGAGCAGCAAGCCTTAGAGCTCAGGGTCCGTTTGGTGGAGGAGGAGAACCGGGCACTGCGACACAAGCTGAGTCACCCCCCCAAAGACCCTTACGCACAGCGCCCACAGGACGTCCGCGGGGGGAACCAGAGCCGCACCCATTCGGAGGAAGGAACGGGTGACAGCGATGGGCAGAGGAACGCGGCGGCGGCGGCGGGGAACGTCTCTGACTGCATCCAACAGCCGACTGTGGACAAGTGCGAGGTAAGGCCCCTCCATCAGGACCACTCAGAGGGGGTCACTGAGACTGAAACTGTGCCTGGAGTTCAGATTCCTAAAACCAGACAGTAGATGCAGATGTTTAGCTCTAAGCGTCACGTGCCCTCTGGTCCACAGACCATCCACGTGGCCATCGTCTGCGCCGGGTACAACGCCAGCCGGGATGTGGTGACGCTCGTCAAGTCTGTGCTCTTTCACAGGTACTACTCCCCACCCCAGGTGGTTGTTGGTTCAATTCCCAGTACTCCCACTTAATATCTATGTCACATGTACGTTTTATTGGGCAGGGTCTGGAACCCTCTAACTGCCCCCAGTAGGTTCAGTTAATTTATGAGAATCAGTTAGAAAATTCTCAACAAAAAAACATTAGAGAAGTTTTAACCGACAATGTTTTTTTTAAAACTTGGATCCAAACGCTCCTGAACTTCAGGATCAGGTGCCGATCATGAAGATCCTGAGCCTCCTGCAGAGGAAGAGGGTCCAGAGTGTAGAAAGTCCATGACAGATGAGGTCTTCATCTCTTCTTAGGTGATGATGGTGCAGCTTAAACTGAAGCAGACTTTGGATTCTGGACATAATTCTTCAGATGTTCAGCTGTGAGACTCCTGGTGTGTCCTGGTTGGCCATGCACTGAGTGAGGCAGTGAGGGTTGTGGCTGCTCTGAAGGTCAGGACCCCTCCTGCTGACCTCAGAGGTCAGGAGAAGAGCAGATGATCAGTCCACTCTGACGAACATGGCCTGCAGATGTCTGATCTCCTAAATTCTGCTTGAGTAGAAGGAGGAGGATCCGAGTTTTCTTCCCTTTCAGGCGTGTTCCAGCCAAAGAGTCGGTGGTTTGATGACTTCTTTCCCCGGCTGGATGCTGGACGCTGAACCCTTGCCTGGGTGTGTTGGGGGTGTGGCTTCGTTTTTTCCCCGCGGCGTGTGAATGAGAAGATTGGGAGCAGTCAAATGGTCTCAGAACTGCAACCCATTCAGTTCTTTTCCATTTAACCCGAAAATGCAGACCAAAGACCAAAATGTCAGTTTCAGGATAGTTCAGAGGAGGAGGAGGAGGAGGAGGAGGAGGAGGAGGCACTCAGATAAAGAGAGGTGGTGATGGACTTCAGATAAAGGTGAGGATGAGGAGGACATTTCATCTGAAGATCAAAAGAATAACAACATGAAGGATGGATCAGCTTTGACGTGTTGAAGTCCGTCCTCTCAGGGCAGATCTGGACACCCCCGGGGGGTCCCATCTCATCTGATCTCACTTAGAAGGGTGGGGCCTCGGTAGTCCCTGGATGGGAGACCGTCTGGGACAACCGGGTTGCTTACTGCCACCACATGAGGGGGCTCTCCAGTGTTTCCGTGCACTTGTCCCAAGTCCGGTTAGATGCAAATGATTTGGTCAGGAAAGGTTACGGGATAATTCCCTTTGTTGAGCAACTTGAAGAGAACACAAACCCAGAGCAGATCCTGATCTGGACTCGGATCTAGATCTGGATCGGCCCTAATCTGGATCCAGCACAGCTCAGCCTCCCTTTGCTGTTCTGGTTCTGCAGAAAAAACCCGCTTCATTTCCACTTCATCACTGACTCGATCGCTCAGAAGATCCTGTCTGCACTCTTTCACACCTGGATGGTCCCTGCGGTGCGAGTGGCCTTCTACGACGCTGACGAGCTGAAGGTGAGGTGACTCCGCCTCCTGTGGCAGCGGCTCAGCGTGAAGGCGCCGCCAACATCTCTCTGCTGTGCTTTTTCAGTCGGAGGTGTCCTGGATCCCCAACAAACATTACTCGGGGATCTACGGCCTGATGAAGCTGGTCCTCACCAAGACGCTGCCCTCAGACCTGCAGAAGGTCATCGTTCTGGACACGGACATCACCTTCGCCACCGACATCGCTGAGCTCTGGGCCGTCTTCCACAAGTTCAAAGGTCAGCATCTTCTTGAGGGGCTCCGGTTCAGGAGCCGTTCTTTGCTGTTTGAGGAGGTTTCAAACCTAAGTGAGAAAAGGTGTAGTATTACGAATAAACCAAAGAACACATAAAACAAAGTAGAACATGAACCGTTCATGATGTTTGCACTGTTTAGATGAAATTCATTAGTGATTCATGCGTCAATCACGTGCTTTGAATCCGGTATGTGCGCTGTAAGCGCGAAATAAAAAGGTTACATCGGTGGTGTGAAAAGTCTGTTAGACGTTAGAAGAACGGCCGTGGAAAGCCACATATTTAAAATCTCGCACAATTGCGTAAGATTTATGTAGCAATTGCATATAAACTACGTAAAATACACCTAAACTCCATAATTCTCAACCGCAGTGGCGGTTCTACTCTAACTTCCTCCCCGGGCGAGTAGCCCCCCCATCTTCCCGCCGCCGATCAGGACACAATTTGTCAGCATCCTTTTGTGTTGCGTATTTTCATTTGCCCAAAAACTGCATGCATTTTATATACTTTTATTATGGGGGGGCCTAAATCCAAAACACGCTTTAGGTTTTGTTCCGAACAAGGTCATTTTTCATTGAACACACTAAAGCTAAACTTTAAAAACTTTTAAACCGTTAAAACTTAACCTTTTGTGCATAAAGATGAATAAATAATTAATCCAGAATAAGCCAAGTTAAACCTTAAAAGCATTTCATCTTTTTTGCCATAAAAATGTATTCTGTCAAAATTTTGCAGACCAAAACAAACAAAGCCTAGAAATATTAATAATAAGAAATAACAAATCATATCATTCTGTTTTCTTTGCTCTTCTGTCATTCTTTTAAAGCGCCTGGCATCATTTTTAGCACTAAGTTCATTTCTTGGTGTGTGACGTCCTGTGTCTGCGAAACGTTTCAGAGGGATTGGATTTTATTAATTGCAAATATCCTTAGGTCTTAGAAAACATTAAAAACTAAACTGTAGAACTCATCATTACTCCAAAAATATTTGGCATTCTCTTAATTTCGCGCAACACCAGCAAAAAAAAATCCTCCAAAAATCCTCAATACATTCATAAACAAATGATCTATAGTTTATTTATGATGTCATAAAGTGCAGCTGTTTTACTGCACTACCTGCTGTCTTTATGTCAAATAATGACACCAAATAAACGACAGGCAGACGTAAAAAATATATTTATATGGAAAATACAGACATGTAATAAAAATGTCTACAATAGTTTAAAAAGAATGGTATTATTAGCATGAGCTGAGTGATTTAAAGGCACGCGGTGATCCAAGGTTTTGTTCACATGAGGCTGCGCTCCTCACAGCCTGCACCCTTCACCCCCTCCCCTTTTCCATCACACACATTTACGGCAACTTCTCAAACACAGGAGTGTGTGTGGCGCCAATTCACAGGTTTCAGGATGTTCCAAACTCCATAACAGATAATAGAGAGCCAATAGTGGTGAATATTTTTTGTTGTTGTTTTTTTGTTTCCAAGCACTGAGCCTCCGCCCCCTTTAAATTGCCTGTTTGGTCTTTGAACAGCTCAAAACCAAATTTACGTAAAGACCCGACGAATGACGAATGCAAGAAGCACTTATAAATGACGTAAATCACAGAAGACTGAATTTCCATACGTGGCAAATCCCCAGCATGTAGGCAGTGGCTGTGGGACACAACGTTTGGTGAGGTCTTCACAGGACGGCAGGTTTCTGGGAGAGCAGAAAGCTGAGCTAACAGAATGTTCTTGACCTGATCAAACATCCTCACCTTCGGTACACTGTAGCGTCTTAGAACCTTCAGAAACTCTGGTGAACTGGTGTGACCGCAGCAGAAGCCTGGTCTCCTACCGGTCACCAGACCAGAACTTTATTTAGATTATGCATGGAATCTGGTTCTTCTTCCCCTGTTTGTTTTTGGGGATCAGCAGATGTTTCCTCTCAGACTCAGACAGAAGTGCTGAAGGTCAAACCAGGTCAGAACAAAACCAGAACTGCTGTTCTGATGAGTGGATGGAACAGAGGTGGGGAGGTGGTTATTCTACCCTTATTCTGAAAAGACAAAAAAGAACTTCAGGGTTCAAAGATGATCTGAGGTTTTGGGCCGTCAGTCATTGTTTCGTTAGTGGCCCTTAGGACCAAACAGAAGCATAATGCTTAGGGGGGCCTTCATGCTGTGTCTGTGTTCTGTGATCAGGTCAGCAGGTTCTGGGTCTGGTGGAGAACCAGAGTGACTGGTACCTGGGGAACCTGTGGAAGAACCATCGACCCTGGCCCGCTCTGGGCAGAGGCTTCAACACGGGTGAGTCCAGGACGGCAGCAGGCTGCTACTGGGCGGTTTCCATAGAAGACCAGGAGCCTCGGATGGGAGGAACGTCCGTTCCACTGATGCCAACGGAAGAGTTTTCCAGCTGAACTTGTTCTTGCTGCTGTAGAAGCAGCAGGTCTTTCAGCAGCTTCGTCCGCCTGACAGATCTTTTGTAAAAACCTACAGGGATGTAAATAGATGGAAGTGATTTAACTTGAAACCCCCGGAAAGGTTTTCCCTACAGCAGCTGATGGTCCTGCACAAATCTGTAAAATCTTCTTTAATGTTTCCATCAGGTGCTTCTAAAACACAGTCCTCAGTCTCATCGCTGGTCTATATATGACAACAGGACTGAGTCAGCAAAACTAAAATTAGGATTATCAAGAAGATGTGAAGAAAAAGGTATCATAGCCAGAATGGTTATTCTGAGCAGTGCAATGACTGAGTAACAGCTGCTATGTTCTCTATAGAAGACTATGGGATGTTGGCGTCTTGGAACCAGCGGATACTTCCTGTTGGAACACCAGGGGTAGGGGGGGGGCAGTCTAGTTCTAAGCTGCCTGTTTTCTAGGGGTCATCCTGCTGCTCCTGGATCGTCTGAGGAAGCTGCGCTGGGAACAAATGTGGCGTCTGACGGCAGAGAGGGAGCTGATGGGAATGCTGTCCACCTCACTGGCAGACCAGGTAAAACACGGGGCTCAGCTTCACCTGTCAGACCTGAACGCCACGTTCACACCGGCCTTGGCAGCGCACCACTTTCTATGACGAGTTTAGTCCGGCTTATTTGGTATAAACTACTGCCGTTTGCTGGCTCTACGTACAAAATGGGCACTAAACATGCGTTGAAAGTTAAACCAGGTCAAACTTTGATTAATCAGGAACTAAGATTTGGTAGTGATGAATGCATGGCATCCATTTGAATTCATGTAAGTGCCAACTGGTTGAAAATTGATCATGGATCAGATATTAATAATCATGGTTTGTGCCCAACTATGAAAGAGAAAGCCTGGAGCATAATTGACCCGCTTTGCTCCACTCTTCTAACTGTAGGGAGTAGGGTTGGGTACCGTGCCCCGGTATTGAACCAGCCCCGGGGCCGCATTCTTCAAGACCGCAGTATCGTTAAGATCTGACCTTAACGGTTCTGCTATCGGTACTGGAGAAGTTACTTTTTTTTTTTTTTTTTTGTGTCCCACAAAATATAAACGTTATCTGCCATATTTAACTCACCAAGTCAGTCAATTTTGCGTTAATTATAGATGATGATATTAATTTCGGTATTCTCGTTGAAGCGGAGAGCTCTGTCTGTCTATTTGTGTGCACGGGGGGCGGGGCTGTTGTTCAGACAGCACGCGCCGCGCGCGCACACACACAAGACAAGGCAGCGCACACACAGTCAGTGGCGATCTTGTAGGGGACACATGCCGCCCTAGACTAAGAACTAACGTTTCTGCATAAAAATTATTAAGTTTGCCTACCATCCTGTCACCTTGCTGCTACGATGACCGTATGTTGCGCTGTTTGTGCAGAACAGGCTGAGGCAGCGGGAGGGGGGGGGGGGGGGGCGTTGCACGCGGAGCATACAACAAACAGGTAGAGTTGCGGGGCTTAGATTCACCGCTTATGATTCCAGACCCGCGACAAACTATCAGCTGCTTCCTAATACTTAATAATAATTAATGACTAATGATAGTTGTTATCCGTAGAATTAATATCATTTATTGGGTTTACTGGATTTAAAGAAAAATAAATGGAGTTGGCAAAATAGAAAGGAGTCTGCATCAAAGTGAATTTGTTTCCATCATTTAACTTAACTTAACTCTGGTGTTAGACAGAAAAGTCTATTCAAGGTTGTGGAAAATGGACAAAAGACCAAATGAAACATCACACTCATAAAGAATAAAAATAATTAGATTAAATAAATAAATAAATAAATATCCTGTCTGGAACATTCTCATGTATAAAGTAAAATGTTTTGTTAAAAAAAACAGTGTTGTTCCATAATGAGGAAATAAAACACTTTATGTTCTTAATTTGTTATTTATTTATTTTTTTTCGTCCTCAAAAAGTATCGATAAGAGTACCGATAAGAGTACCGGATCGATAAGCAGTATCGATAAGAGTAGTAGTATCGTTAAAACCTTAACGATACCCATCCCTAATAGGGAGCAGACATGCGCTGGTGAACAGTCATTCATTCTTTTTCTAACCGTTTTGTCCCTTTCGGGGACACGGAGCTGCTGGAGCCTATCCCAGCCACTTGTGGTCGAAGGCAGGGACACCCTGGACAGGTCGCCAGGCTGTCGCAGGGCCACAACGTCTCACACTCACATTCACACCTAGGGCCAATTTAGAGTAACCAATTAACCTATGAAGCATGTTTTTGGACGGTGGGAGGAAGCCGGAGTCCCCAGAGAAAACCCACGCATGCACAGGGAGAACATGCAAACTCCACACAGAGAGGTCCCCCGATTGATGATCTAGTCGAGGTCCCCCAGCCAGGACTTGAACCAGGAGCCTTGCTAGTAAACAGTAAAAAAAAAAGAGGAAGCAGAAAGCCCCTCCCTGCTTGTCCCGTGTGAACGTAGCTTTGGGTTGTGTCTGAATTCCCTCACTACTCACCACTTAGAGCACCATGTAGCGTGTTCACCATTTTGTAGAGCTGTCCGAATGTACAATTACAAAATCCAGAGCTTAACGAATTTCCCAGAAGTCTACAGTGTGCTACAATGCTCACTAAATTGGCAAATAAGTACCACAATGCATTGCGTTTAAACAATTTCTCATGTGAAGAGAAATGTATTTTCATCTATTTTTTAGTAATCATCCACTTGAATTGATTTTAGAATCCAGGGCACATGATAGTTCGCACTCTGACGTTTTTTAGTAGTTATGGAGTAGGGTGGGAATTCGGACACCGCCTTAGACTTAAATCTGAAAGGGTCATTTTCCTCAAGGCTTCCGTCGACTCTAAAGCCCTGGCTCCTGTTTGAAACATTGGAATCGTCTTCTATATTGTGTTAGTGTAGCCTGTCAGATTGTCCCTCTCTCTGCTGGGATGAAGGTCATGAGGGAACACACCGTTCTGTCTGCAGGACATCTTTAACGCCGTCATCAAGCAAAACCCTTTCCTGGTGCACCAGCTGCCCTGCTTCTGGAACGTCCAGCTGTCAGACCACACCCGCTCCGAGAAGTGCTACAAAGACGTGTCTGACCTGAAGGTGAGCGCCGCTGTCGCCATGTTGATGCTTCCAGACCCCGCAGGACTCAGCGGCGGCCACGCATCATCCCACCTGTGCTAGAACCGCCTCTCATCCTGATCAGGTGATCCACTGGAACTCCCCCAAGAAGCTGCGAGTGAAGAACAAACACGTGGAGTTCTTCAGGAACCTCTACCTGACCTTCCTGGAGTACGACGGGAACCTGCTGCGCCGGGAGCTGTTCGGCTGTCCCAGCGAGGCTGACCACAACAGTGAGAACGTAGGTGGAGGAGCTCCTGCATCTTCACACCTCTGCTCGGCACTTTCATTTGACTTTTTGTTGTAGGTTTCTCCTTCCTGAACAGTAGTTGTTTGGTAAATTCTGTTGATCATAAGAATCCAAAAACCATTCAGTTTTGGTTGGTATAATGGGGTCATAACAGGGGGTCATTGTGACGTTATGATAGATCACTACGCCCTTGTGACCTCTCACGGTAAGAGTATGCAGAAGATCTCTAGAACATTAGAAATCTAAATATAAAGACATGAACATCTCTGTTTGACTTTTCTGAAAGCCTCTTTGGACGAGACTTTAGCCCAGTGTCTGCAGGACAGGTTAGCCTTCTGCAGATGTTTGTTTGCAACAGTCCTGAGAATATTCGTATGAGCATCCGGACTCTCC
This sequence comes from Oryzias curvinotus, assembly GCA_023969325.1. Taxonomy (NCBI): domain Eukaryota; kingdom Metazoa; phylum Chordata; class Actinopteri; order Beloniformes; family Adrianichthyidae; genus Oryzias; species Oryzias curvinotus. The sequence continues at coordinate 22,457,331 of CM043722.1, read as the reverse complement.
TTGTGAAGCAGCTGGTCCTGCTAAACACCTGAACTTTTGACCTGAAGTTTTTGGAAGACTGCTTTGCGGCAGACATCCTCTTCATTGATTGGCTCTGAAGTTTCCACATGGAGCTTTTGCTGGTCTTCATGGACCAGACTTGAGAAGCAGGTTCTGCATGACCTCTGCAGGTGATTCCTCACACTTTGTGAGCACGCTGAGGGTTTTCAGCTGAATTACCGAGAAGTTCGGACCTCAAACACCTTGTAGGCGTGTCGGCTGACCTCCCTTCACCTCACATGTTCCTCAACATAAGGGTCACTTCTGAAGTGACGATAATAAAGAGTCTCTGTGCTACCTCTGTAGCTCCAGAAGACTTTGATGGAGCTGGATGAAGATGATCCGTGCTACGAGTTCCGGCGGGAGCGCTTCACCGTCCACCGAACTCATCTGTACTTTCTGCACTACGAGTACGAGCCCAGCTCTGATGGCACTGATGTCACTCTAGTGGCTCAGCTGTCTATGGACAGGTGAGCCAGCACACCTGCATCCCTCATTCTGTCTGGGGCAGTCCACTTTCTAAAGCACTAGACTAAATGAAAATAAACCTGTATCCACCATTACTAAACATCCGAGGGAAAACGTCCCGTTGCTTCTTTGTCTAAAGACTTTCTCTGTGTCAGCATGGATGTTACTGACCCTTCAGTTCATCCACTGCTCAGAAAAACCAGAGGGATCTGCAGGCCAAACTTAAAAGATCTTTGCATAAATAGGTCTTAACCTTTAACACCAGAGCTTTACCTTGGGTGTTTTGGGTGTCAAGCAACCGCTAAGTCTACGTAAACACTCCTATGTGCGCGTTCTGTACTTTTGCGTTCAAATGCACAGCAATTGAACACGTGAACTGAAAGTAAAACCATTTGAACTTTGACCAGTCAGGGACTCAGATTTCATAATGATGTGTGAGTAGCGTCCTTTTCAAAACACAGAAGTACCAACTGCTTGAAATCGATAATTAAGGAGAAGTTTATGATTGCAGTTTGGGCCTGATTGGAATTCTATGACACCAAGTCTTTCATATATCAGAATAGAACTGTGAAAGAAAAATCCAAATTCACTGGATTTCCACTGCTTTGAGATTTTAAACAAAGTGTTTTCCAACCTGAGTACCTGCGCTGGTATCGGGTTGCGGCACACCTGTGTTGGAACAGGTTTTTGAACACCTTAGTCAAAAAAAAAAAAAAGTTCATTCAAAAACCTGCGTTCAGAACATTTTTGAACCTGCCACCAATGCCCGTTGTGTATGTAGCTTCACTTTTTAACCATTTACGTAATTAGCATAATTCCCACCGATTTTGAATGTGGAGCAGAGCAGCTTTGCACGGATTTGCAACAGTTTACATTAGTAATGTGTTTCAGAATGGTGAAAAGCCAATACATAGGTGTCACCTGCAACATTTCTGCTATTAAAGCGATAAATAGCATCAAAGCATTTTTCTTTAATGCTCCAGAAGAACTCAACGTCTTGAACAGACATGTCCAAAGTCCGGCCCATGGGCCCCCCTTCAAATTTCCAACGGCCTGCTGGTTCCTTTCATAAAATCAATAATATGAGGCCCTTAGTGCTTTTCTAAAAATGGTGTGTACGGATCCTTAATTGTGTTTGGCTAAATTACTTCTTCATATGCACTACCAAACGAGACACACGAACTGGGAATGAACGATGCACCAAAAACGCTCCACAAAGCCACAGTGACTGATTGTCTTCCTAAAGAGCATCGATGTTGGTTGTGACTGGTGTCGATAGAAGTCCTGGTGTCAACTCTCTAGCGTGTGTCTGCAGGCTCCAGATGTTAGAGGCCATTTCTAAGCACTGGGAGGGGCCCATCAGCCTGGCTTTGTACCTGTCGGACGCTGAAGCACAGCAGTTCCTAAGGTATGCTCAGGGGTCAGAGGTGTTGATGAGTCGGGGGAACGTGGGCTACCACATCGTCTACAAGGAGGGGCAGTTTTACCCGGTAAACCTGCTGCGGAACGTGGCTATGCGGCAGGTCCACACCCCCTACATGTTTCTGTCCGACATCGACTTCCTGCCCATGTACGGCCTCTACGGGTACCTGAGGTGAGCTCAGAGGAACCTCCCCAGGCTGTCTCCGCCTGTTGCTGGCTGCTTCTAATGCACTACGCCTGACTGTTCACAGGAAGTCTGTAGTTCAGCTGGACATGGCCAACACCAAGAAAGCTTTGGTGGTTCCAGCCTTTGAGACGCTGCGGTACCGCCTGTCCTTCCCCAAGTCCAAAGCCGAGCTACTGTCCCAACTGGACATGGGGACGCTCTTCACCTTCAGGTGCAAACCCTTCTGTTCCAAAGAACATCTCATTGCTACTAGACGTTGAACTGTAACAGGAGCAGAAAGTCACAGGACCAGAACTGTTTCAGGACCCGAACATTACAGGACCAGAACCGTTACATTACCAAACCCTTACTAGACGCTGAACTGTAACAGGACCAGAATTGTTACAGGACCAGAACCATTACATGACTAGAACCTTACTAGACGCTAAACCGTTACATTACCAAAAACTTACTAAAAGTTGAACAGTAACAGGACCAGAACCGTTACATGATCAGAACAGTTACATTCACAAAAACTTACTAGAAGTTGAACAATAACAGGACCAGAACTGTTACATTACCAAAACTACAACTTTTACAAAACCATAAACATACGGTCAAAACCATGACTTTAGTAAAACTGTTCTCTAGGTCCAAAACCGTAAAGAAACACAAACCTTGACAGTAACAGGACTGCTGTAGAACCAGAACTTTACCTGAACTGTAATTTTTTTAGGAGCGGCACAATTTTTTTTCTATACTAACATCTTACTAGTGTTTCAATCACAATAGTACCAGAAGTGGAGCAGGACTGGAACCATTACTACTAGAACTGTGCAGCCTAAGCAGATGCTTTAGGAGAAGCTGCTCTCAGATCATCCATGCTCGTCAATAACCTCCATGACTGCCCCCCTCCCTAACAGATACCACGTTTGGACTAAAGGCCACGCACCAACCAACTTTGCCAAATGGCGGACAGCCACCATGCCCTACAGGGTGCAGTGGGAGCCCGACTTTGAGCCCTACGTCATGGTGAGAAGGGACAGTCCGGAGTATGACCGGCGCTTCGTGGGTTTTGGTTGGAATAAGGTGGCTCACATCATGGAGCTGGATGCTCAGGTGAGGAAGAAAACCTTTGAAGTTTACAGGTGCAGGTGTGCTTCTGCAGTCAGTCTGTCACTAAATATTGGTTCATTTCAACCTTTTTGAGGCGTTTCAGTCCTCCACTGTCTAATAAACCTACATTTGTTCTCAACGTTCAGTAACAACTTCAGACCAGATCACTGCAAAAAAAACAGATTTCTGAATATGTGAGCCATTTATGGTTGACTTTATTCTTCTGGTAAAATAGTAAGCAGTCGGTACTTGTGTAGTGCTTCACACAGCTCCTCATGGAGCCAACTAAAGGCCAACATAGTGTCCTTTTCTAGGAGACTTTGACATACCAAGGGTAGCAAGGAATCAAACCACCAACCCTTTGGCATAGGGTGACAGATGACTATAATTTCCTTACATACATTAATGGCAGACTGCCTCTTAGTGCTGAGCTTTCCAACTCCTGTGATTGTTATAATATCAACTTCAGTAACTGTGAGCTCAACAGTTAAAAACCCCATCACAGTCTCGTATCACTGCGCCTCATAGACGAAGATCTTAACACATTCAGTAGTGCATGGCGCTATATCCGACCCCATATTTTCTTCTCAAACACAACAGTGACATTTTAAAATCATGTATGTAATTACTGTTGTGGCTCAGCCTAAACATTAGGAAACATAACAGGGAACTCACAAGCATTTTAAGCAAGCTTTAGCTCAATTCGACTTAAATAACATTTACCATAACGATGTATAGAGTACTAAAACTGCAATAAAGGCTGAAAAAACTTGACACCTAGTCTTTGCATCAGTCATCCATCCCAGTTTGAACAGTTTCTGGGGAGGGGAGGGGAGGGCCCACTCTCTTATGAGGTCATCCTTGGGTAGGTCCTCTGTGGTTTGCATCTGAATGTCACTCATGTGTCTTGCATTGTGTCTGTACAGATGTCATAGGTGTGCGGCTCAGTGTGTGTTGTGTTAACCACCGCTAGACACCAGCAGTTCTGTTGTTTCCAGCTCTGGAAGTTTTGTTGTGTTGTTGTTATCAAGGCAGTCATTGAAGAGTAGAGTGTGCCTCTGTAGGAAGTGCTGGTTGTAGAATGTCACTGGAGCTTGACAAAGTTCTCCTGGGGACTTTTGCCTATTAGCATTTGTGGTGTTGAGAACTCCTTTTACCTTTTGTTGTTGTGTTTCTCAGCGTCAGCAGTAGGGATGGGTATCGTTAAGGTTTTAACGGTACTACTACTCTTATCGATACTGCTTATCGATCCGGTATTTTAACGATACTCTTATCGATACTTTTTGAGGACAAAAAATAAACGAATAAATAAATAACAAATTAAGAACATAAAGGGTTTTATTTCTTCATTATGCAACAACATTGTTTTTTTTAACAAAACATTTTACTTTATACATGAGAATGTTCCAGACAGGATATTTATTTAATTACTTTTATTCTTTATGAGTGTGATGTTTCCTTTGATCTTTTGTCCATTTTCCACAACCTTGAATAGACTTTTCTGTCAAACACCAGAGTTAAGATTGAGGGAGATGATGGAAACAAATTCACTTTGATCCAGTAAACCCAATAAATTATGTTAATTTTACGGATGACACATATCATTAGTTATCAATTAATATTATTATTAAGTATTAGGAAGCAGCTGATGGTTTGTCGCGGGTGTGGAATCATAAGCGGTGAGTCTAAGCCCCGCCCCTCTACCTGTTTGTTTGCTCCGCGTGCAACCCCCCCTCCCCCTCCCCGTCACCCCAGCGTTTTCTACACAAACCGAAATTAATATCATCATTATTTAACAGAAAATGGACTGACTTGGTGAGTTAAATTTGGCAGATAACGCTTATATCTTTTGGGACACACAAAAAAAAAAGAAAGAGTAACGTCTCCAGTACCGATAGCAAAACTGTTCAGGTCAGATATTAACGATACTGCGGTCTTGAAGAATGTGGCCCCGGGGCTGGTTCAATACCGGGGCACGGTACCCATCCCTGGTCAGCAATGCAAGAAGAGGATCACAGTTGGTCCGTCTGCCTTTCTTTAGCAGCTTCTGACCAGGCTGTAGTCCTGTCAGCCAGGCTGTGTCAGCGTAACCACTGATTGAGTGAGGAGTTTAACCCTGCAGCATCGGAGATATTGCAGACGACACCTAAATAACGCACAGTCTGCGACCGTTTACGCCATCACAGTGAACCGGCTGATTGTCTTTGCATTGAAATGCAAACGTGAAGTGTTGCATAACGGCGTAAAACTGCTTTTCTCTGCGTCAGAATCTGTTAGTTACGTAAAAACAATTCTGGGCTGTAAAGTGTTGGATCCCAGCTGCTTTTACTCCGCTTCATAAGCTGCTAAAATTCTGTTAGATGTGTCAACAGTGATCACAATAATCTCACCAGAGTTTTGGTGAAAAGGCTTAATGTCCCAGGCCTTACCAAAGATTCTCACTTTTAGCCGACACACACAAAACTAAAAGCAGGATGGTACTGATCGGTGTGTTGGTGCACTTTTATTGTTGAATGCTATAAAGCATTCAACCCATTCTTTTCCTGTTTCTCTTTTTTTATTATAGTATCTTCCACCATTTTTTGACGCTTAACTCTTACAATTATCTGTTATTTTAACCATTCAATTAGTTAAATGTTCAGCTCTTTCAGCTTTTTCCAGCTATGACTTTTGGTCCTTCTAATCCTTGAACTTTTCCAGATATCCAGGATTTCCAGGATTTTTGCCTCCATTGAAATACGTGGGGAATCCTTGGTGCAGAAGCTCGCTGGTTCGATACCTGGAGCTGGCATTTTACACATAAATAAACTTTGCTCATTTATCTATTTATTTTTGCCAATTATGACCCTTTAAGCTTCATGTTCATTCAGCCATACAGCATTCAACCCAGCAGTTTCTTCTGGAAATGCAGCTCCTTTTAGTTTTCATTGCATTTGTTAGAATAATCCGGAACCCCCATTTTTCCATCTCTTATTGTTCATTACTCTTTATTCCTTTGTGAGCTTGAATGTCTGAGAATGTCCTGTATGAATAGAAATGTCTTGTCTCTCCATGTCTGACTTGGTGTCTCCGGACTGAGTCTCAAACCCACAGGTTTCTGTCTCAGGCGTCGTGTTGTTCAGAGGTTCGTACTTAGCTGCTCGTGAGCGTCTGCTGATCAAGCTGTACCTGTGCTGTCACGCTGTTTGAAACCATGGTGATGAAACCTTTCAGCTACAGATGTGAGGACCACAGGTTCCCTCTCTGTCTGTGCATAGTGTCCTCAGCGCTTGGTACCGCTCTGGATACAGACACAGCTGGATCTTGATCTTAGATCTGCTTCCTCTGAAGTGCATGTTTTAGTTTTTTTCCTCTTGTTTTGTAGCTTTACTGACAAACTCTTTTACTTGCAGTCGTAGCGGTATCGTCATTCTAAAATAGTTCTCAAAGCATCAACATTTATTCACTAAATCCGTGACTTAATTTTGCTTTGAAGCCATTTTTTTTTTCAAGGAAGACACTTTAGTTCAATTTAATCACTCGCTATGTGAAACAGTTTTTAGTTACGTGATAAAATGAGTTTGAAATAAAAAGAAATTGTATCATCGATTGAATGGATCCAGCCTTTTGATCCTATCAGCCCTGCCTACCAATTTAGTCTCATGCTGATGCTTTTCTTCACACACCGTAATAAACAATAATGTAGACCGCACTGATGTCACCGAGTCCACAGTGAAGCTGCATTCACGCCAAACGCGGTTCATGCGTCAGGGGCGTCCAGTTTCCACTGTAAGTCGACGTGCAGACGCGATCCTAGGTCCTGCAGGGCGATTTGGCAGCAGCGCCTTTACGCCGTCAGGTCAAAGGTGACTCCGCCTTTGCCCATGGCGTGTTAGTGACGTGAGTGGTGGGTGGAGACCAAACCAACATGGAGGAGAATCTGATCATTCTCCTAAAAATTCTTTACTTTCTTCTAATTTGCATCCAGACAACAATAAAACATTCCTCTAATTGTATTCTTGTTTTCATTGTTGGACTAATGCGGGACAGCGAGCGTCAAACCGGGTCACAGAGGGACAGACGTGCCGCTGAAAGCGTCCGTCACTCAGACGCAGCTCCTGCTGTAGATGGTGAAGCTCACTGTTCTGCAGCGGTTCTCAAACCTTTTCTCTTGTTCCCCCCCTTTGGAGGAGGAAAAATGTTAACCCCCCCCCCACGCACAATGAAAAACTGTGGCAAAATAAGCCAAAAACGTTCAACTTTAATACCATATCAAAATCTCAAAAATCAAAATCAATACAATCAATCAATCAAAAATCAGTATATAAATAAATTAGATAAAGGATTATTCACTTCGTATGTTCTCAAACTGTGGGAACTTCTCCCTGGAAGGGGGGGGTTCGTTCTCTGACTGTGGTGGGAAGACGCAGGCGACCGAATGCTGATCTCTACTCCACCGTTCGAACCCTCAGAGCCTCCAGAAGAAAAAACAGTCTCAGTTATTTAAGAGAAACTTTCCGTATTACTTTTTTTCTTAACTCCAAAAACGGCGACTGACTGCTTCCCCCCTCCCTTCCTGCAGCGTGTGAGATCAGACACACTGGTTTCAGCACGCACGCACACACACACACACACACACGCACACACACACAACACATGCTTTTTCTCCATTCTTTAACAAACAGTTGCAGAGAAAGGCAGGTGCGTTTCCAGTCGCGTGAGCGAAATCCTGGCGGCATTACCATCTGAAGACTTCATTTTTGTTGTTAACGGCAGCTTTACCGTTTTTTTTAGACTTTAAAACCACCGTTAACAACAATAATTACACCTTCAAAGGTCACAGTTAGGATTCGGTTCATGTAAGTGACGTAAGACCCAAAGGGCGGTTTGTTTATGTTCCGCCATGAAAAAAAGTCCAACGTCCAAGCATTATTCCCCCCTCCTCCCCTCCCAGCCCCCCCCCCCCCCCCCTGCTGAGATGCCTCCGCCCCCCCCCCCACAGTTTGAGAACCACTGGCGTACTGACGTCATGAACGCAAACATGGAGACGTGATTACCAAAGTTCTTCTAGAGCTCTTCAGAATAAATGAACCTGATCTCTGAACAATGCTTCCGTGTGTCGATGAGGCGTAAAAACATGTGGCTGTAGCTCCTCCCACTCTGGAGCATCAGGTTTATAAACAAATTGACATGTGACTCATGTCTGGTGTGAATGCGGCATATGGCTGTGAAGATGGTAGTAGATTACTTTAATCCTCTGAGTTTGCAGGTGACCTGCAGACAGGTGTGCACACCTGTGTAGAAGTGCAGGTGAAGGTGGCTTCAGACTGTTCACAGGTTCCTCTGACCCTCACCGCTTCTCCACTCTGCCCCCCTGCAGGAGTACGACTTTGTGGTTCTGCCCAACGCCTACATGATCCACATGCCCCACGCCCCCAGCTTCGACATCACCAAGTTCCGCTCCAACAAGCAGTACCGGGTCTGCCTGAAGACCCTGAAGGAGGAGTTCCAGCAGAACATGTCGCGGCGCTTCGGCTTCGCCGCCCTCAAGTACATGACGGCCGACAACAACAGCTAGCCTCCGCTGCACCCCTTCACACCCCCACTGGACCAGTGACCAGGTCCATTCACGGGGGGAGGGGTGCCAGGACCAGGGGGCGCAGACTCTGAACTTTGACCTCCAGCCCGAGTCTGTGAATCCCCGCCGCACACGGACAAGGAGATCCGGGCAGGGGGCGGGCTGGAAATGTGAGAAACTTCCTCCCCCCACACAGGTTTGGTCAGGACGATGCTGACTTTCAGAGGAGCTGCTGAGCATCCCGTCGTCATGACAATGCAGACTGAAGGACATGAAGATGCAGTGATGTCAGAGGAGACGGCAAGGGGCGTCACCCCTGAGTGCCTCTAACTCCGCCCATTCAGTCCTCAGGTGGGGGGCCGACTGCTGCTGCCTCATGAATTAAAGGGAATTGTGTGGAGTGAGGAATCTGTTGTTTGGTCTGTCCTTCCCGCCTCCCCTGAGCTCCAGCCCGGTTTTGAGAGCAGCAGAACCGGGCTGACTTCATTCAGGCAGATGTTACCTGTTCAGGCACAAACTCTGAGCTCAAACATGAGCAGAAGGGTCTTCGCTCCTCCTGCAGATTTCTTGTCCATGTCTTTGTCCTGAATTGGGTTCTGCTTTTTTTTTTTAGTTTTGGTCAAATAGAAGTCTAAAAGCTGGACCTGCCTGACACCTAGAGGCAGTCGTGAGGATCAGCAGCGCAGAAATGAGACCTTCAGGCTTCTCTCATCTGGTATAACTTGCTGCATGCGCAATTTGTGTGTAGAGCCTAAAAATGGCCTTAAAATGTGCATAGCAATGCGTGAACACAAGAGTTGGCACACGCGTGTTTACACAGACTTCTCATTGAAAGGGTCACTTGGACCCGCGCTGCAGGGGGCGCTGTGAACCCAACTTTAGCAAAAGTACTGCTCCGATCGTAAATCAGCCTCTGATACAAAGCCCGACTTGTTGGCCGGGGGGAGGAGCCTCACACAAGGCAAACCGGCACTGTTCTATAGGGATGAGGAGGGGGGTGTGCAACATTAGACAATGATCTTCTGCTTCGTGAGGTTTGTGGTTCAGGTTTCTGTTCAGGACTCATGTGCCGTCCGTGCATGTGTGGATTCGGGAGCTTTTCTCTTTTCTCAACGGAAAACAGCTGGAAGTTCTTCTGAAGAGCTGCGGGAAATTCCAGGAGCTCGTTGAAGAAGACCTACATGAGGTGGAGGATGCAAGTTCTGGCTGCAGCTGCTCCTGATGCCAAGATCAGACTGAACTACGGTGGCCCTGAAGTGCAAATCACTCAACGCAAAAACATCATAAAGATCACAATTAAAAAAGCCAAACAAATAAGAAAACAATACATTTTAGAAATCTAAAAATAAAAAGAAATCCAAGAACCAAAAACAAAATAAGTAGGAAACATTTTGGAAAAACAAAAGTAATTTTCAAAAATCAAGAAAGGAAGTGAAAAAGAAAAGGATTATGGGACATCACTGATCAGATGATCGTTCCGTGATGAAAGTCTTCCGGGAATTCCCGGAAATCCGGGTTTTTGAGCAAACCGATCGTATTTTCCGGGAAATAAAGACCTGATCGCTTTCCGGATGAAAAAAATATTTGAAATTTGTGAATTTTCACTTATTTTTTATATTTCTCCGTGGATCGCTTTCTCTATGGGCCCGGCTGTCTTGTCTTCCCGGCCGAATTGACCAATGACGGGACGTTTTAGTTGCTTTTGGATGCGTCGACGGCTCTAATTGGCTCCGTCTGTACCACGTGGTCAGCGGACCCACGCTAAACTTTCACAAACAAATCTCAAGAGTGTGCGATTAAATTTGTGTTAAAATAATGGTGGGCATCGTCATTATTGAGCTTGGTCACGACCTCAGTTGTGAGAAGAAGATAAAGACAAATTTGAGTGGTCTTGGCTGGAGGAAAAAGACAAATATGGCGATTTCTTTTCAATGTACGTTCACAAGACAAATATGTTGTTGGAGGTGAGTACAACTGTTGTTCAGAATTTCACTCTCCGTTCTAATACAATTAGTTACGGTGGAAATTATGCAGAGATTAGGGTAATGGCTGACGAAGTGTGCGTTATTATTACTTTTTTCACGTCGGACGGTTGCCTCCGCGAAGTGCGTTAAAGTAATAACGCACACTGAGGCCATTAACCCGCTTATACCACGGTCACTTACAAAAGCAATACATATCAACCAGTTTTTAGTCCTTAATTTTTTTTCCCGATTTGTATTGCTTTTCTCACAAAAAGCGGACTATATCGCGACGCATCACGTAACACATAGTCCGTCGCGCAGCATCACCGCTGCAGTCAAGATTCAGCGATATATATATAGATGCTGATCGTCCCGATGGGTTGAATAAAGCATCAGTTCAGAGAGAAAGTTCACCTCTTACTGCTTGTTTTTGTCCAAATGGTGAAGCAAAAGGTTTAAAAGAAGCCAGCGCAGTGATACAATAAGTTAAACTAGGTGACCGGAATCAGGTTTTAATGCACACCCAGCAGCCAATCAGAATCGAGTATTCCACCGGACCATGGTATGAAACATGCTTATACATTGTTTGAAACCCCCCTTGTAGATTTTCTTGATCTGACTGCAGAATAACAGACCACATTGATCAAAACTGAAACATCTGAATACATTTCTTTATCTAATTTATTTGTATTTATTCCTAATTACCAATTATTTAGTTCCGTTTTGCTCAAAAACATATTATTGACATTAATTATAATTATAAGTATTTGGTGGTTTGGACCCACACTCCCTTAAAAAAGAATGTTAACAATGTTTAATTTTGTTTGTATGTTTTGATATTTCCCAGATTACTAAGTATTGGTGTTAAGGAATTTATGTATTATGTTATAGAAAGATAGTATAAAGCAGATCCCATATTTTGATATAATTATAGTTTGAGAAAACAGTATTTCTAAAGCAGAAATCGTTCAAATAAATGAGGTACTTTCATAGAATATCATAGTTACTGGTGTTCTTTTTGCCATTTGGGGCTTTGATGTTACTATATTTTAGCAATTGTATGTTTTGCAGCTTTAAGGAAAAGCTTAAATTGTAGGATTGTGTTACTTTTAGCAATTATCTAAATTCTTTTTCAGGACCAGCAAGTCCTGGTTAGTCAAACTAGGGGTTTGAATGACAAATCATGATGCTCCAATTAGTCTTAGTTTCTTGATTAAGAAGTGAATAACTAGCTGCCAGAATGTACCAGAATGCATCTAAGACCATGTATTTTTCAAAAATTTCGCTCCACGCCGCCATAACGCTCAAAGAAAAGTTCAGGGAATTTTTCCTGGCCTGACTTTCATCACTGATCGTTACAGTTGAGAGTTATTTTCTACGAAGTGACACTGGACTTTCTCCAAATCATTATAAAATGTTTCTCAGTGTGAAACTTTGAAGACAAATTTGAAGAAACTCAAAGGTCGTCATCCAATCAGTGACGCTGCAGATTAGCTTCCTTTTCTGGTTTTCTACTGTTCCATTTGGATTTCTAGAAATGACTTGTGTGTCCGTACAGAACCTCCTTTCACCTCAGACAGACAGGAGAACATCTGTCTGACTTCCTGATGATCAGAGATCTTCTCAGCTCGCTAAGATTTTTCATTTGAAATCTGCGTAAGTAAAGAGACGCTGCAGTAAAGGTACTCTGAGGAGTACCTGATTTGACAAACGGTTACTTCAGTACTCTGAGAGCTTGTTCCATCTTCCTCTACAGAGCTGACGTGCCCACTAACTCAAGGGTTGGGGTATGGGGGGCTGTTTTTCTGTCAGAGAACGTTCACTGCACTCTAACTTTGACCTGAAATCATTTCAGTTTCCACAAAATGTAAGTCATGAGCCGGCGATCAGTGTGAGACCTGCAGAAATCCAGAAAAAACTCAATATGGTTGACAGGCTTCAGCTTACCCTCTGCTAAATTATCCCCCACCCCAACCTCACCCAAAAAACCAATAATATATATATTTTTTTAAAGTATCCATTTTCCTCCACAAACAGAAAATAATGAGGTTTAGGGGGGGAACCGGCCTTCTGTCCCGTTAGGTTTAGTCTGGACACTGAACGGGATTTGAACTCGTGACCCTCCACCTAAAGACCATCAAGTTCCCCCCTAAACTCAGATGTTCGCTGTCAGTCAGATTGTACATTTTCAAACGTTTCCAGTCATTTTTAGAACCACAAAAAACTTATTTGCTAAAATCCAGAAGTTTGTACCAAAAACCTGAAATGCTTCAACTGTAAAACTCTGTACTTCACCAGGTACTTTCACTCTAACATTAAAATGAGTACTATTTACTACTATCAGTTTACCATTTAGTACCATGAATGTATGAAAGTAGGAACCAGCCCCACCAAAGGGTTGAGGCTGAAACTGGGGCTACAGTTTAGATCCCTGCTGTCTGATCTGAGCACAAAGAAGCTCTTCTTTTCTAGAGTCAAACGTAAATTTGTGTTTTTAGATGAGTAAACATTTCTCCATGGAGTAATGAGGGTCAAAGACGCTTCAAAAGTCCAATTCTGTTCTTCCAGTTCAACATCAGTTTGATCTCATTAACCCCTGTGCTATTTTAGATGACCCCACCCTTACTTTGACATGTTCTCCCCACCATGACAAAGGTGGATAAAGGTGGAAAGATGTCATGTAATCCATTGACACCAGTGAAGATCACAAATCATTGAAGAAAACAGGTTCAGAGCTCAGTCTAGTGGTCTAGATGACCCAACTCCCAACGGTAAAGTGCCTAGAATAGCACAAGGGTTAACCAAACATCCTCCCAGAGGGGTTCAGTGGATGCCTGAATGAACCGGAGGCAAATCCTGCAGGGATTTCATGTCGTCTGTGAATCTGCAGACGTCTGCGCAGACGCACAAACCCGCCACACAAATGAGGCACGAAAACCCTGAAGAGACAAAAGTTGGATATAAAAGTCTGAAATCAGAGTAAAAGACAAACCTGCAGGACATCCTGTTTACTTTATGAACCAAAAGAAATTCATACATTGTGTTTCAGTTTATTATAAAGTGTGTTTACATTCTAATAAAGAGTGTTTACATTACAGCTGTGGTGAGGCCACAGTGAGGGACGGGGCTCACACTCGTGACGTGAGAATGTTCCCCGTGGTGAATCCCATGCAGCTGCTCAGATGTGTGGGCGGCACGAACGCCGATGACCTCAAAGCCAGAAGACGGCGGTCAGACGTGAAGGTGTGGTCAGAGAAAACGGAAGTCTTTACAACAGCTACCAAAAAAAACAACCCAGTGCCGAAAGGTAAAACAGCCTGCCGGCCGGTGCAGGAACAGCATTTTAGCCTGAGGTACAGCTGTGACAGGAGAAGGTCCCAATTCACCAGCAGGGGCTTCAGCACACGTGCACGCGCACATGCACGCCGACCGATTAAGACCCGGAAGGTTTTCCAGCCGGTGGGACGACACTGAGGAGAAAGACGTGCTGGGAGGAAGCTTGGCCAAAACGGACGGAGCGTGCAAGGAAGTGAGTGGACAAGACACTGATGACGACAAGTTCCATCCACCTGCTTCCGGTGCCGCTCCAGCCTGAACTGCTCCACAATCATCCCATGATGGTCTGTCATGAAAACGTGTGGCAGCCACAACTGGTTATGGAAAATGACGGATGGAATCACATTGGGTTTTTTTCAACAAACAAGAAGACTGCCTTGATGTTTTCGGAATCCCAACCAGGTTCAGATGCAAAACCAGAACTGAACATGCATGAAGATGCATTAGTATGCATGAATGTGCGTGAAAAAGCAGCCAGCAACACGCATGAACAGACGTTAGTATCCTAAAGTGAGCTCCAAGGCTGCAGAGTATGTAAAACCACCACCAGGGGGCAGTAGAGCCTGAAGAAGCTGACTGAAGAGCAGTTATGATCAGCTGGTGATCGGGTGCTGCGTTTCAGTGATTGGCTGTATAATAGAACTGGACTGAGTGGCTCCTCCCCCCAAACAGGAAGCTCCTGCTAGTTCCGAAAAGCCAAATTCCCATAGACTTTTATAAACATCTATATTTATCAGAATAACCGTTCTTGGTCTGATACCTTGTTTTTTTTAACATGTTCTTGATCATCCTCCTTTTTTCATATATTTTTTGACCAATCAGATGCCTCAATAAAAGTGGGTGGTGCCTGCTGGCCCCCACTTCCAACATTCAAAACATTTGGTTGACAGATTTTGGACCAATCGCTGCTTACAGGCGATGTCTGGCCCAAACCTGGCAGCGTTCATATCACCAGAAAAATGGCGACGGAGTTGACTTCATGTGGTTGGACTTGTCCATTTCCATGACGTCACACTCACTCGGTCCAGTTTTCATATACAGTCAACGGTTTCAGGTCGGAATGGGGCTGCAGGAAAACCAAAGGTGGGGTAGTGTCAGGTGGGAAATCCTCACTTCCTGTCAGTGAAACCATGGAGGATGAATTCCAATGAGAAGAACATCTCATTTCATTGGGTGCTCAAGAATCTCATGTTCCTGCTGCAAAACAAAAATCTTACACTCTGGTGGGGGTGGGGGTCCTTTAGATGTTCTATGGTCATTTAGATTACCCCCACCCCCCCCCAACAGCTGCAGGAACACAGTATGGTTACAGGAGCAAACATTACGTCCTTTCTTGGATGCTTTGGGCAGATCCCAATTTACCCTCTGGCCCTGCCCCAAACTTCAACTCACCCCCCACCCCTCTTTTTTTTTTTTTTTTACAGAGTGGGGGTAAGGGTTGGGTGTGTAAATGTAAAAGATCGAGCTGGGCACGGCTTCAGGAAATGCTTTTCTGTTTAATCAGACCTGAGAACTGACAGAGATCCCAAATATGATTATGAATAAACTGAATAATCTTTGAAATGTGGTTCATTCAGATAGAAAATCTCAGCTTGACAGATGGTTAGGCTTTAGTCACAACTGCCCTGACAGGTGGATGCAGACTGGACAAGCCTGCGGGGGGCACTGAGGTACCACATCAAGTTTTAGGATTGGTAGACCGCTCGGTAAACCTGTAGAGCCAAAATGCTCAGACGCGTTTTTTCTATGGGCGAGCTGTGGACGATAGGTCCCAGCAGACACTTAAGCAACACGTAAAGGTAAGTGAGGGTGAGGTACGTGAGACGCAAGCACGTCGTACACATTTTTCATTATTTTACCCCCCCAAAAATCTCCAGGAAGCCGGTTAGTCCCGTTCACATGATAGGTGTGCACTCCTTGTGCAGAACCTGACTGTTAGAAAATAGGAATTTGGACACTCAGAGGGTAGTGGTACTTGCGTATCACCTGCACGTCCCGTGCGTAAAGCATTTGGGTGAGTAAGGACTTGGTACTCGCACCTCACTAATGACTAGAGTGTGGCGTGCGAACACTGCACAACAGCATCATTCGTACGTCATTAGTGCGTGTGACTTCCATTATTCTTAGGAATACTTCACGATACTCTTGCCACACGCAGTAGAGCCTGATGAAGCCGAGGGAAGGAAAGTTATGATCAGCTGATGATCGGCACACAATGGTACGTTCCATTTTCATGAAGGTGGCCATACGACCCTTGGAGGACCCACCTGTGCTCCTCTTTAGATGCAGCCCTCTACAGGCCCGGACAACCCAAAAACCTGCAGCACCTGTACAGGTGGATGTGACGAAGGCCTTAAAAAGTATCCCCCCCCCCTCCCCCCTTCTATCATCTCCTTTTGTGTCGCACTCTCAGGTCGTGTTTGAAGTCCTTCCTGTTTTTTCACTACTTGATGCACTCTATAGGCTGCTGTCTGAATCTACCACTGTTATGATCAGTGTGGGGTAGTAGTATTGCCCCCTGCCCCTCCTGTACTCTCACCTGGTCCCACAGCTGCTTACATTTACAGTTAGCGTATATCAGGAGTGGTCTTTTGGTTTTTCAGTGTCTTGTCTAGTTCTGACGTCTTTGTTATTAAATATTTTGGTTCTCCAAACATCTGGATTCCAGTCCTTCCTTCTCCTGGGTTCCTTCCTGTCTACAAGCCATTAATAACATGAATTCTATATTCTATTGCCCTAGACTGCCAAATATAGACCACAATGCACTGCGAAATTTAATGTGCAAAAAATATGTATTTTGATTTTTTTAATATATAAATAATTAAAACACAGTGGATTCATAAATAGACTTTGTAAAATGTTCATATTTAATATGTTTTTATTTCAGGAAATCGGTGAAGTCCTAGTTGCCGTTAATAAAGAAAGCAGCAGTGAGCATGTGTTCAAATTGTACGGATTCTGTGCTTTCCTTTGGTTTTTGGGTTGTGTTGTTGGTCTTTGGTGGTGTTTTGAGTTGTTCCTCTATCAGTCCCTCCTGGTTGATGTGAATCATCCACAGCTGTTTTCATGTCTGTCAGTTACCCTCAGTCTATTGAAATGTCTGCTTTTCAGTTTTACCTTGTCAGGTCATCTGTTCTGCTTTGCCTTTATTTTGGTTTTTGTCCTGTTTCAGTTTATTTATTAAATGTTTTATTGCCTGGTCTCACCCCAACAGTCCCAAACCCAAATTGCTTTTAAAATCCAGGGCACTAAATACTCCCAAACGGTTTCGTTTTTTAGGGAGTAGGGAAACAGCCTTACTATTTCATCTTCTTCAAAGTTATTCCTTTTCCTGTATTTCTCTTATCCTGCCAAAAAAAGCAGCAGTATTTGGCATGATCCCTTCAAACAGAGAGCTAAGAGTATCACGACACCCCCCACCCTCAGTCCAAAAGGACCTTTGAGATATTGCAGGGCTGGGGCCGGGTGGAATTGGGACCTCCCCCTATGACATTAAGACCAGAAGAGGCTGTGAGCGTTTGCTTGAAAACGATGGATGTTGAAACATTCATCATGTACTCATTCATGCCCCTCAGGACCCCCCCCCCCCCCCCGAAATGTGTCGTGTGTTTTCATGCATGCATGGTGTGAACCTGAAGAACCTAAAAGCTAAAAACTCTTCTGTGTTAGCGCCCCTCTGTGGACAGGGAAGGCAGGCCGCTTGTGCTCCTCGTGTCAAATCCCTGAGCTAAGTCATTGAACATTCACGATCCATCGGCCGAGGTGTAGGCACAGGTAAGAACGGGACCGGACCAGTGGGAAATCCCCTGAACCCCCCCACCCTCTGGGAGCCTCCCCCTCTTCAGTGACACAAAGAGAGGGCTGGCTGCTGGGGTCCAACGTTCAGGGTCATTCACGAGGCCGGTACGAACTGTGGTATCGGGGGTAGAGGGGGGTGTAGCGGCTGGAGTGGCTAAATGAGGGGGGGTTACCTGAGGATAGATAAGGGTTAGAGGAGGCTGAAGGAGGGGGAGGGACCGTGGTATCCGTGTGTGTGGGAGGGGAAGTGAGAGGATGAGTAGGAGGAGGAGGAAGGAGAGTAGGAGCGCGTCAGGCCAGGTAGGGGCCGAGTCCGGGGGACAGGGCTCCAAGTGGGCCGCCTGACCCCCAGAGCAGGGGGCCGATAGGAGGAGGTGGGGACAGAGCCTAGCGGTGTGGACCTAGAGGGAGGGGTGGATGAGATGGAGTGGGAAACGCTGACATTGAAACTGTTGGAGTCCATTAGAAATGTCTGCCCCCCTGATGTCCATTGGGGGCAAGCCAGCCTCAACGGGGTCAAGGGTGGACTCTGTGTGGTAGGAAAGGAGGGCGGAGGGCTCCCCAGCGCCGGAGGACCAGATGGGGAGGACACTAATGAAGAAGATGGGCTGGATGGGGTTGTGTGGAGTGTGGAGGAGGTGACGGCTGGACCAGGGGGTTCTAGGGGGGCAGAATTATCCTGAAAAACAGCGGAGGTGAGACTGGGGGGGTGTCCAGAAACTGCAGCAGAGCATTGAGACGCTGAGGCACAAGTCGAAGGACTGGCTCTGGGGGCGCTGGTCTTTCCACGAGCCCCTCTGCTCCAGCGGGTCCGATGGGACTGCTCCTGGTCAAAGGCCAGATCCTCCAGGCGCTGCGTGAGGGCCAGTTTCTGCTGGATGGCCATGCGCAGGAGCGAGTTCAGAGTCTTCTTCTCATCCTCAGCCGCAGCGAGCTGCCGCTGCATCTCATCCAGCTGCGTCAGGTACTCGTCACACCTGCACGGACAGCACAGGTAAGACAGTTACCACGGTTCCACCAGTGAGAAGGAGTCCGGTCGGTTCATCTGCTTTGGTTGAGCCCCTCCATCCTAGAACCCGGTTTAGATCAACCGTGGCGAGGTCAGCTTGCAGACTCTGGTTTGGTGGACTGTGGCCCTGAACACGCCTGCTGAGACGTTAGTTATGTAACAAACACCCTGGCCCTATACGCAGTCTGAGGGAACACTCGATTCTGATTGGCTGCAGAGTGTCCCTTAAGAACCAATAATGAACAACTAACCAAGAAGACCAGGTCCCACAGCCCGAATGTTTAATATGATTGTGTTGTTGTAAACGCCAGTTTGTAACCAGAACAACACAAACATGAACATCGGTGGACTGACGTTATTCCACCGTTTATCACATCAACTTAAGAATAGAGAAGACAGGAGGGATTTTACGGTTTCCTTTAACCTGTTTGGTGAATTTGATCATTTTAAAGACTGGGATGCAGCGGGGGAGGAGGTGAAACACAGAAGAATTTCAACAATTTAGACACTGGACTATGTTTCTTTGAAACTAAATTTTCCTTCACCATTTGGACAAAAACGAGCACTAAGAGGTGAACCTTCCCTCTGAAATGATGCTCTTTATTTCTTAACACGGTGTTACGCATGCACACCACTTTCCTCCACTGCTGCAGAGTGAGGTTGATGCACTCTTTAGCCGTTACCATGACAACACTATGTGTGGAATGGTCCAGTTCTTGTGAAAAAATATGTAACTATAAGAAATAACAAGAGAAAGTTCCATGCCTCCTTGTCATCCATGAACTTGTGACAATGAACACCTCATCGGGCACTGCACCTTACTTCTTTGCTTTTGTTTAGAAAAATATAACTAATGACATAGGGGCACACTGCCCCCTGCTGGATGGAGGTGAAACATCTGCGCTCAGAGCACGATCATTACAGGCAGTGAGAGGCTGGACAGGGAGAACTATGGGGATCTGGAACGGGTCGGTACCGATTATCTGGTGAGCCCGAAGTGTAGACCGAGCAGCTCCGTCTGAGGAGGAACCTTGATCAGATGAAAGGAACCAAAAGTGAAACTTTGAAAGATGTTTAAAAGATCAGAGGAGAGAACTCTGGTAAAAACCAACCGTCTTTACTTTCGGTTCTGATGGGGCTTGGTGCTGTGTCAGCCCAAAGTTCAAACAAACGTGTTAAACACGTTCCTGTTTACGTGACAGCAAAAACAAACACCACAAACAGGTAAATGTAGTGGTCCTCACCTGGTGGCGAACAGGGCTCGCAGAGACGAGAAGGTGGCGGCGTCCTCCCTCAGGGCCTTCAGCTCGTTCCTCAGCTTAGTCATCGTGTTGGTCACCATGGACTTCTCTGCCTCATACTTACTCTTCAGGTTGGCCAGAGCCACCTCTGCTGTCTGTGAGAACACACATTCACGAGAATTACACATGAAATTATTAGGAAAAACATTTGAAAAACGTCCAAACAGGAGGCAGAAAGAAACAGGCTCAGTCAGAAGGCAGTACTGAACCTCCATTTAAAGGTTATTCAAACTGATCCAGGACTCAGACAGTTAGACCAAGTGGAACAAAGCAATGGAGGAGGCTGTTGGAAATGGGTCATATAGACGGAAAATGCTCAAGACCTGAGGTTCCAATGAGGTACTGGTCCTTGTTTGAAGGGTCTGTCATGAAAAATCCACTTTAGGAACTCTTAAACTTTATTATATCGTTAATTCTTTACAAAAAACAACCCCAAAGCTGTAGTTTGACCAATTTGATCCATAAAAACCTGCCCTCTGAGCACCAGCCCCTCCCAACCCACAAAACAAGTAGGTCCTCACATTGTATGTCACAAAGTGAGGAACAGCCCCTTCCAGGAAAAGCTGTCAGCCCCCCCTCCAGGCTAACACACACACACACACTTTCTCCGTGCTAACCGTGATCGGTAAACGCTCCTCTTAAACCTGCACAGTTTGCACATCCATGTGTGCAAATGTTTGGATGTTGCGTGTTTGGTTGGAGAGATGCAGACACGCTGACCAGTTAAAAAAGGGCTGCGCACTGCTCCCTGTCTGCTTCATCCCTCCTTCTAACCTACATTGTATTGAAGGATATTTTCGTGTCAGATAGAATAGAATAGAATAGAATAGAATAGAATAAGTCTTTAATAATCCCTAAGGAAATTTAAAAATGGCCATCTGCTCACACTCATAAAACACATACACATATTAATAACAATAAAACCAGTAAAAATATCAATAGACTAAAAATATTAATAAATAAAACAGTAATAATTTAAAAACAGTAGGTAAGAAAAATAAAAATAAAAATGAAAAAATAAATAAATAAAAAAGATAAAAACAAGAATTACAATAAATTACTTCTAAGATGCCCTGCCAGAGAATTGTATTGCCTGATGGCACGAGGAACAAAAGATTTCTTCATTCTTTCTGCGGAGCAGCGCTGGGACAGCAGTCTGTTGCTGAAAGTGCTCCTCCTGCTGGTGAAGGCCTCATGTAGGGGATGTGAGATATTCCTCACGATGGCCCTGAACCTGCTCAGAGTTTTTTGCTCTGCCACCTCCTCCACAAGATCCAGCTTCAGTCCCACCACAGAGCTCGCCCTCTTGATGATCTTGTTGAGCCTGCAGATGTTCTTCTTGCTGGTATTGCACCAGCACACAGCAGCATAGAGGAGAGCACTTTCCACCACTGACTGATAAAACATGTGGAGAAGTTTTGTGCAGATGTTAAAGGAGCGCAGCCTCCGGAGAAAGTACAGCCTGGACTGGGTCTTCTTGTAGAGCTGGTCCGTGTTGGTAGTCCAATGTGCTACAGCTTCCACACTCAATATGTTCTATTGATTTAAAGTCTTTAAGTTTATGAGTTTAAATCATATTATTACACCAAATCCTACTTAGTAAAAATGTAGTCCAGACAGGTAGTCCAGATTTTTACCCATGATGGAATATTTGTCTTTCCAGCAGATCTGGTATAATTGTTACAGCTTAAAAGAATAACTGATCCAAATCAGTGCTTGTATTCTTTTTGTCCCCTTTTTTCACCTTTCTTCCCTTTACTCTCTTCCACCCCCCCACCCCACCCCTGACACATATTTTCCCTCTTCCTCCCCACACACACTAAATATAACAAATAAAGAAATAAATAATACAACAAAATGGGGTTAATTCAGATCTACACTCTGGCTTCTAAAGTTCTACAACCTCTTTTTGTGATAGTAAAACCTGTCCAACACAAAAGGCATGCAGCTCTAATCTGTTTGCTAAGTTGTTGGACAGAACAAGTGAAAAAAAGAGAAGAAAAAAAAAAAAAAGAAAAGGGCATGTGGAAAAAACTAATACTCCATGAAAAAGTGTTTTTTTAGTGTGCTAAAGGTATTCTATTATCATACATATGGATATAGTTTACTGTGAAAGGCTTAAAAAAGCAGGATATAGATCCTTTAATAGAAACAGAGGATAGAGTGTCTAACAATTCTACCAACTAAAAGAATAAAAATAAAAAAACAATAAAAACAAAACATCAAAAACAATAAACATTTTTACTAAGTAGGATTTGGTGTAATAATATGATTTAAACTCATAAACTTAAAGACTTTAAATCAATAGAACATATTGAGTGTGGAAGCTGTAGCACATTGACTTGAAATAAAAAAGAAAGTCATAAATGACATTTTCCTTCATTATGACTTTGATGGGACGTTATCGTATTTTGACTATTACATTTATTTCATTAATTTAATTGAATAGCCAAGCACCGGTCTACATAAAGGACCTTTTGCAGCCGTACTGTCCCAGCAGGTCCCTGAGGTCATGTGAGGCCTGAAGAGGCGCTATACAAATAAAGTTTATTATTAGATGATTATTATTATTAAATGCAAACGTGACAACATTGATGTAGAATCTAATAAAAAAAATCAAAACATTCAAATACAACAACACATTTGAAGAACTTTGCTTCTTAACAGCAGCAATACATTAGTTGTGTGTGTTTCCATCACACATCTGCTAACTTTATCCAAATTCTAGAAATGTCAAAAACTATTTCCCAGTTACACTGTTTCCATTAAATCCTAATTCTGCAAATAAAACACAAACCAGCTCACGCGATAAGTCATTCAAAAACACAGATGTGTACAATACTTTGATTGACAGCAGATCCATTCACATTTCTGCCACGGCTCTAGCGCTCATCATCATCTATCAAAGGAGACGTCGGCGTCTCTTTCAGGTAATGGAGCGTCGAGCTCCTTACACGTGGGAGGGGCTATGGATGAAGCCATTTTGGGAAATGGTGGTTGGTGATTTTACAGAGGAGCTCCAGAGATCCAACAATTCCACATGACACGCCCACATTTTGATGAACTGTGTGACGCTTTGGGACCTCTGGTGGTGCCCGAAGTGCATTGACCAAGGCAGCCGGTTCTACCAAGAAGCACGTCGCCATCCGGTTGTTGGTCACGACACTCATTTACATTTTTAAAAAGTGTTTCCATGGCAGTTTTGTGAAATATGTCCATTTGGATACGCCTCAAAAACCACCTCCTCCAAGAACAGAAACCTTTTTTCAATACTTGCGAGTTTTTTCGAAATGCTCGTGTTCCCATTAGGGTTGTGCCGATGGACGATACCATCGTCCATCGTGATGGGTGACTGACATCACGATGGAGAGACACCATCGTGATGCCACGCCCCCGCCACGCTGCGAGTCGACACCATAAGCCGCGGTTACATGTGCAAAATATCTTGATCGGATCATTGGTCGGATTAGAATCCAACTGTGTACATGGGCCCAGAAAAACTTTTTCAGAATATAAAAAACGTTCCCATGGGTGACACTTAAGGTCGGAATAAATCATTCGCACATGCGCAGTAGTGTTTTCAAACCGGAAGAGAAGATTAGTTCTGCCGAGCGGCTACATAGATAGATATGTCAGCTCGGTAATATACTAGATGATCTCCTAAACGTGCTTTTATTAATGTTATGGTTATTATGAAGCGCCTGTTCGCTCATCATTTTAATTGCAATCCGTGTGGTCAGTGCTTTTTCTGTTGAACGGAGCCGGAAAGAAGCCTGTATTAGCAGTATGCTAACAACACGGGCTAACAACATTAGCATGAACATAAAATGTATCCATGCGGGAAACGCTGCAATCTGCATCTTAATATGTGGGAATAACATGAGCCTTTATTTTGTCGAGACATGACTGGAAACACAAATCCACGTGATTGTTTGAACGGTTTCTAAGGACTGAGCGACATTCTGCTTTGAAGCTAACAGCGCCCCTCAGCCGCTGTGTGTGTGCTGGCGCTCCGAGCCCCGACACACACTTTTACCGGGAGACCCAGTTCTCCTGAGATCGGTAGCTCGCTCACGTAGAGCGGCGGGACGGATCACAGTCCTAAGTCTCCCACACGTAACGAAGCCCCCCCCCCGCCCTTCCCCTCACAGCTGTAAGTCCGTCTGCTCTGCTAGAGACGCAGTCGCCCCCCCCCCCCCGGACGATATCATTGTCCATCTCGATGGTTGACTGCAAACATCGTCAACTGCCAATTTAAGGGACATCGCCCAACCCTAGTTCCCATCCAATCTGCATCATTTCAGTCAACGGAAACGCAGACAGTGATGCGCAGCTGAAGATTATATGTTTATTCTAATAATAAACTACTTTGACAATGGAATAAACCTTTTACAATCTTACCAAAGATGACAACTTAAATAAACAATCAATTATTTATTCAAATTATTAGTGTTTTTCTTTAAAGCCAAGAAGCCACAAAGCAGAGCCACCGGTTGCAGACCTCTCCTTTAAGCCATGTATGTTTAAGTGTAACTGAATACTTCTTGAGACTAAATTAGAACATTTTAAGATCTACAATATGTCTGTATAGATAGTATATAGAACGTAAACTTTAAGCATAATACCTCCCTTTTAGTATAGCCTAAGTAAACTTAAATAAATTTGCTAAGAGAGCAAACCCCTAACCATCACCTCAATGGGCCCCTCCCTCAGGAACCTCTGTGAAGCAAAGAGAGCAGATCCGTCTCCATTCAGACCACTGAAGCAGTGGGCTTCACATGGACCGGGTTTTCCCGGTGCTGGTCCGGTCTCGTTGACCCACATCCTCACATTAACATCTTGACCATCTGCCCTGCTGCCTGTGCGCGTTACACACACACTCACCTGCTTGTTGGCCTTCAGCACCAGCCTCAGAGTAGCGATCTGCTCCCGCTTGGTGCTCAGTAAGGACTTGAGCTTCAGGATCTCCTCCATGCAGCTCTCCTTGTCCTTGTCCAGCAGAGGCGCCAGCTCCCGAGCGGCAGCTCTCTGCCTGGAGAGCTGTAAGGAGCGGTCCACTGCTCGCTGCAGGTGCTTGACCTGGAAGATCAGAGGAGGCGGTCAGGACAAGACGGCCCAGATTCCACGAAACAGGCCCCGCCCCTTAGTCCTGCCTTCTACCTGGTCCCTAACAATGGCGTTCAGGTTGTAGATGTTCATGGGCTCCCGGCGCAGCTCGCCGTGCGGCTCCAGGGCGGGTGACGATGAAGACGAGGAGGATGAGGAGGCACTGATGCTGGGTGATCGGGTGGGGGGAGTGCAGGGGGGCAGGGTCTGCTCGAACGGAGCCTGAAGACCCTCCCTGCACACCTCCTTGTCCTCCCCTTCACCCTCTCCCGACAGCGGCTCTTTGGACGGAGACGCAGAGGGGCTCCTCGACCCCCCGGGGGAGGAGGTCGTGGAGGCGGCGGCGACCAGCCGCCTGGAGAGGCGAGGCGTGAGGAGAACTTTGCTGCTGTCTGAGGACACGGCTTTGAGGCTGGCACTGATGCTGCGGAGACCCCGCCCCTGCCTGCAAGACGAGGAGGGGGGCCACAAAGCACAACAGTAATGACGGCAATAATTTACCAACAGAAATATTCTTAATAATATACTATTTTATTAAATAACCTATAAATAATGTTGTATGTAGTAACGTGTCCATCCCTGTCGGAATCATCTCAGACTTGAACATGGTAGTAGCCGTTTGCTTCCATTACCCCTTGTGCTATCTTGTGGGGTCCAAATGACCCCACTAGACAGTGCGCTGAACCTTTTTTCTTCAATGATTTGTGATCTTCACTGGTGTCCATGGATTACATGAAATCCTCTCCACCTTTATCCACCTTTGTCATGGTAGGGAGAACACGCCACTGTAAGGGGGGGGTCATCTGGACCCCACAGGATAGCATGGAATAAAAAGCTTATTACAGAAATATGAACAAAACTATAACGCTTGTCCTCTTCCATTTAAAGTACCACTTCCATATCAGGTTATGTCACACAACATATGCGCAAAACTTTATCGAAATTCTAGAAACGTGACCAAAAAAAAAAACACACTTTCTACAAGGGGGGGCCCCCCCTTGCCGGGCCCCAGCCTGGATAAAACACAGGGTTGTGTCAGGTAGGGCATCCGGTGTAAAAAGCTCTGCCAAACCACCTGTGTGAATCGGTGAAAGCTGATTCGCTGTGGGGACCCCTAAAGGTGATCAACAGGGTACCTCAAGAAGAGGAAAAGCGTTCTGCTAACAGCTCCATGCTAGCAGTGACCTGGGCTTACAGCCCGTTGTATAAATAGTTTGTGAGCAAGGCCACGCCCCCAACACCTCAAACCACTTTCTCTAGTAACTTTGAGTTTTTCTGACCGTCATGGTGGAGAAAAACTGAACTTTTTGCAGACTCATCCACCCACAGCTGAACATCCACACACACCGAGCCCCCCCCCCCCCACACACACACACCTGCACCCCCCACCCCCCCACCTGTAGTAGTCCAGCATGACCCGCTGGGGCGTCTCGTTGTTGCAGAGGCAAACGTGGTGGTAGAGCTGGGCCAGCTCCTCGCTCAGAGTCACCAGCTCCTCCTGAGCTGCGTTCAGGGCCGCCCGGCCCTCACTGGCTGCTGACTGCGCGGCCTGGAGTTCCAGCTCCAGCGCCGAGCTCTGACAGAAGAGACGGCGGGGGTGTCAACTGAAATCTTTTTTCGTGTGATAAAAGACACTGGGGAAGAGCGGCGTTACCTTCTCCTGTCCGTCCTGGCAGCTCTTCTCCAGAGACAGAACCTGCCTCTGCAGCCTCTGGATCTGGTTGCTCGGGTGGGGCTTCTCCTCTGCAGGCCCCCCCTCACACACCGCCAGCTTTTCACGCAGGCCTTTCAGCTCCGCTTTGAGCTGCACCACCTCAGTCACAGCCACACGGTATTTGACCTGTAGAATTTCCAAACCAGGGGTTTGGTATGAAAATATTTGGCTTTTGCTCAGCACCTCGCTGTCCTCCTCCTCGGCCTCCTCCTCTTCTTCTGCCTCGCCCTCGTCTCTGCCCTGCTCCTCGTCGAGGCTCGGCTTGGAGCTGCTGCAGCTCTGAGCTTCTGGGTCAGTCCTGGAACGCCGGCACAGAGCCAGGACTCTCTGGCGGAGGCGGCGGGCCTTCTGGTGCTGCTCGGTCAGAGCCCCCTGTGTGTGCTGGAGCTGAGTGTGGGACTCCTGAAGGCTGTTCATCAGTGCCGCCTTCTCCCGTTCAACCTGAGGACGGCAGCGTTGGAACATAGGAGACAGTCAACAAGATTAACGGAGCGGGAAGTCAAACTTGGTGTCTTTGGGAAAAGGTCGTCTCCAGTTTGCTTTTGGAAAAGGAATGTGGATTTATGCAAACACGGTGTGCATCAGCAGTCCAGACAGCTGCTTTTTCTGATTTTTGTTGTTAAAACAAAATTCAAACAAAAATAGAAACCTCGCATCACTTAAGTGTTTACCAGCGGTTATCCAAAGCTGTATGAGCCTACCAGACAAAAAAAAAAAAAGATGGAGGCATTCCTAAAATCTGTTAAATGGCCACATGAACACGTGAGACGTGACGGTAAACCCTATAATGGAGGAAGACATTAAAAAGCTTGTTCTTAAATAAAAAAATTGGTATACTATGAAGCCTTTCCAAACTATGTTAAATAAAGTATATAACTATGCTTTAAAAATAAACCCGTGGGGTTGGAAGCAGTGATTGGAGTGATACTGAAAGAGAAAGAGGATGTCAACTTTGTATCGTCCAATAAGTCTCTTATGTGGAGATGTGAAAGTTTTGACCTCAACCATAGCAAATAGAGTCCAGAGATGTATCAAAACCCCGATGAAACCTCACCTAACAGGCTTCATTGCCAACCAACAGGAAGATGACAGTCCCACGACGTTTGCCTTAGATGCCCAGATAGACTTGTTATTTCTGAAGGAATTGCTTAGCCAGTTGGGTTTTAAGTTCCAGGTTTCCAGTTCATCAAATGGATTCAAATGTTTTACAAAAAGCCCAAATCCGGGGTCAGAGTAAAGAACCGTTGCTCTGATATTCTCCCTTTGGGACGAGGTGTCCCACATGATCTCTGTTTGCTCTAAGCATGAAGCTAGTAGCAAAACTAAAAGCTCATTCTAAAAAGAAGATAGACGATGTGGTGAGGACAGATCTCCCCGTGGATCCTCTGATGGATTTATAACCTGAACATTCAATCATCAAAGATCAATGTTATGTTTTATTGTTCAGAAAGATCATCACCCTAAACTGCTTTAAGCCCCGCCTACCAACAATAGCTCGATGGACACAAAAAAAGTAAATTAAAATTAAAAAATTTAAATTATTATTTTGCTTAATCCTTGAATATTTACTGTTACATTGCCCCCCGCTTTTATCTTCTTTCTTCCGAAACACATGTTCCAGTTTGATACGTTATCGCATTTTAAGGCAATAAAGTTCTAAAAAAATAAATAGATACCTCCTTTTTCATTGCCAGGGTTCAGGACATGTGCACCATCGGTTCTGACTGTGTCAAGACTGTGGATGCTGTAGGACGGTCCTGCCTGACGCGTCTCTTTTCAATAGAGATCTCCCCATCAGCTTTTTTTTTGGGCCCAATCCAATTCCCAGTCATTCGACTTCGAGTTTCTGCAGATACAGAGTCCTGATCCGATACTTTTGTAACACATTTAGAAAATGAACAAATTAAATAACCAGATTCAGATTTTTTTTTTCCATTTCTATTTTATTGACCTTCTTTTATCATCAGCCATCAGACTGTACAACACCGTGTTACAGTGACACTCCACGGACCCTCGGACCCTCAGGTGTTTTGTTTTTTCAGTCACTCATTTTACTCATTTCTGCAAACTGTTGTCGTGTTTTCAGTTTTTGTTGTTTTCTTTAGGTTGTTCTTTGCGGTGTATTTTAACTATTTTTTTTTGTTTAAATTTATTACTTTTAGGCGGTGGTGCAGTGTAGAGCGGTCGACTAGATTAAGATTGCAGTTCGATGCCCTTGCAGCCCATGTGTCAATGTCTGGCAAACACTACCCCACTTGCTTGGTGGAAGTGTTGGCGCGGAGCCACCACAGTTGAATGGTGTGTCATGGGTGAGGATGTGACTGTAAAGTGCTATGGGCCTTTGTAAGAGGGTAAAGCGTCTATATAGTAGTTACATTTTATAATGTTGACTTTCTAAATTTGCTAAGGTCACTTTATGATTTTTGCTGTTTGTATTTCTGAACGTCTAATAAGGTAATAATAATACATGATGCAGAGAAAGTTTGGTGACTGTAGTGATGTGATCTTCAGATGTGACTCATATCTCCAAACTGTTAAAAATCAATAATGATTTATTTAGCAGTTGTTGTAGCATAAATATGATGAGTATTCGTGACTGGCTCATATTTATGTAACCTTTGATTAGTTTCAACCCCTTAAAACATGTGTGGACATCCCATTTTTGTTTGATTTTTACCACAGTAGTTCATTCTGCTTAACTGGAGCCTTGAGAAGAGAGTTTAAAGGTCTTAAGGGGTTAAGTCCTCTTCTCCCACAGCAGCGTCTCAGTCTGTCTGTCAGCAGCAGGAGAGCGCCGTTCTCGTTAACATCAGGAATCTTGGTGTCTGGTTTGACAAAGCTAAGTCTCTAGACTCTCATTCGAAGCGCTTGGTCAAAAACTGTTTTTACCACCTGAGGAACGTGGCTAAACTGAAGACAATGTTAACCAGATCTGACCTTGAGCTGATCATCCATGCTTTTATCTCCTCTCGTTTAGACGACTGTAATTCTCTTTTTATTTGTTTTAACAAAAAGTCTCTTAAACGTCTCCAACTGGTCCAGAACTCTGCTGCAAGGCTTTTAACTGGAACCAATAAGCGCACTCATACCACCCCTCTGCTTTTATCTCTTCATTGGCTTCCTGTTACATTTAGAATAGATTTTAAGATTTTGATTTTAGTTTTTAGAGCCTTGCACGGACAAACCCCGATCTATATTTCTGACCTTTTAACTCCCTACACTCCTGCACGTTCTTTGAGGTCCACTGATAAAAATCTTTTAAGTGTTCCAAAAACTGATTTTAAAACTAGGGGAGACCTCGCCTTTCAGGCAGTCGCTCCCAGACTTTGGAACGACCTCCCCCTGTCTCTGCGCCAGATTGACTCAGTCGAGTGTTTTAAAGCTCAAGTTAAGACTTTTTTATTTAGGAGAGCTTTTAGCTGACTTTTACTTGTGTTCACTTCTGCCTGTTTGTTTGTTTATATGCCTGTGTGCGTTTTATTGGGTATCGCTACTGATTTTGTATTGTTTTAACATTGTGAAGCACTTTGTGAGTCGCTCTCTGTGAAAGGTGCTATATAAATAAAAATTACTTACTAAAAAGAAACAAAAGCCTGATATTTTTTCCATTCAAAGGCCTTTGTAGGTCATTGTTGGCATTAAAGCAACCCCATAGAGACACTTGCTGTCAGTTTCAAACTTACTTTTGAAGGTTATTGAACCCAGAGATCGGAATCTCGCTTTACTGAGCTGTTTTTGTGCCTCTCCTGCTTAAACTAGCGGCTCAAATGAAATGTCATGAGCCGTTAATGTTGTGCAGACTTCTAGCAGAGTATTTGTCTGGAACAATACGTTTGAAATATAAAGCGCCGGTCATAAAAAAAATAAAGCCCTGATCAGGAGACAACATCTGATTTCTATCGAGTCACATAGCACCTAATCTGACCCAATTTCCAATCATGTGATCGGATCGGGACATCCCTACCAAAAAATAGTCTTGTTTCCATCGCTGGCCAGGCTTGGTCTTTGCCAAAACCGATCCAGTACGAAGGTTCTGTGCGTGATTTGCATGTTCTGTCATGTTTTAAGTCAGAAGCTGAACTTTTGACCAGCACACAAACGCCCTGGACGGCGCCCCCTGCTGGTTGTCTCAGAGTGGCACAGCTTGTGCGTTTGCTGTTCTGGTCCTGATCTTCCCACAGAAGAGTTCTTAGCTTTTCAGAGCCCACACTCACCGTCATCAGCTGCTGCTTGAGCTTCTGAATCTCTGTTGTGTTCATCTCACTGAAGAGGTCCACCCCCGCTGCCCCCGCGGCCCCCTCAGCTTTCCGGATCTCTCCGTTGGCCCTGTGCACAGAAGCTGCAGCTCCTCCTCCTTGGAGGAGGCCATTACACCTGAAGCAGGACAGCAGAAACCGTTCAGATGTTTTCTGGTTCTTTTCTCATCTAAAAGTGAAACTATGTGACGCCGTGTTCGGTTGCCTGTTTGGGCTTTGTGTGAAAAATCTCCACCTCGTGGGCTCCTCTGGGGAGAGCAGAGCGGTGGGCGTGGCGCTGCCGCTGGGGGGCGCGGAGGTGAAGACCAGGTGTGCGCTGCCGGTGTAGGCCACATCGCACATGCTCAGGTGGTGGAGCAGTTCTTTGCGGAGGTGCTTCTTCTGCTCTCGCTCCACCTTCAGGGACTCCAGCGCCTCCTCCAGCTGAGAATCGGAGATGTCTTTGAGGCGCAGCGCCTCCTGCAGCTGGCTGTTCAGGAGCTCCGCCTCTTCTTCCAGAACCTTGATCTCATGCTTCAGGCCTTCGAACTCCACCTGAACACAATCCATCCCTTCAGGCACACATCCTGATAGGTTTGTTTTGTACTGTAGGAACATTTGTAATTGTCATTTTATTGAAAAACATAAGAGTCAGGATGTGTGTTTGGTCACTTCTCTTTCTTTATTTTTTTTTTAACTTGTCCTGTCCAACAGCTGAGCAGACAGATGAGAGCTGAAAGCCTCTTGAGTTGGACATATTTTACTGTTACAACAGGGTTTATGAAACATTTGATACACAGGAGGGTGATTAAAGAGGAGGGGGGTTAGTGAAGCAGCATAAGGCAATGTTTACAATCATTACAGTCAGGCTTATAAGTAATATAAATCGGGCGGGGCCTGTCCACACACACCCAAATGCCACAAACATACCTGTGGGTTCCAAAAAAACCCACATGCAAAACACATCAACATGTTCACATCACAATACAACTGATGTTCACACACGCATACATATGCATTCGGACCAACACGTGAAATATTTTATTCAATCACTCAAACTATTAGTGTAAAGGTGAGCTAACACCTGTGCTCAGGTGAGTGTTCATGTTCTTTTAAAATGGATGATGGAATGTGAAAAGAAGGAGGGGGAGTGACCAGCCATCCCCACACCAAGACCCCCGCCGCGGCAGTAGCGGCAGCCAGAACCCCCCAACACCTGCATGGCAGCAGATAAAGAACATCGGCCACCCAGGCCAGGGCCAGCAGGACCGCAACGGGGGCCCCATAGCCAGGGAGCGGGGAGGCACCAGGGGACAGAGAGTGCAGGCCCCAGCCCAAGCAGGAGAGCAGCCCCCCCGCCACGTCGATAGTGTCAAACGCTGGGCCCCGCCCCAGGAAAGCACCCCCAGCCCCAGAAAAGCAACCCACCGCCACCCAGGAGTTCTGGGCATCCCCCCACTCCGACCCTGGGCACGGGCCAGGCCCCCCAAGGGAGACCCGCCCTACGCTCCAGGCAGCCACCCACCCAGCCCACGGTTGATCCAGGTGAGAGCAAGGCAGGGGCCAGCCGTCCCCGCCCAAGAGGAAGACACCCTAGAGCAGTGGGGGTCCACAGGAAGTGTTGTACCATGGCCCAACCAGGCTCACCCATAGATGGAATTTGGAGACGGTCAGAGCTCGAGAGCAAGGACCAGAACCCACACCACAGGAACACGGACACCCCCAGGCTAAGGTGTGATGTGAACCCCGGCCCCGGTCTTTCCAGAGAGCACAGGGATCCCTCTCCCCGCATGGAGAGAGGGCCTCGGGGCCCAGGAAGTCAGCCCCCAGGGGACACGGCCGCCGTTGCCAAGGGCCCAGTACCCCCTACCAGGGATGGGGTAGGGGACAGATGGTCCTAGGTCCCACCTTCCTAGTATAAATGTGTGTGTGTTTGTAAGCATGTGTGTACGTGTATGTGTGTTGGAGAGTATATTTTTGAGGAGTAAAGGGTGTGTGTACTAAAGGGGTGCCGTTAAAGTTGGCGGGTAG
Source organism: Oryzias curvinotus (assembly GCA_023969325.1). Taxonomy (NCBI): domain Eukaryota; kingdom Metazoa; phylum Chordata; class Actinopteri; order Beloniformes; family Adrianichthyidae; genus Oryzias; species Oryzias curvinotus. The sequence goes on along the minus strand of CM043722.1, from coordinate 22,424,069 downwards.
GGCACTGAGAGGACATCTGCTTCTCTTTCTATGTTGATGTTTTTTGTAGGTGTGTTGTTGAGACGGTCACAGTGGTAGCGTCTTCTGACCCCTATCATCCTCTGAATGAACTGATCCTTGGACTGCAGTCCAAAATGCAGCAAAACAATGGAGCACTGGATGCTGGAGCTGCTGTTGGACCACAGACCCAATCCAATGAAAATGGTGTTTTTAAACATGTTTCTAATGATGGAGGACTTGATGAAGATGAAAACTGCGTTCCTGAGTATTTCTCAGTGGAGCCTTGTGGACCAGCCTTAAAGCCTGGGAGCTTCAGGTTGTCCAGGCTTGCATTAATGCACGGACTCCCATGAGTAAACTCTCCTGAAGAGCTTTTAGTCAGAGACGTAGACAATCCGGCAGCAGCAGGTTTTCTGCAGAACTGGAATTCTGTTCAGAAGTGACAATGTTCACCATCTTGAATCTTAAAGACCCAGTCATGAAACAGATGTTCTCCATGACATCCTGTGCCTTGTGTGCATTATGCTGGTCCTGCCTGTGTCACCTGCAGTTTGTGAGACGGGGCCTTTATGAGCAGACGAGAATCAAATCAGGGTCTAGAGCAGGCATGTCCAAAGTGTGGTCCATGGGCCAAGTGAGGCCCACGTTCACACTTCCACAGGCCTATAGACCCCTGTCATAAAATCAGTAATATGTGGCTCTCAGCATTTTGCAAAAACTGTGGTTTCTTGATTGTGATTGGCTAAATTACGTTAGAAGCCATTTTAAACATGTGGCTATTTGACCATCAGCGCCTTAAGAACCAAACTAGAAGAACAGATTTACTTTTGTCTCTGATCAAAACCACAGTGGTTAGTACTTCTGAATAAGATTACCATTTGTGTTCATGTCATTCAAATCTAGAAGTCTACCATGAGCATTTAATAGGCTGAATAATAGGTAACTTTACATACGAACCCAGATTTAAATTTGACAAAAGTTTTCCAGTTTAATTCTTCTTCGAAAATTCCAGAATTACCATTAATTTGGGTAAAAATGTACTTTCATTGATTTTTTTCTACTAGAAGAAAAGAAAAATGTCCCATTTCCCAAAAAGATGTTTCGTTAAATTATTCATTTGTTATTATATGTTATTATAAGGGTCTGGCCCTCGACCATTATCACCTCACCAAAAAAAAAGGTTTGGACAGCCCTGCTCTAGACGGCATCCCTTCATTCAGACACAGTGGATTAGAATCAGATTACAATCTGTATAGATGGGCCAAGATGCTGCAGAGAGTGAGGCAAACTGGTTTAGTCAGGGCCAAAGACCAAGGAGTTGGCCATGGAACACAGAGCCATAAAATGTTCAGTTTCAACCTATTTAGCACTTCCAACTTCCTTTTGATCTCATTCATTCTAAGATGTTTAAATACATAACTTTTTCCTTTAATTTATCACTAAATAATAATGTTTACCAGTTTGTAAATTGATCATCTTCAAGTCATTACTGCCGAAATTGACAGCGAAAAAGAAGTAAAGTGACCATGTAAAACTGCTGAGTTCAATCCACTGTGGTTGAAAATGTGGGTGCACCAAAGGTTTGTGTTGGTGCATCTAAGAAAGTTAGGCCCCCCACTGCAAGCAGTGCAAAGTTTAGAGCAGGGGTCGGGAACCTTTTTGGCAGAGAGAGCCATAAACGCCACATATTTTTAAATGTAATTTAGAAAGAGCCATACAATAATGTAGCGTCCCTGTCCCACACTGAGGCACAGAGACTTAACCTGTTTTAAGGTTCTTTATTCTGGTTACTGCAGACCGCAGCAAACGGCGTAAAATTAATTCATCAACTCCTGAATCTCTCCCGCTGAGACGAGAGCTCTTCTCCCACTTTATATTCCCCCCCTCCCGCTCCAGTCCTCCCATTTCCCTTATTCGGCCCAAAGCTGAACCCCATTGGTCCAAACTACCTAACAACAGGCTGAGTGACAGAACTGAGAGCCAATCAGATCTCTGCTTGATGCGTTCAATGAACTCCAGAACTTTTAACGCGTCCCAACAGCGGACCCAACTCAGTCCGCGACAATATGTTTAAAACTAAATATACAAGTGAATGTGAGCATTTGATGTCATTTCAACATTTTTAAAGTACAATAAGTCTGTGGATTCTTTTTAATAACATCGTTATGCTGTTGCTAATAAATGATGAGTATTTCTCGTGGTGGTTCTGCTGATGGTCTAGTCTGGTTGATACGTGGTGAGTTTCAGCTTCATGCAGGCGTTGAGACTTTAAACGTGATCGTAGGTCTGAATGTTCTGGAGATGTGAGGAAGACTCACATGCAGACGTGGAGACAAACACACACTCACACTGCAGTGAGTGACGGGCAGCGGGTTTCACGTTATTACAATCCCTGTGCGATTCACCTGCTGCCTGTGAGGAAGAAAGCAGAGGGTGGGGGGCACCCCCACCCTCTGCTTTCTTCCTCACATCCCGTCCCCGTATCTGCGCGCTCTTTCTCAGAGACGGGAGCGCGCAGGTTTAGGCACGGCAATTAATAGGTTTCCTGCTGGAATAAACTCTATGAAATAGTAGATAATAGTAAACTGAGTGCTGGCGCAGATTTTTCTCTCCAAGCACCGCTACTACTGCGCGCCCCTCTGGCATCGCATCGCGCACGAGAAGGACTGGTCTAATGAAAAAAAAAAAAAGTATAAATAAAGATTTGTCTGCGAGCCATACGTGACCATCAAAAGAGCCATATGTGGCTCGCGAGCCATAGGTTCCCGACCCCTGGTCTAGAGCCTTGTATTGGCAAAATTGAAGCTTAAAATGGCATTTCTGGGTATTTCTTTATTCAAATTGTTGTGAATTTGGAGCAGATAAAATAATGCTATTTGGAGTATTTGCGATGTAGAAAATATGCTGGGCGGGCCACAAGCTCCCAACTCTGCTCCATTCTGATGGATTCACTTGCAGACAAATAGATCCATGAGCTTCTGAGCTGGAATCTGGATCAGAATTGGATAAGCTCTGATATTGCTCCCCATTTCTGTTGCAGTGCTACTGTCAGGTTGGGACTGTTGGGGGCTGTAAGCCCGCAGGACAGATTGTAAACAGATGGGTGACGGAGAATGGGGCGGGCTTGCTTAGCGCCACAACTCAGAGATACATTTCTACTGCTGCTCTGCAGAAACTATGTCCTAGAGAACGATAGAGGTTTTTGCCTTAAAAACACACACTTTGACAATAGATCAAAAGATGATAAGAGCGGGAATTTCAGAGCTTAGATGAAGTTTGGCTCACTGTGACGATGAGAGGGAGGATCGTACCTGACTCTGTTTCAGCGCCGACACCGTCTTCTGCAGAGAGATGTTCTCCTCCTCCAGCTCAGAGTAATCCTGCAGCAGCCGCGACTCTCGAAGCTTGAACTCTCTCATTTCCTCTCGCATGCGGCTCCTCTGCAGCTCCAGCATCTGGTTGCTCTGCTGAGACAGAAGCACAGGAGACGTGAGCTGACATGGGTGGGGTTCTGACACCCCCACCTGCACAGACAGAAATAAGGAAAAAAAAAAATGCTGGCAAGTAAACTTGGTTGTCCTCCCCAATTTTTGGTTGTCCTTGGATACCAATATTCAACAGCAACTAAACCTACTTAGATGTCAATACTTACATCTTTATTTCTTCTATACGTCTAATATCAACTGCCTCTTATGATGGACATTTAAAAAACTGTTTACTAAATTTTACTAAATATTGAAGCATCTGGTTACACAAAGTATTGCCAGAAACTTGAAACTAATATCTTTATAACTAGTATCTTTACACCGATTTAAATATATTGGTTCTTTTTTTTCTTTGGTTTTGATAATTGTAGCTTAAAGAAAATAAAATACAAAGACAGTTGTAAAAATGTAGACTATCATATCAATCCCATGGAAAAAGGGTTTTTCAGCTCATGTCAGTCTGCTCTGTTATGAGTAAAAGTTATGGTGTTTATGAATGTGTTTTAAATCTTTTTGCGTGTTTATAGAGACCTCTAGCGGTCGCTCCAGGTACTGTTGTTCAACACCTTTATTTGAATGAACTTTATTGAAAAGTGCACATGCAGAAACAGAAAGGATTGGCTAGCATGCACGCACTTCGTTTGTCAGTGGAAAGACTTTGCTGCATACGTCTCAATTCAGAGGTTGCCAAAAACTAACCCTTGAAACTGGAAAAATAGTCGAAAAATACCAAAATGTTGAATAAAAGACCAGGTTGTCTTACGGACAACCGAACGCTGCAGACTCTGCTTCCATAGCATCAAAATAGCAAGGACTCCTTCCTGTTGAGACTTGTAGAGGACAGCAACCCTCGTCTCGTCTCCCCGGCGGCAGGACTGTACCTCTCTGAGCTCCTGCAGCACCGAACCGAGGTGCTCGCTTTCAGCCTGACTGCTGGAGGCGGCGGCACGGCTGTGCTTCAGCTCCGACTGCAGCTCCAGCAGCCGTCCCACGTAGAAGGCCTCTTTGGTGGCAGACTCCTGCAGCAGAGTCTCCTCATTGGTCTCCCCATCCTCAGCCACTTTCCTCTGGATGGAGTAGGCCTGGCCGAATGCCTGAACAGAGAAAGACAAAACGGATGGGGATCCGATTTTTTTTTCTTCCTTTGGGCAATCCCAGAGGAGCAACTACAAACTCAACTACAGCTCCATGGACAAAGCATCAGATCCAGTGTAATGGAATAATCCCTTCAAAGCATTTCTAACGGTTCAGGAAGTCCTCCGTCATGCATGAGGTAAATGCATGGAAACCTAAAGGTTCATTTATCCTAACAAAACACTAAAAACCAAATCTAACAGAACTGGGATTTTATTCTGCTGAGCGCTCCACCACCAGAAAAAGAAGGACGATAACACTTGATGATAACAACAAAAGCTGACAATTTAAAAGGTCATGAACTAAATTAACCACAAAGACAGAAAAACAAAAACTAAATAAAAACGGAATAATGGCGAGTAGAGCGACACCTTTGAAATCTGTTTGGCACTCAAGTACTTCAAATAAAAACCTCAACATCCCGTGGTAGTTTGTATCTTATCTCACGCGTCAGTAAATGTTCACGTCACAATGTTTTAGTTTGTTTCGGTTTAGATAAAAAGCTGATTTTGTAGTTTTACATGTTACTAACATCCTTATTTCATATATTTACACCTTAAATTGCATCCATGACAACATCTTGAACTACTTTTTAGTGTACATCACAGTCCATATTGTAGTTTACATCCTAGTTTAGATCCAAATGTTTGTCTTAGTTTCCATCTTAGTGTACGTCTTGTTTAAATTTTAGGTTCAGTTTAATTCACAGTTAACATGTGTGCATTACTTTACAATTTAGATGACATCTTATTTCATGTTATTCTTTGCGTCTTGCTGTACTTTGTAGTATATCTTGTAGTTTCCAAAGACGTTTCTGTTGTCATGTTTTCATCAACATTCACATTCTTGTTTACTTCATAGTTTACACCTTATAGTAGGCCTTAGTTTACAACATGATTCACACCCTCATTTATATATTAGTTCATGTTCAAGTAATCTTTAACATTTTACCTTAGGTAGCTTATGTTTTAGTGTCTTCAGTTGTAAACATTTTAGCCTTATACAATTTCCCTCATGCCTTTGTGTACTTCTATGTTCAGGTTAAATCTTAGTTTGCTTTAATGTCTTTGCTGTTTTTCTATTTCCATGTCTTAGATTAATCCTTACGTTGTTTAGTGGATTTCATCTTGGTTTACAATTTCAGTTACATGTATCCATTTTCCAAACCTGCTTAATCCCTTTGAGGGGTCACAGGGTTGCTGGAGCCTATCCCAGCCACTGTAGGGCGAAGGCGGAGGACGCCGGTCCATCGTGGAACGTAGGCTACGTCCATAGACTGTATGCAGAGATTGACAGAGCGGCTGTGACGTCACCCACAGAAAATGCCGTTCCTCCGGCTCCAGCGAATGAAGCCAAGTCAGTCGGCGTTCCACCGCATTACGGGCGCCGCCAATTGGAGCCAGGTGACAGTGACTGGTCCGAGTCGCTCTGAGTCAACGTTTCTGTGTCAACGACTGTTGCCAATCATGATTAAGCCTGTTGAAAGTCTGTGAGTCTGTCAATCAAACGCTGGAGGTGGGGGCCGGCGCGCACCACATGCTTTTACTGAGGCTTCTGATTGGTCAGTTTATAACCTAAATAACTTGCCATAAAGAAAAAATATCCTGAGGAACAAAATGAGGATTATGAAGAACACGTTAAAAAAATGGTGTCAGATCCAAAATGCTTCTTCTGACAGTGACAGCTGTCTATTTCTACATAGACGTCTATGGGATTTTGGTTTGTTGGAGCCAGCAGGTACTTCCTGTTTGGGATGCCATGGGGGAGGGGTCACTCTGTCCAATATCTATATACAGTCAATAGTTATATCTCCAAAATTTATCTTTTACGTCTCAGGGTATATATTTTCTTACACATTTTAAATTTCACAGTAGTTTAAGCCTTTGTTTGTCTTTTTTTTTGCAGTTTTTGTAGTAATTTACAGATCATCTCACATTGTAGCATCTTAGTTATTTTGTAGTTTGCTTTAATCTTGAATTAGTTATTGACATCTCAGTGTTCATTCTAAATTAGGCTCTACTATACATTTAAATGTACATTTTAGTATATGTCTTAGTTTAGTTAAGTCTTAGTTTATGTTTTAGTCTTCAACTTGGTTTACATCTTAGGTTAAATTTGTTCATATATCTTAGTTGATGTCTTAGTTAAAACAGAATGGCTTTAATAATTGTTTTGTAAATACACAATATCAGGTGCACTAGGTCTAACACACTGGGATAATATATATTCACACGGCTCATTTTAAAAGTTGATTTGCACAGTAACTTCTGATCTTTTTCTTTTGTTTCTATGGTTACAGTCATTTCAGCATGTCTCCTTCATTCCACGTCTTACTGTGTACCTTCAGCCAAGAGCTGCTGAACACATTTTCCCTGTGCCTTAAACAACGACAATAAAGGTTCTCTATCTTGAATTAATAATTCACGCTGCCTTGGGCTGACAGAGTGGTCCTCCTCTGACTGCCGTCGGTCTGCTCCCACCCAAGTTTCCCCGTCAACACAGTAAACGAGAGGATGAAGACACATTCGCAAAAAGAAATGCCAACTTTACACAATGACATCGTAATGCAGCAGTGCTTCAGGCTCTAGTAAGCATTAAAGTGAATGGCTGCGCAGAATGATGTATATATCAGGTCCAGAGTCACTAAGCATGGCGTAGGATTCTGTATTTTCGCAGGAAGTTGCATCACCTATTTCAAAACAAAACAACCCTTGACTTTATCATTAAAATGAACTATTTTTTTTAAGCTAGGGGTAAAATCACCGCCATTTGAGACTTTCCTTTACAGTTTGATGGAGAGGAATGCAATACAATTCAAGTAATTAAAAGCAAAATTTGACAGATGTCATTCAAATCAGACAAAGACCTCACCTAGTCTGAAAAAATATATATTTTCAAAGCGTTCCAGTGGAATGCTTTATTTCTAATCATGTATTTCTTTTTTAAAATACCCCATGTCATTTACTAGGACATAGTTTCTGTAGAGTGTTCATTAGAAACTCACCTTTGAGTTGAGGGCGGGACTGTTCCCATGTTAACGTCACCCATCTGTTTCCACTCTCTCCAGCTAGCTTATAGTCCCTCACACCCCCACAGGAAAACAAAGACGTACATCGATCTACACTGACCAACAATATAAACGCAACACTTTTGTTATTGCTCCCATTTTTCATGGTATGAACTCAAAGATGTGAAACATTTTCCACATACACAAAATAACCAGTTCTCTGAAATATTGTTCCCAAATCTGTCTAAATCTGTGATGGTGAGCACTTCTCCTTTGACAAGACAATCCATCCCACCTCACAGGTGTGCCATATCAAGATGCTAATTAGACAGCATGATTATTGCACAGGTGTGCCTTAGACTGGCCACGAGAAAAGGCCACTCTGAAATCTTCAGTTTTGTTTCATTGAGGGGGTCAGGGGACTCAGACAACCAGTCAGTATCTGGTGTGACCACCATTTGCCTCATGAAGTGCCACACATCTCCTTCGCATAGAGTTGATCAGGTTGTCTATTGTGGCCTGTGGAATGTTGGTCCACTCTTCTTCAATGGCTGTGCCAAGTTGCTGGATATTGGCAGGAACTGGAACACGCTGTCGTATACGCCGATCCAGAGCATCCCAAACATGCTACATGGGTGACATGTGGGGTGAATATGCTGGCCATGCAAGAACTGGGATGTTTTCAGCTTCCAACAATTGTGTACAGATCCTTGCAACATGGGGCCGTGCATTATCATGCTGCAACATGAGGTGATGTTGTTGGATGTACGGCACAACAATGGGCCCCAGGATCTCGTCACGGTATCTCTGTGCATTCAAAATGCCATCAATGAAATGCACCTGTGTTCTTCGCCCATAACATATGCCTGCCCATACCATAACCCCACCACCACCATGGGCTACTCGATCCACAACATTGACATCAGAAAACCGCTCACCCACACGACTCCACACACGCTGTCTGCCATCTGCCCTGAACAGTGTAAACCGGGATTCATCCGTGAAGAGAACACCTCTCCAACGTGCCAGACGCCATCGCATGTGAGCATTTGCCCACTCAAGTCGGTTACGACGACGAACTGGAGAGAGGTGGAGACCTCGATGAGGACGACGAGCATGCAGATGAGCTTCCCTGAGACGGTTTCTGACAGTTTGTGCAGAAATTCTGTGGTTATGCAAACCGATTGTTTCAGCAGCTGTCCTAGTGGCTAGTCTCAGACCATCTTGGAGGTGGACATGCTGGATGTGGAGGTCTTGGCCTGGTGTGGTTACACGTGGTCTGCGGTTGTCAGGTCGGTTGGATGTGCTGCCAAATTCTCGGAAACACCTTTGGAGACGGCTTATAGTGCAGAAATGGACATTCAATTCCCTAGCAAAAGCTCTGGTGGACATTCCTGCTATCAGCATGCCAATTGCACGCTCCCTCAAAACTTGCAACATCTGTGGCATTGTGCTGTGTGATACAACTGAAGATTTCAGAGTGGCCTTTTCTTGTTACCAGTCTAAGGCACACCTGTGGAATAATCATGCTGTCTAATCAGCATCTTGATATGGCACACCTGTGAGGTGGGATGGATTGTCTTGGCAAAGGAGAAGTGCTCACTATCACAGATTTAGACAGATTTGTGAACAATATTTCAGAGAACTGGTTATTTTGTGTATGTGGAAAATGTTTCACATCTTTGAGTTCATACCATAAAAAATGGGAGCAATAACAAAAGTGTTGAGTTTATATTTTTGGTCAGAGTATTTGTCTGCAGGTGGATGCATCAGAATGGAGTGGAGCAGGGAGATTGCCCCCCCCCCCCCCCCAGCGTGTTTTCTACATCACAAATACATCTTACTCCTGATTCACAACCATTTGTAAAAAGAAACACTCAGAAATGCCTATTTAAGCTTAACTTTCTTCATAAAAGTCCTCTATAATAATAGATAGAATAGAGCGGGGGTCGGCAACCCGCGGCTCAGGAGCCGCATGCGGCTCTTTAGCGCTGCCCTAGTGGCTCCCTGGAGCATCTTCAAAAATGTTTAAAAATGTACAAAGATGAGAGAGAGAAATAATTTTTGTTTTAATATGGTTTCTGGCGGAGGAAAAACAAGATATGAATATTCTTAACATTTTCCAATGCTGTAAGAGCGTGTAGAATTGAAATTGTAACACCCAGCAGGTATGTCACTTGTAGCTGGAAAACGGGAGCCAAGCTACCTATAAGTTGAACTGTCAATCAACTGGCTGCGCTGGAGATCAGTCCGTGTACTGTCTGCACATAACTACACCCAGTCTCAAAGAGCAGGGGGCAGAAGGAGAAGCTGAGCGCATACTCTCCATACTAATATAACAAGCCCCATCTCTGATGAACACACAACATATTGAACATTGAACAGGAGTCATGAACCCCCCCCCCCCCCCCCTTCCACACTCACGGTGCAACAAAAAGAAACAAACATAACAGGAAGAATAAACTAAGATGGAACAACAAAACTGCTATTTGAAAAGAAACGTGGGCAAACGGAAACGCTCATGCTGAGCCCTAATTAGATCAGGACACCGCGTCCCACAATCCCCTGCTGCTAACAGACCTATGCACATGACCGCTACTACCTGGGGGTTAGCCCCGCCTTCAGCCCCTAAGGCTCATGGGAAGGGGGAGTTTTGGGGTAAAACCTTGAGTAAGAGTGTTGTGAACTGAAGTGAGGTGCATGCTGTCTCAACTGTGTGAAGGTGTGTCTGATGAAATAAAGGGGTTTATTTATGAAAATGGAAATTCTGCCTCTCTTGCTGTTAATGCATCAATGATACTGTCCCTGGTTGGGAGGAGACCAAGGAACAGACATCTCTCCATAGTAGCCTTAGGATGAGCAGCTTGACTGCAGCTACCCCGTGCAGGTGACGGTCTGGCTGGGTCATTATAATATTAAATTTCAACATTTCTGCCAATGGAGATTGATCTTAGCTTACGACACGTTTCAGCCAGCAGGGCTTTTTTTTTTTTTTTTACTTATAGCGGACCGCTAAACAGGTGGCTGATGTAACTGAACCACCATCAGTTCCGTGCATTGCTTAGATGAAGTTGAAAGCTAATATTCTGATCTCCTGCTACACAACTCAGTCTGATGGCTGTCCAGAAGTGACGTTTTGCGTCACTTTGTCGTCTGTTTAGAACACGTGAAAACATTCCTGAAAAGCAAAGACCTGAACTAGCCGCAACTGGAAGATGCTGAGTGGCTGGAAAAGCTGCACTTTTTGGTGGATGTGACTGTAACAAGCTGAACGAGCTGAATGAAAGTCTGCAGGCGCCGCAAATGCTTGAAGCTGTTCTATCATTCGAGCACAGCTGACTGTCATGGGGCACGTTCCATTCTATTGTTGTTTGTTCCAATCCTCAAAACAAGAATGACATCAAAAATCGGATTTCTTTATTACATTTCTATAATTTTATCAAAGCAATGAAACATAATTGATTGATATTGTGATGAAGTTAAACTTGCACAACAGAGCAGTCATGTGACGCGTCGTTCTCCCAGAATGCACTGCAGGGCAAATAAACATTTAATCGTTAATAATGCTCATTATGTATTTGTAGCAACTTAATCATTTTGATAGCAGGCTAATATAGATACATATTGCATGTGTTGCCTTCATTATAAGGCTTAAATAGGGCTTTTAATATTTTGCGGCTCCAGACATATTTGTTTTTTGTTTTTTTCGTCCAATTTGGCTCTTTCAACATTTTGGGTTGCCGACCCCTGGAATAGAGAATAGATAGAAAACGTTAAAAACCCCAAAAATACCAGTTTTATCAGAGTGGGTCTTAAAGATCCAAGATCTGAGCTGGAATCTGGATCCAAATTGTAGGCCTGGACAGCCCTGATAATGCTAGCAGGTTTTGCTGCACTGGTATTGTTAGGTTGGGGTTGAGAAGGGCTTCAGGCTAGTGGGAGAGAGTCCAAACAAGGGCATGATGGGAAACGAACACAGGCTTGCTCCGCTCACAAGTCTGAGGTGAATTTCTACTGAACTACTGCAAAAGCTATGCCCTAGAATAAATTTCATATTCACAAATCAAAGTTTTCCTCATCACAACTTTTTTCCCTGTAATAATTAAAGAATTCGAATCTTATTTGCACACTGTTTCTAATAGCTTAAACAAAAAGGCCATACATATTTATGAAAACTGTCTGTCTTTGAACATTTTCAATGCACTAGCAATCCGTTTTTGTAATACTTATTTTGTAATACATGTACCCTCCCCTGGCATTCTTGTTGTTATGATTATTGTTTTTGTCATACATATTTGTTCTATTTGTTTTGAACAATAAAGTTAATTAAAAAAAAAGCTATGCCCTAAAAACAACCCCGGTTTTTAGATTTTGCCTAAAATTCTCAAAACCACAATGAAAAGACAACTGGGAACGCTCTGAAAATGGATCCAAAGAGGATCGGAGTGGAACTTTAGAACACATGAACCATTTTTGGTGAATAGAATAGAATAGGTCTTTAATAATCCCTAAGGAAATTTAAAAGTGGCCATGTGCTTACACTCATAAAACACACACACACACACACATTAAAAACAGTAAAAATAGAAATAGATTAAAAAGGATGTGGACTTACTGAGGACTTACATCTGTAAATTTGATTTATCCTCTTTAAAAGCAACATGCTGTGAGTGGAGCCGGCAGTTCAATGATAGAACAGCTTCATCGTGGGGGGGGGGGGGGTGTCAGTGTCTGATGACAACAACCAAAGAGGCGTCCCATTGGCTGAGTGACGTCACAGCGGAGTAAGTGAGCGCTCCCATGGGCACCTCTGTTTTTAGCTCGTCTGATGCTGCATTTTTCATCACCTCCTCCTGTCCCACACCCCCCCCCCCCCCCCCCCCCCCAACAAACAACGGATGCTCCATATGAGGTCAACCTCAGAGCGCCTGCCTGGGTCAGGCGGGGGCTCTATAGCGGGGACATTTTAGACGGATCGGCTTTGATAAAAGAAGATTCTCTGGCTTAGTCTTTCCCAGGAATCCACTGACGCTCAGGAAACCTCTCCCTGCAGCAGTGTCCGTCCTCCACATCTCATCGTCTCATCAGGAGACGAGCCGGAAAATGACGGAAGGAAAAATCGACAACTGAGAACTGAAGCAGCAACTTAACCTGCAGCCGCAACAGCCCCCCCACAAAAAAAAAAAAAAGAACAAAGCAGTACTGAGGGTCCCTTCATTCTTAGAAAAAGCAACAGCAGGTGAGACAGGAGCACGGCTCATCTTCATCATCTGTCCTGGGAGATCTGTGTGTACAACCATCCCAAAGAGGAGGGTGGGGTGGGGTGGGGTGAGGCAGAGTCAGATGTGAGCTGAACATCCCTGCTGTGTTCTGCAGCCCTGAAGAACCGACGGAAAGGAGAAACGGTGAGAAGATGCTGCTGAGTCGGGGGGGGGGGGGGGGTTAAGCAACAAGCTGGACGATCTAAAAGAGAAACCTGCAGGTGGACGTCAACACGGAGACTCGTGTCTGTGACGAAGATGAGGGCGAGCAGGAAGATGACTTTAGACGGATTCTGAGAAGATGAGCCGTACATGTAAACATGAGTGAAGGAAGGAGGTGGCAGTGATGAACACTCTGATCATCCATCGCAAAGGTGATGAAGAAGGCCATTCTTCTTCTGTCTGGATATCAAAACAGACACCCACATTGGAGGAGAGACCAGGGCTCAGTTGAGTGAGGATGAGGAGGCTGACCGATGAAGACTGGAGGAAGCAGAAGGTTCAGGGGCTGAAGAATTTCACACAAGATCTAATGCAGAGGACTTTATAAAAAGGGTTTTGTTTGTTTCTTATGAAAGCCTCTGCGCGTGCGCACCTGCAAATCCTGTTAGACCAAGCAGCCCGATGAGAGCGCGCGCGTTCCGGATGATGAAGTTGAGACTCACCTCCTGCAGCAGCTCCAGCTCCTGCCTTAGCGCCTCCTGCTCGGCCTCCAGCTCCGAGCACTGCTGCTTCAGGCTCTGGTTCTCCTCCAGAACCGCTAAGCCGCACTCCGCCGCGCGGACCTTCTCCCGGCTGACCTCCGCCAGCTCCCGGGCGAGGCGCTCCACCTCCGCGCGGTACGGCTCCGCCGCGTCCGCGCATCCCGCTCCGCCGGCGGCCATGGCGCCTGTCCCCCTCCCCGCAGCCTCACCCCTACCCCACCGAGCCCCGGCGGAGGAGCAGCACCTGCGGCCGACAGCAGCCCCGCGGAGGAAGAGATGGTCTCAGCGAAAAACCATGAAGCGATGCTGCGCGCGCCGTCACCGCAGAGGCCGCGCGCCTCTGCCGCGGGTGCACTCTGTCATGGTCCGGCCCCCCCACCTCCCTCTGCTTTTCTGCTTACTCACCGGCACCGGGAAGCCATCTGTGCCCGCTGCCGCGGAGCAAGGCAGTGGCGGCTGGCGGGCTGCTGTCAGAGAAAATAGTGCGCCCCCTGCAGGTCCCACCGCCGTCTCCCAACCCCTCCATCCCCAATCTTCTGGTCTGCGAGTCTAAAATGGATAAAATAAATAATGTGAAATCCATTTTTAATCCGAAATCATACCCACAACCCTAAAAACAAACACTTTAACTGTTCCTAACTATACAAAACTGCATTTCTGCTCTGCAAAGTCAAGCAGCCAGCAAAAGAATCATAGATTACTGTGTTGATCCTGTCCATCACTCCCAAAGAGAACCTCAGCATCTTCATCTCTGCTACCTCCAGCTCTGATTCCTGTCTTTTCCTCAGTGCTGCTGACTCTGGGCCCAGAAACATGACTTATAGATACTTTAAATCCTCCACCTTCTATATCTCTTCTCCCTGTAACCTCACTCGTCCACTTGGGTCCCTCTCATTCACACACAAGTACTCCACCTTGCTGCTGCTAACCTTAATTCCCCTCCTTTTCAGGGCAAACCTCCACCTGTTTAGCGTCTCCTCCACCTGTTTCCTGCTCGCACTACAAATCACTATATCATCTGCAAACATCGTAGTCCAATAGGGATTCCTGTCTAACCCCATCTGTCAGCCAGTCCATCACCATTAACAAACATGTATTGGGGTTCATTCCCAATACATGTTATTCTAATATTTCTATTCATTTTGCTTCCTGTCTTTCTTCTATTAGTTTTTTTTAGATTGGTAAGACACCTTCTTGGAAGCTGCTCTCATTTTCTCTAAACTGAACACAAAACCAAATTTTCAAAGCACAGTCACAAAACTTCAAACTCTTTTTGCAAAACCAACATTTTCACCTAAAAACAATTCAATCTGTGCTCAAAGCTGAACTTTGCTGTGAAATCGTGCCCCGAGTCAGTCAAAATTAAAAGCAACATTGAACAGTCACTAAACACTATGTAGAAAAATAGAAAACACAACGCTCAGGACATGAAGCTGGAGAAATAAAAGTTTATGGTTGACTGTAGGTTAAATGCATGTTGCAAAAAACTAGGACAAAAAAAACATCTTGTGCATTTACACATATGTAAAAACAAACAAGCGTTTGTCACCAGTGTAGTTACAAAAGAATACATGGTACTCTAGGCCTACAAACTGTTATACCAACCCTCCACTACAATACTACAACATTACAGTGCATTAGTTCAGCGGTACAGCAATTGCTGGCAACATTTACATATTGTGATATAAAGTCAGTAAAAGGCATTTACCTGTTCTCTTCCCTGAATCTTCGGATGACGGTGGACACAGTGAATCTACTGACGTTTGGTTGTACCTGTTGTCCAGATTCCCTCATGCTAATACCATGAACAAGAACATGGTCAATCACAGTAGCTCTGATTTCATGAGACATTACTGTTCCTTGTCTTTGCTGACCACCTCGACCTCCTTTCACATAACCTCTTCGTCTCATTGCAGGGCCTCACAAGCCAGTGTTCTCTGAACTGGCTTACTTTATATGTTCTCTGACATCATTAGCCTCAAGTGTGATCAGTTTTGAGCAGTTGTGTTGTGTGGTGACACGTGTGCTTCCTTTGTGTTTGTCATTTGTCACCTGTGCACACCTTTATGCAGCACAGGTGTATCACCATGAAAATGTGTTGCGAAGCTGTGTCTAAACAGATGAGAAGTGCTTATGGTTTGGCCAAAGGAATGTTCGATTCAATCAGTGGGTTCAGGAAACTGAGCATTTGGTTCAGACAACAGGGTTTAGTGTTTTAGCAAATGCGAACAACTGTAAGCGACACTTTTTCTGTAAGCAATATAAATAAATTACAGTAGTAGGCAGCAGTAAAACTATATTCATAAATGCAGATATATAAAATCCCTACAGTATATAATAGACTCTTAAACATTTGAGTGTCTGGTGCTTTAAAGTAGATGATCAAAATGGGATGTTACTGAACTTTCCTTTATGGAACCCATCGTTCCCCCTTATTTATCTAACTATTTGGGGGGGTTTTTCCCCTCTGGAATTCCATATAATTATTTGAAATTTAAAACTACTGAAATTATTTATTATTATTATTGTTGTTGTTGTTGTTGTTAATAATAAAAAAGAGCTTCCCTGTTAGAAAATTGTGTATTTCTTAGAAATGAGGCGTCTATTGTAAAATGTTCTTTATAAATTTTAAAAATGATAGTATAATAAAAACAACGATTTTCTCCGTTGCTTTCATAAAACATTCGAAAACACAAGCGGGCGGATTTTATTGTGAAATTCCCCGGAAGTGTGTCGTGGCTCGCGGTTTTATGTCGTCATCGTAACTGCAGTTACGCACGTTGCTAGTTAGTTGCAATGTTGTAGCTATTAGCGCGAGGCCGTTTCTTTTCTGGGGGGGCCAAACCCTGAAGGACACCGACCCCCGCTCCTCACACCCGCACCCGCTCGACTGCTCCCCGTGACCCGACAGCCGCTCCTCCGCTCCCGGTTCTTCGTTAGCGGGCCCCGTTTGTTCGCCGCCTCCTTACCCGAGCGAGTCGGTTCCGGCGGCGGCTGCCTGGGGACCATGGCCATGAGGCAGACCCCCCTCACCTGTTCGGGTCACACCCGACCCGTGGTGGACCTGGCCTTCAGCGGAATCACGCCTTTCGGATACTTCCTCATCAGCGCCTGCAAGGGTGAGCTCCGTCCAGGCCGTTAGCCGCCGCGGGGTTCCGCCGGTGGCCCGGCCGTTAGCGAGCCTCTCTCTGCGGGCAGAACCCGAGCTGGTCCTGACTGTGTGTGTCGGTTCTGACTTCAAACGAATTAACTCATGGAACAGACCTGGCGGATCCGAGTCCAACAGATCCGGTCCGGTTCTGATGAATGGTCTGATTTCTGAGCAAAACTCAAGTTGCGGGTCTTTCTGGTAACTGTAACGCATGAAAGTAACGAGAGTATCAAGAAAGGCTCCTCAGGGATTCTTCATCAAACTCTAGGAAAAGCTAGTAATTAATAATTACGTAACAAATCTCAGAACTTGGTTCAAGCCCAACAGTTACTTTGGCAAAAAAGTAACTGAGTAAATGTAACTAGTCGCCTGTGGTTCTGACTCAACCCCTTCTGTTCTGTTAAAGATGGCAAGCCCATGCTGCGCCAAGGAGACACAGGAGACTGGATCGGAACGTTTCTTGGTCACAAAGGTGCCGTTTGGGGGGCCACTCTGAACATGGACGCCACCAAGGCCGCCACCGCCGCCGCCGACTTCACAGCGTGAGTAGATTTAGGAAACAGGAAAATTGTCCGTTTTCCCAGGGAAAAACGTGCTGCTTTCCTCTTGGGGGAAGCAGCTTTTTCCTCCAGGAAATGAGCCTGTTTCCTAGGAAACAACCTTTTTTCCCAGGAAACTTTTTATTTTACTGGCTCCTTACCTACGGTAGGTAAAAGGCTTCTATTCCCAGAGAATTAACCCCCCCCCTCCCCTGGAAACAAGATTTTATCCAGGAAACAAGCAGTTTCTTTTTCTCCAACATAACTAGTTTCTGAGGATTTTTTTTTTTAGGAAGTTGGCTTATTTTTTCTGGGAGTCTACACGTCTTTGCAGTAGAGGGAAAACTCCCGACAGTAGAGTCTGTTTTTATTTTCAGGCACCCTGACTTTGTTCTACCCTGAAAACTAACTTGATTTTCAGGCACTCTATCTTTTTGCTTGTCAAACTAGCTTTTCATTCAAGAAATTGGGCTTTTATTTCCTCCCAGATAATCGTTTTTCCTAAAACAAGCTTTTGATTTTCTGAAAATTGTTTTTTTTTTTTTGTTTAAATATTTTTTTTTTTGTTTATTCATGACTAGAATGAACAAAAAATAAACTTTTTAGATTTTTTTTCTTCTCCAGGAAACTGTTGTGTTTCGTTTTTCTTTTTTTGTCTGAGAAACAATTTTATTTTCTGAAAAACTCGTGTTCCATCTAGGGATGTCCTGATCCGATCACGTGATCGTGTAGTTTCTGCCCCAACTGGAATAGGATTCTGTATCCCGAGCACAGATTGGATATTTACTTTACTCGTACTTTGATCAACAATATATATATCAAGCTCATTATCACAGATACTAGAAGTCATCAAAGCCCAAACGGATCGAAGGTTTCATTTACGGCGCTGGTTTGATCAGCAGAATTACTCTTTTAATAAACGTTTGGAACCGACAGGAAGTCTCTGTTGGTTTGTCTTAATGCAGAAAATAAACTATAAAGGAAGAATTTTAAAAATAAGTATTTTTGAATGAGAATTAAATAGGGATGGGTATCGTTAAGGTTTTAACGATACTACTACTCTTATCGATACTGCTTATCGATCCGGTACTCTTATCGGTACTCTTATCGATACTTTTTGAGGACGAAAAAAAATAAATAAATAACAAATTAAGAACATAAAGTGTTTTATTTCCTCATTATGGAACAACTCTGTTTTTTTTTTACAAAACATTTTACTTTATACATGAGAATGTTCCAGACAGGATATTTATTTATTTATTTAATCTAATTGTTTTTATTCTTTATGAGTGTGATGTTTCATTTGGTCTTTTGTCCATTTTCCACAACCTTGAATAGACTTTTCTGTCTGTCAAACACCAGAGTTAAGATAAGTTAAGTTAAATGATGGAAACAAATTCACTTTGATGCAGACTCCTTTCTATTTTGCCTACTCCATTTATTTTTCTTTAAATCCAGTAAACCCAATAAATGATATTAATTTTACGGATGACAACTATCATTAGTTATTAATTATTATTAAGTATTAGGAAGCAGCTGATAGTTTGTCGCGGGTCTGGAATCAGAAGCGGTGAATCTAAGCCCCGCCTCTCTACCTGTTTGTTGTATTCTCCGCGTGCAACGCCCCCCACCCCCCCTCCCGCTGCCCCAGCCTGTTCTGCACAAACAGCGCAACATACGGTCATCGTAGCAGCAAGGTGACAGGATGGTCGGCAAACGTAATAATTTTTACGCAGAAACATTAGTTCTTAGTCTAGGGCGGCATGTGTCCCCTACAAGATCGCCACTGACTGTGTGTGCGCTGCCTTGTCTTGTGTGTGTGCGCGCGCGGCGCGTGCTGTCAGCCCCGCCCCCCGTGCACACAAATAGACAGACAGAGCTCTCCTCTTCAACGAGAATACCGAAATTAATATCATCATCTATAATTAACGCAAAATTGACTGACTTGGTGAGTTAAATATGGCAGATAACGTTTATATTTTGTGGGACACAAAAAAAAAAAAAAAAAAAAAGTAACTTCTCCAGTACCGATAGCAGAACCGTTAAGGTCAGATCTTAACGATACTGCGGTCTTGAAAAATGCGGCCCCGGGGCTCGTTCAATACCGGGGCACGGTACCCATTCCTAGAATTAAATGGAGGGACGGCAGTGAAGCTGCAGCCAAGGGACCGTCTATAAACCATCTATTTTATCAGAAAACCAAAACAAAGAAATGTGGGCAGCGTTAAAATTAGCGGTTATCCTGTTGTCCGAGACAACCACATTTCACGGAGGACAACCAAAATTAACCTGATGGTTGTCCGTGTGACAACCAGGTCTTCTATTATTTATTATTTAGTATTTTTCAACTATTTTTCAAGTTTCAAGAGTTAGTTTTTGGCAACCTCTGAACTGAGACGTATGCAGCAAATTCTTTCCACTGACAACCGAAGTGCGTGCATGCTAGCCAATCCTTTCTGTTTGTACATGTGCACTTTTCAATAAAGTTCATTCAAATAAAGGTGTTGAACAACAGTACCTGGAGCGACCGCTAGAGGTCTCCAAAAACACGCAAAAAGTTTTAAAACATTCATAAAACACCATAACTTTTACTCATAACAGAACAGACTGACATGAGCTGAAAAAAACCTTTTTCCGTGGGATTAATATGATATTATAAAATTTTACAACAGTCTTTGTATTTTATTTTCTTTAAGCAACAATTATCAAAACCAAAGAAAAAAAAGAACCAATATATTTAAATCTGTGTCAAGATACTAGTTATAAAGATATTAGTTTCAAGTTTCTGGCAATACTTTGTGTAACCAGATGCTTCAATATTTAGTAAAATGTTTGTTTTTAATATTTAAAGAGTTTTTTAAATGTCCATCATAGGAGGCAGTTGATATTAGATGTATAGAAGAAATAAAGATGTAAGTACTGACATCCGAGTAGGTTTAGTTGCTGTTGAATATTGGTATCCAAGGACAACCAAGTTTATTTAACGCTGGTTGTCATAGGCATGAGATGAATATTCATCATATTTATTATACAGCAATAATTTTATAAGAAAGTCGTCATTTATTGTTAGGTGTTTTTTTTAATGGTGATGGGGAACCACATGTGATCAAAATGTTCAATAGTTCAGGAGACGCTAAAGTCTCACTTGACTATTTATCACCTATTCTTTTATTAGGTGATAGTAACTATTTTTTCCACTTGGTAGCTGCAGTATTTTTACTTGCTTGTTACATGACAGAAGTGCTTTAAGTGATTAAATGATAAAAGAAGGTCAATAGAATGAAGATCAGGATAATCTGGACGTGTTTATTAAAGGGGTTATTCTTTTTTTACTGTTACAAAAGTATCGGATTCTGAAATCTTACAAACAACTATACACCATTCAACTTTTTACTTTATCCCTTGTGCCATCTTGTGGGGTCATCTGGATCCCACAAGATGGCACAAGGGTTATAAATGTTCAGTTTATTTACTTTAAACAAAGTTGAAGTGAAATAACACAAATAGGAATTAAAAAGCACAGAGACCAAACCAAAAGGTTAAAATGATGGTGAATGTTTAAAAAGTGGTTCCTGCTGTTTTGGAGAAGGTTCTCAGGTTGGTCCTAGTTTGGGCTGATTCAGTGTTTTTCAACCTTTTTTGAGCCACGGCACACTTTAACCTCGACAAAAATCCCGCGGCACACCAGCATAAAAAAAAAAAAAAAAAAAAAGGAGAAACTCGTAGTCTGTATTGATCTACAGCCCCTCCACAATCTCACGTGCATTTTTGAGATGATTGTGGCAGAAAAAGCTGGAAGTTGCAGCTGTTTTTTTTCTAAAAGATGTAATAAAAGTTCAATTAAAAAAAAAAAAAGTTCAATTAAAAGATTCAAAAACTGTTTGATGTGTGTTCGTTGTTTAAAGACATTAAGAGGAGAGGCTCATTGTGCGCTAAGACAGTCACTTTAACCCAATGCATCATGGGAGAAAGTCAGCCGACCGCAGATAGACCAGCGTCTCTGAGCTTCATGGTTTTCTTCTCTTGTTCCACGGTCTGACACCGGATTCTGTGGAAAGCTACACCGCTAAAGACGAGCTTTAGCTGGTATTTTTGTTAGAACTGAGTGACTTTATGAGCTAAATCGAAACAAGGAAGTGAAGACTTTAACCACTTCTGATTGGTCAGACTGATGACATGTGATTAAGCCTTCAAGAATGATTGGTGGAGACAGTAAAAGGGGCGGGACTTTTCTGAAAACAGCTGAAGCTGCGGCTAAATTGCTGTACCGTCATTTTTATAAAAATGTCTTTAATAGAATCAAATAAACACAAAGAAAAAAGGTATTTTATGATCTTTCATAATCCTAACTACTCAGTGTTTTATCAGGGCCTGTTTGGATGAACACAGAGCTGAAATCCTGGAGATGGGAAATGTTTTTGGATCAGTTAATGAGGGTAATTTCCCATGGCGCACCGGTTGAAAAACACGGATCTAGACGACTCTAAATTCCGCTTTCGTACTCTCCATCGGAGTGAAACGGTTCCGACGTTGCTTCTTTTCCTGCTGTCCCTCATGTCCTTCACCTTTCTGTGTGGTTGTCGGTTCCTCCTGTTAAACCCGTCCTCCTCCCTCCTCGTGCACAGTTCTGCCCAGCTGAGCGCAGAGTCACATTGACGTGGAGGGAAAAAAAAAAGTGAAAAAAGGGTGAGAGGATTTAGAAATGGCCGTCTCCGGCCCGTGTCGTTCTCATGGTGGGGCGGTTCTCTGCTCTGCTGCTCCTCGCTGCGTCTCTCTTCGTCTTTGAGCCGCCAGACACTGACGGCCAACAGCAATGAGGGCCTGTCAGTACTTTGACCCATCTCCATCTGGAGCGCTATTCCGCTTTTTTTATTTATTTATTCATCTCCTTTTCGTTTTAACCAAGAGAAAATGTCAGAGCCTGTAAAACCAAAGTAAGGAGGGTTTTTGCAGTCCAGTAATTGAAATAAATTACTGAAATTTGAACTGCAATTCGTTACATTACTCTGTTACTGACAAAAGTAATTAAATTGCAGTAATGTTACTTTGTAACTTTGTAATCGATTACCCCCAACACTGCCTGTCCCTCTATGTTCCCCTGTCACACGCTCTCAGTTTGTTTGTTTGTTTGTGTTTGCCGTAGTTTTGGGAAATGTTTTCTTGGTTTGGATGCTGGTCTGGAGCTGCAGATCAGAGTCAGACCAGAGGTGGAACCGTGACTTCTGACCGTGTCTGTGCTCTGCAGGAAGGTGTGGGACTCGGTCAGCGGAGACGAGGTCCTGTCTCTGGCGCACAAACACATCGTCAAGTCTGTGACCTTTACGCAGGTCAGTGTGGCGTCGGGCATCTCTACTGTGTCCGTGTCTGCTTATGCGGGTTTGGTAGAACCGATGTGGGTTAGAGACCCCGCCCTGTGAAAAGGGGGGTTTTAAACATGGCGTGTTCTCACGACGGAGAACACATAGACAGAAAATGAAGCTCAAAATAACATTTCTGAGTTGTTGTTTTTTTCCTTTTTCAAATGAGGAGCAGACACAAAAATATCAGTTTGAAAAAGATCATATTTGTGACGTAGAGAATCGGCTGGTCAGTCTAACGCCCCTGCTCTGCTCCATGCTGATCATCCACCTACAGACACATAGATCCATGGACGCCTATGTTGTCCTGGTCTGAGCTGGAGTCTGGATCAGGACGGTACGGCCGGACAGACGGGTGCAGGCTTACTCCGCACCAAGAGGCTCATTTCTGATGAGATGCTGCCGCCCTGCAGAAACCATGTCCTGCAAAATGACCTAAACGGCCTCATCATCATTAAAACCACCGGGAACACTTTGAAAACAGGTCAAAAGATGATCGGAGTGGCACAAAACTGTCATAGGGGGCCAAACGTTACAACTTTAGCCTCCTGAATGCAGAGCTCATCAGACATCACAGCAAACTGAAACGTGGACAGGAAGTGCTTAACACTGGGACACCATCTATGATCCTGCTGCTTTGATTTTACAAACGTGAGACGGATAAAGCTTGTGGTGAACGTTGATCAGGCCAGATGGAGGAGAGTAAATCTGTGCTTGTGTCTGTTAGGACAGCAACCACCTTCTGACGGCGGGAAACGACAAGCTGCTGCGCATTTTCGACCTCAGCAACACCGACGCAGGTGAGATGCAGTCTGAAGGTACTTCTGTGGACCCCCCCCCACCTGTGCGGCTGCTAACCACGGCATCATGTGACCCCCCCCCCTCCCCCCCGTGTTGATCAGCCCCACAGGAGATCGCAGGTCACGGAGCAGCCATCAAGAAGGCTCTGTGGTGCAACGATGACAAGCAGATCCTGTCTGCAGCCGACGACAAAACCATCCGGTCAGTTCTTCTCCCCCAGCAGCAGCGCTGATCGTGGGTCCTGACGGCGCTGCCGGCGTACGCTGTTCACGCTGTCACTGATGCCAGCGTGGGGACTCAGTTGTCTCGAGTTGTGTCTGAATTCCTTCACTACGCACCATATAGTGCTGTTGCCATTTTGTAGTTCTGTCCGAATCTACTATTCCAAGATCCAGAGCCCTAGAAATTTTCCAGACGTCTCTGCGAAAAACCAGTGTGCATTGATGCTCCCTAGATGGGAGAATATTGACCACAATGCATTGTGTCTGGACAATTGAGGCAAAAAAAAAGTATTTAAATATGTATATTTTTTAATAAACCATCAACGTTTTTATCTTCAGAAGACAGTGGATTCATAAATATTTGGCACAAAGCGCTCATTTCAATTGGATGTTAACCCTGTGAAAATCATGACGTCTTATCCGTCGTTAAAAAAAAAAAAATAGTGAGTGTGGTTTATGAATCGCTTTTAAAATCCAAGGCACCATACAGTTGATTAGTAGTTGGGGGTCAGGGTGGAAATGTGGAAGGGGTGCAAATCTCATGGCTTTTTCTTTCACACGGAATGCAGTTTACACGTCAAACTCATGTATCCTGTCTTTGTTTTAACAAGCATCAAAGTCGCCGCGTGCCGTTTGTCCAAAGGCGTGTTAACCTGAAGCCCCGTCGTGTGGGCGGAGCTTCCATCTAAAGTTTGACTCGACCTCATCAGGGAGGAAGCGGATGATGAGAGATCAGGTTTATTTATTCTGAAGATCTGTAGAAAAGCCCCGGACGCTGCGTCTGGAACCAGTGGGAGGGGCTTTACAGCAGCAGGGGACACTGAAAGAATTTAAAATACAGTAGTCAATTCTGACATCCCCAGATTCTCTTCATTTTTAAAATGTAATTTTCTTTTGTTTTCTAGATGCAATGTGTCATAATGCATGTGGGCATCCTCAGTATTTTTTTTATAAATAAGAATATCTTGAGTTCAAAGATGTCATTAATGTTATTTTTTCTAAACAGTACAGACCAAAGGGTTGGACTCACCTTCCCATTCATTCATTGGAGAAGATGTGTCCAAACCTTTGGTCTGTACTGTTTATAAATCGGCTTCAATGAGCAAATGATTTTAAGTTATTTCTACTTATTTCTACTTATCTGTGTTCATACCGTCTTTTCACGACCTTATAGAGCGCCATTTCAGTTATGGGCGCTCTTTCTGTGTTTAACGCATGCAAAAGGCGCACCAGGTTTTAGGGCGCAGGCGCTTTCCATTGACCTTAGTGATGACTCCGGCTGGAAACGCCTCTTTAAGGCCCGTACACACCGGGACGAATATTCGCCTGGCGTTATTCTCCAGCGTTTTTCGCCACGTCTTTTGTGTTCACACCCAGGCGATTTTCGCTGACGACGAGCCGAGCCAACATGCAATTTCATTCCCTGACATTAGATGGCGCTTAATGTAAAACAGAAATACTCCTGTACACAAGGTGGTTTTCACTCAGAAGAAGAGAGCCAGTATTTACGCGCTTGTCAGAATCATACAAAGAAAACAGGAATATTTCAAGCACCAGTAGCTCCAGCTCAAGAAATTATTGTTCTGTTGAATGATGAAAGACGCCGGAAAAGACGCCGATTTTGGGTACATCCCATAGTTACGAGAAGAGAAGAACATGGTGAGTTTTATGGACTGGTAGAAGTTTCGGGGATATTTTAGAATGTCCGTCATTATTTCTTTGCGGCAGTGTAGACGCATCTTCTTTGCTGGTATGTGTGCTCAGAAAGGCAGTTTTGTGTTTGAGCGCCCCCCAGTTGTGTTTTACTGTAACTTCAGAAGCTCCAGACACGTGTGGAAAAGCGCCATTCTCATTGGTTGTATAGTTTTTGACGCGGCGCGTCAAACCAAAAAAACGAACCCGAGGCGTTTTTTAAAAAGTGACGCTTTGACGCGTGGCGTTTTTTCGTGTCGGTGTGCA
The DNA here is from genome assembly GCA_023969325.1 of Oryzias curvinotus. Taxonomy (NCBI): domain Eukaryota; kingdom Metazoa; phylum Chordata; class Actinopteri; order Beloniformes; family Adrianichthyidae; genus Oryzias; species Oryzias curvinotus. The sequence continues at coordinate 22,398,450 of CM043722.1, read as the reverse complement.
CACTCACATTGGTGCCTTTTCTCCTTAGTCAGGAGGCGTTAAACGGCGAATATTGTGCGCGAAATTCGTCCCGGTGTGTACGGGCCTTTAGGAAGAGTTTTCCTCTTAAAAATCCCCAAAGGTGGGGGTTTCTGTTCATCAGCACGGCAGCCAAGCACAACAGTAAAAGCCGACTATTCCTGCCCCGTTGTGCGTATAAATCGCTCCCATCTTTGCTATAAATTGTAAAATAGATTTGTCACCTGTGTGTGTGTGTGTGTTTGTGTGTGTGTTCAGGCTTTGGGACAGGACCTCCATGGAGGAGGTGAAGACCCTCACGTTCAACACGTCTGTGAGCAGCATGGAGTATATGGCTGATGGAGAGATCCTGGTGATCACTTATGGAAAGACCATCGCCTTCTACAACGCTCTGAGGCGAGCCAGCTCACACACACACACACACACACACACACTCACGCACACACGTGTTTTAAAGTGCTAATAATGGTGGTAACTCTGCTTTACTGACCTGGAACAGCCTGGAGCTGATCAAGACTGTGGAGGCTCCGGCTCCTATCAACTCGGCCTCCCTCCACCCAGAGAAGGACTTCTTTGTGGCGGGAGGAGAAGACTTCAAGCTCTACAAGTTTGACTACAGCACAAAGGAGGAACTGGGTGAGAGGTGGAGCTTCTCCACATGAGCTGCTCGTGGTCATGCAGACGCCTGACCCTCTGTTCTGTCTGCAGAGTCGTACAAAGGCCACTTTGGGCCGGTCCACTGCGTCCGCTTCAGCCCCGACGGCGAGCTGTACGCCAGCGGCTCGGAGGACGGCACTCTGCGGCTGTGGCAGACGGCGGTGGGCAAGACCTACGGCCTGTGGAAGTGTGTTCTTCCAGGTGACTGGCACTCACCCTCTCACTGCAATGAATCATGGGAATGGGCCGGCTATGAGAGCTGGAGAAGAACCGCGCAGGAGAACCTGCTGCTTGAAAAACGGTCTGAACCGCTGAACGTAGTCCAGGTTCGCACCTGAAAGCCCTTAGACTCTCTGAAGATTAACAGTTATTGAGACGTTTTTCTGGTTTCTTCAGATCTATGACTTTGTCCCAATTCCCACCCTACTATATAAACTATAAAGTGCTCTAGAGCTGTGACGGTGTGGGATTTTTGATCACCGCAGTGACGAACCAGCAGGGAGCGCCAAACACAAAATCCCCCGGCGGCCGCATCGCAGATGACTCGACTACAACGCAGTTTTCTTTATGAACCAATAACAGTAACTACTTCCTATCTAACACATGAACTAACTATATAGGTGTTGTAGAATGACTGTGTGTGAGCGCGCTGCGTGTGTTGGGGGTGCGTGTTCATGTTTGGTGTTACAAAGTGTAAGAGAAAAGTGAACACATACACACACACACACCCCCAACACAAAATCCTCCGTTGGGCGGCCGTGTCGCGCACTCAAGAACGCACACAGCTTGTAATGGAAATGAACACAATGGAAAGTAATAATTAGAACGCACTAAATTTGTCGTATTTCCTCGCGAGACGGAAGCTTCTGTTGTAGAATGAGGATGTGTGTGCGCTGCCGAAACCGTGCACGTGTGTGTGTAAGAGGGAGCGTGTGCCGCGAGTGAAGGACAACACTAATAAAAGGTTTCCCCCAGAAAGCCTTGACGTCTGAACACAGGACCAGCAGAGAAGGTCAATTATCAGCAAAGATGAATGTGTTTAATGTGCTGATTGTGGTTCCAATCACGCTCCATATGCTGAACTTAAAAAAACCTGACCTCATCGTCACACCCCTATAGTGCCCTGGACTTCAGAATCGGACACCACACTCACTACTTTTTGTTTTTTGCTCCTGATTCACAATGATTTCAGTCGATACTCAGAAATTCAATTGTAATCTTAATTTTCGTCATAAATGTCCTCCTGCCTTAGGAAAATGCCACAAAAACCTGTTAGAAACACCCAAATCCCCATTGAAGAAGTTTAGGTTACTAATTTTCTTTGATGACTTTTGTTGTGGATTCTTGACACCAACTGAATCTTCAGAATTGTTGTCTTTTCTTCCAGATAATATATTTGTACGTGCAGTTTTGTCAGTTATTGGGCCTCTTAGAAGGATTCTATGTTTTTGTTTTTCAACAAATCTGGGTTGTGTCAGAATTCCCACCCTAACCCCTGAATACCAAAAAACTATATAGTGCAGCACTATAAAATACTATAAAAGCAACTCAGACGCCATGCTCACTACTTTTTTATGATTATTTATTTATTTATTTTACGGCGGATATGATGTCATCGATTTCACAAAGTGGTCTATCTGCATCGATCTAGTGAGCATCGACTTTGAAACTGTAGATTCAGACAGCACTACAAAATGGTGAGCGCACTATGTCAGGGGTGGGCAATTATTTTAACTGGGGGGCCACATCGGGTTCCAAAATTGGATAGAAGGGCCGGACCAGGAGCAGATGGTGGAATGAAAATGATATAACATGGAATGTAGATGAAAACATTTGGATTGAAAATTATATTCTTAGACAGAATATTCTAGAATTTTTAGTTTAAAACTTTTGTTTTGATTGTGAAGCCCTTTGGTTCCTTCAAGGAGTTGTAAAGTGCAATTTGAATAAAGTTTCATTCATTCATGATCCTTTTAATAAAATAAACATTATTTATGAAATAAAACAATGACCAAACAACACTCTCTATGATTTTTAAAGACAAAAATTCAGGAAAAATATACTGATACATTTAAAAAACAAAACAAAAGAAAAACAGTAAATAATGGATCCTCTCCCGTCATAATTCCGCAGAGACTTTGAGCTCATCACACGTCTCACGTTTTGCACAGCTGCACGTCTGTTTCTCATCTAGTAATTATAAAAAAAGCAAATTTCCATGTCTTCTGCTGCAGCTACGCATATATCTGTGTTACTTTTTCACCAGAACAGAGTTCCCTCATTTATTGCAGGAGTTGTTTTCTAAAAATAACGGTGATCAGTGAAATCCACAGTCTGATTCCAGACGTTATGGCAGTAAAACTCCTCCCTGCATAAATACACTTTTCTCAGACAGACATGAACATTTTTATCCTTTTCTCTTGTTTAAATCCTCAAACCTTCATAGAAATTAAGTCCAGGATCTTAGAATGAAAACAAAGATCTGATCGTGATCAAAACATTTCTGATCTGAAGAGCTCCGTGTTTCTGTACAGGAGTCACGGCACGGACTGAGGAGATGATTGACAAGGTCTCCAGCCAATCAGGACACAGGACAGGGTGCGCTGTTTCAAAAAAGCAGCATAATCGCTCAGAAATAGTGAGCTAAACCGGGAAAGATGAACTGCAACGTACAAAGGGAGACTGTCCTCTGGTCTATTTGACAGAGATTTTAGAGGGTTTCAGGTTGGAGACAGACTGCAGAAGGTGGAATAAAATATCACGTCTTGATCATGTGGCCAGATTAAAAAACAAAAACATGGGTCTCTGATATTGTTCAGAGGGCCGGACCAAAGATGGAGGCGGGCCCGCGGGCCGGACGCAGCCCGCGGGCCGTAGTTTTCCCTATGTAGTGCTCTACATATGTTAGGTTATGGTGGGAATTCGGATACAGCCCTGGAATCTTTTTTTTTTTTTTAAAGCTAGTTTTTCATCTGATTTTTACTTTAATCTGTTGTGCAGCTGAGTCTGGACGACAGTTCAGAATCATAATGGGGGGAGCCCTGATGGTAACTAGGCTGAGCTGAAACGGTTCTGCTTTTCTGAACCAAAAGCATGAGTGAAGTGAGGAAATCTCCGGTTCTCTTGGTTCTGTGGCTTTCGTGCCACAGACGCCTGACTCCTGGTTCTGTTGTGCACATGCAGAGGACCTGGGAGCTGACAACTCGGAGCAGATGTACGGCTCCACCCCCGAGATCAAAGCCTGAGCGCCTCCGCCTGTCTGAACGCGGACGACCCGAGGACACCGGGGGAGTTGGGCCAGAGCGTTTGCAGACCAACCACCGCCCCGCAGGAGGAGTCCCGAGCGCTCTGGGCTGCAGAGGTGAGCAGTAGAGCCGCGCGCTGGCGGCTGCCTGCCTCCTCTCTGACAGCGGTCGACCCACGTCGACCACGTGACTCCACCCTCCTTTACCTTCTCGTGCGGTCCCAACCCCCCCAGCCGGTGATGCCACGCTGCGTTTTGGTTTCATGTTAACGTTTTCTGAGCTGGACCAAGGCGGGTGTTTTCAGTTCAAAGGTACAGCATTTGTTGCACAGTTTGTGCTGAAGTTAAGAGGCTTTCCTTTCTCCAGGCCGACGGCTCGGCTCTGCTTTAGTGAATAAATCCAATGTTGTTTTGTGACACAGTGAACGGGAAGAAAAGACCCTGGCTTTTCCATTTTGGTTCCTCTTTTTTGTGTCCAGTGGAGAAAAAAATAAAAACTTTCTGGTTTTATTTTTAAGCAACAGTCGGCTGTGGTCTTTTCCTTCTGTGTCTTTGACTAAAATGTCCATGCACACCAACATCTTACCGTGTTCATCTGCACCATCAGTCCACCTCTGTCTCTGCAACAACAACCTTTCAAAGAGTTCAGAGCAGAGGTTTTTTTAACATTTTCAAAATACTTTAAACTTCCTGGAAGTTTGCAGAAGTTCTTTTGTCTGCAGCAGAAAACCTCCACAGACATGAAACATTCAGTGGCAGGAAACCACAGGGAGCAGTCACAGTTCCCACAGCTGCTCATCTGGGGGCGCTATTGTCCAAAACAAGCTCTGACCAGGACCGGAGGAAGTAGGAAGAAAAGTAGACAGTCCCACTAGTCCTTCATCATCTGCAGCTCCTCCCTGCACCACATTTACACAGCAGACACTGTCAGACTCGTTCATGACTCCGCTGCTACGTCAGGCTCTCACGGTGGAGGTTTCTTCTTCTTCAAACACAAGCAGCATAAATCATTTTCTCCCTTTACTTCTCTGGTTTATGCAGACTGAAGTGAACCGCACCAGGGTTCACCTGCAAGTGATTGCAGACCCTCATTCTCAGGAAGTTGAACAGAACCTAATCAACAATTTACAAACACTGAAGGACTTTAAAAAAACAAAAAAAAGAAAAAAGAAATGAACTGAAGCACAGGGGACCAGAGGTTTGCAACCTTTGATGCTAAGAAAGTCAGTTGTTTCAGTTGGAGAGCAAAACCCAGCGAGAACTGCAAAGTGCTCCTCCTTTTAGAAAAAGTACACTTTATTCATGTTTTTGCCAATTTGCATTAAAAAATGGGAGAAAATGTAATTTTTGCAAGTTCACCACAGCTAACGCTGTTCAAAATCTACAAAGTTTAAAACCACATTTCCCCCCAAATAGCTTCCCAGTGAAGTTAGGAGGCGATGGATTGAAATCCCCAGTAGGAGTTTAAATTTGTATCTGGTACTAAAGCAGATTCTTTATTTTTTAAGATGGTGGGCTCTTCTCAAGGTCAAAGGTCAATAAAACCTTGGTGGTGGTTGCAGACGTAACCTGGTGGGGTATGTGTGAAGTTGGTGAAGGTCACTCAGACAAAAGATTTTATTTCTTATAATGTGCAAAGATGTGAAAATCGCCAAATTTCAGACGTCACAAAATTACTTCCTAGCTGTAGAACCTGTGGCCATCCCATAATATTTTCAAAACTTCCTTTGGAAAACCCTGAACACGTGGACTTTAATTTTGCTCTTGGATGTTTAAATCGTTTTTAATCCCTGTTAGACTTTTTGGCCACATTCTCTGTTTTTCTAACAGTCTCTGTCGCTGTGATGTCATCATTTTTGGGGCGGGGTCGTTCACTACGATTATAACAATGACCCAAAACTGCAAACCAAACATTTACTAAATAATTTGTTAGTCTTCAAATCTGTGGAAAACTTTTCCTGAGCATTTTATTGATCAGAACATCAATCGTTCACAGGAAAAGTTTAGCTGGTTACAGTTAAAGTGCCACGCTGATCCCAGTGGTTCAACAGAAACCTCCGAGTTCATTTTATTTCTCCTCTCTGAGACTGTTGACTTGGTGCAACACCGCCCCCCTTCCCCTCGCTGTTACTCCCGATTCACAAGTATCTAAATAAAACAATTTTGATCTAAATTTGTCCTCCATCAAAAATGCAGTAACAACATATTAAAAACTCCAAAAAAAAGAAAACAATGTAATCATTTTTAACATACTCTTCTAACAGAATATTTAACCCAATAATTAAATTAAATTAAAATTAATTTCTGCTAATTAGAAGTAATAAACGCAAACTGATAATATAATTTAAACTTTTCTAAAGGCAGTTTTTTTTATTCTGTTTCTTTTAAATTATTATATAACTTTTCCTGACAATTTTCTCTTATTTTAAAATATTTTGCCAAAATTAGGATGCTTTGTTATGCATTAAGTAAGGTAAATAATAAACATTAGTTGGGTAACAAACGCATTAAATCAGGATGTCAAACATATGGCCTTCGGGCCGTATCCGGCCCGCCATGTGCTTTAGTCCGGCCCACACATGAAAAGTAAAAATCCCAAGGATGTTTAAAAAAGAAAGCACGTTTCTAGTCCATTCCTGTGGCGAGTTATGATTTTTTCAAGAAATAACCGAAATGTGCAATTCCGCCACTAGGGGGAGCAAAAGAACAGCTCTGCATCTGGGTAGGCAGTTGTTCGGTTCCCTGTGAGCCTCACCGCTGTTAAGGCCCGTACACACCGGGACGAATATTCGCCTGGCGTTATTCGCCAGCGTTTTTCGTCACGTCTTTTGTGTTCACACCCAGGCGATTTTCGCTGACGATGAGCCGAGCCAACATGCAATTTCATTCCCTGACATTAGATGGCGCTTAATGTAAAACAGAAATACTCCTGGTGGTCGCTTTTCACTCAGAAGAAGAGAGCCAGTATTTACACGCTTGTCAGAATCAAACAAAGAAAACATGAATATTTCAAGCACCAGTAGCTCCAGCTCCAGTTCCAATGATGAAGAAATTATTGTTCTGTTGAATGATGAAAGACGCCGGAAAAGACGCCGATTTTGGGTACATCCCATAGTTATGAGAAGAGAAGAACATGGTGAGTTTTATCGACTGGTACAAGAGCTGAAAATGTCTCATGAGCATTTTCGGGGATATTTTAGAATGTCCATCATTATTTCTTTGCGGCAGTGTAGACACTATTTGGCGTCTATCTTCTTTGCTGGTATGTGTGCTCAGAAAGGCAGTGTTGTGTTTGAGCGCCCCCCAGTTGTGTTTTACTGTAACTTCAGAAGCTCCAGACACGTGAGCAAAAGCGCCATTCTCATTGGTCGAATAGATTTCGACGCGAGGCGTCAAAAAAAAAAAACGAACCTGAGGCGGGTTTTTTTTTACGCTTTGACGCGTGGCGTTTTTTCGCGTCGGTGTGCACACTCTCATCGGTGCCCTTTGTTTAGTCAGGAGGCGAATTTCGCCGGCGATTCGTCCCGGTGTGTACGGGCCTTTACGTTGCTATTACAATGATCAGTAGTGACACAATAATAACCAAAATGTTGTCGAAAAGTAAACAAGGTTGAAGTGAAGTCCTGAGCTTTCCAGGAAAAATGGACAGAGTTTTGTTTGTTCACGGAGCTGAATTCCAAACCTGCATGCTTGGTGTGTCATCAACAGGTGCTCAAAGAAAACAACGTTCAGCACCACTATGAGACTCACCATAAAGAAACGTTTCACCACATTCTGTTTAAAATTTTGCTTTTATGGTTCTGGTCTGGCCCACTTGAGATCAAACGGGTTGAATGTGGCCCCCCGAACCAAAATGAGTTTGACACCCCTGCATTAATGATACTCAGTATCAGGGAAAACATGCTCTGTTGTGCATGAACCCCCGTCCGTCACTAGAGGGACCCTCAGCGTTTCCGTGAATCAGAAATGATGGCTGCGTCGGTTTTTCGTCTGAACTCCAGCAGGTGGCGCCGCGGAGCCACGCCCCTCCCCCTCCCCCTGACCTCCCCACGGCCCTCCGGGCTCCCCTATCTCCTCCCGGGCAGCGGTTTGTTCACGCGCACGCAGACATGCCGGAGTTCGTGGAGGACCCGTCCTTGCTGACGAAGGAGAGGCTGCGGAGCGAGCTGCGGGCCCACAGCGTGGAGCTGCCGAGCGGCTCCGCCACCAAGGACGTGTACGTGCAGCTCTACCTGGAGAACCTCACGCCCCGGAACCGCGCAGCCGCAGCTCTGGACGCCTTCTCCAGCGACGAGGAGCCGTCGCCGCCGCCGCGCGGGGCGTCCGGCCGGGTCCGCTCCTCGAACCGGGTAAGTGTCGTGAGACCGGAGTTTGGGCTGGACTCTAACTTCGGGGTTCGTCGAAGCGTTTCCCGCTCCGCCCTCATATCGGGTCCCGCAGACCCGCTTCGAGTTCGGCCACAACAATGAGGCTTCTGACATTTTTCTCTCATTTATTTGTCTCCGGAAATAGTTGGTTTTGGGACGATGCGCATAGCGCGCGGAGACGGCGGGGTCACGCGCTCCGCAGCTGCCCGCAAATGTGTCGGTAAAACCCGCGAGAAACGTTTAAATTCTCGTTTTAAACGGCGGTTTGTCCCCCCTAAAACTGCTCCAGGCTGTAAACAAAGCGCTGTCCCGCCTTCGAGTCAGCTGACAGCTCGGTCCTTTCGTGGTTGCTGACGTCACAGGAGTGGATGAATTCAAAAAAGCTCTAAAGCTGGCTTCCGGGAGAAGTTAGGGGGATGTCAGCTTTTCACAATAAATCTGTCTTTCAAGAAAAAAGAATAGAAGAAGGCAACAGTGAAAAAAGTCCAGTGATTTTTTTATTTATTTTAGAGAGGACGTAATAACATAAACAATTAATAAAAATATTTCTGATGTGTAAAAACCACGGAAAACATTTTTTATTTTTATTTTCTCTGACACTTGAAATGGTTTAAGGAGTGCCAGTGTTGTTGGGCCCGTGCATCCACGGCTACATGAGCTACACAGCTCTCAGGCTCTTGTAGTAAAAGTCAGTTTAAAACTGTAAGTAAAACTTTTAAACATTTATAGAAAATTTCTTCGAAAGATGAAGAAATTCAATGGAATGGGTTTACTCTGAACCAACAGTCGCTCTTACAACTTGGGTGAATTTCATATATATATATATATACACTTTTTTTTCTGCTTGTCCTGTCCAACAGCTGAGCAGACAGGTGAGAGCTGAAGGCCTCTTGTGTTGGACATATTTTACTTTTACAACATCGGTTATGAATCTTCTGAGATGTATATTTCAATAAACTCCTTTGGTAATGTATACTAATCTTTATTCAAATTAATTATATTTGTAATTGATTTGGACTGAGCAGAAAAGAAGAGGGGGGAAAAGGGGAGAGGGATGTTGTAGGGGGTATGAGGATGATCATAGAAGGAGGGGGGTTAAATCATAAAGCATAATTCTGGATGTTTATAATCATTATTGTCATGTGTAGCTGTTGGGAGGTCCAGTAGAGAGGAAGGCAGGGGCCGCCCACTCCTCCCCAGGAGGAGGATGCCCAAGAGAAGTGGGGGTCCCCAAAGAGTGTTGTAAACATGGCCCTACCAGGTCCACATGCAGGGCAATGACCAGAACCCGCACCACAGGGACACGGACACCCCCAGGCTCAGATGTGATGTGATCCCTGGCTCGTGTTCTTGACAAATAACTCAGGGGTCCCTGTCCCTGTCCCTGGATGGAGAGAGGGCCGCCGGGCCCTGGAACCCAGCACCCAAGGAACATGGCGTTGCAGAGGGCCTGGTTCCCCCCCAGCCACGGATGGGGTAGGAGTCAGAGGATCAGAGGTCCCACCTTCCTTGTTTGTGTATGCGTGTGTGTTGGAGTGTATATTGTTGTGGGGTAATGGGTGTGTGTACTATAGGGAGAGGAACCAAGAAAGAGCCGTTCCCAGGTGCAAGCCCAAGTCCCCTCCCCCAAGTGTCGCCCCTGGGAGAGCTTACCGACCAAGGTAGCACCGAGCTTTAGGGCAACCACCGATTGCCTCAGTGGAGACCCCAACCAGCCAAACTTTCAAGGTCCTGTACCGATAGTGGACCCACCCCCTCCCCCAGACAGCCCTCCCCATTAAAGTGCCACCCAGCCTACCGACCTGCCTCCCCCGGGTCCAATGGCAATGGTAGGTGTCGCCCAGAGGAACCGCGGGCCCCAGAGAGGGTTGCCCCGCCCGTCCCAGAACCAGAGAAGGAGTGATCCCAGATGGGCAGCCCCTTTGGTGCAGGCAGACATCCCCCGGAGCGTGAGCCCTCCCAGTGCAGGCAAAAAGACCACCCCCCAAGCCAAGCTAGACCCAACCCAATTGTGCCATCCACTTACACCCGCACCCAGGAGACCTTGCAGCACCCCCGACCACTCCATCTATGCGCCAAACCCAACTCAAGGGAATCACTGATGAACTGCTGCCGCTCTGGAGAAACTACGCCCTAGAAAACACAGGCTTTTTGATTTTGGCTGAAAACAACATAATTGTTATTAAAAGACGACTGGAAACGGATTTGGACTTTTCATTTTGTGATCTGGGTTCTTAAAAGGTAATAAAATGTAACCTGGACCTTGCATTCCTGCAGTTCTGATTTAGGCAGAGTCTACCCTGGACCCTGGTTAGGTCCGCCAGGCCTCTTCTGTAGTGGTTTTGACAGTATGGCTTCATGATCCTGCTTAGAGGACCTGGTCTTCAGTAAGATTTTCTCTTCGCCCTTAATCCATCTGCAAGAACTGGCTAGCTGGTTGGCTCTCAATCATAAAGTTCCAACAGTCGCTTCCGGATATTTGTGTGATCAAACAGAGAGTTGGCTCGGGTAATAAACCTGTAGTAAGTGAGGAATGAGTGCTGTTGCTTGAGTCCTGTACATATTTGCACAGTGGCTCCGCCCACATTTTTATGGACTGTCTGTACTGTTTATGAATGTTCTTTAACCCAGACTGGGCTGGGTCCCTGATCTGCAGCTCCCAGATCGGGATCTACAGCAAGATGTGGGGTTTGGTGTCTGTCAGCTCCGTGTTCAGTCAGTCTCTGAATGTGCGTCCACCTACGTCATGTCGCTTCAGCAGCGGAGGTCTACAATAACCCAGAGATACCTTGAGGGAGAGGAGATGTGTGGAGAATTCTGCCTCTAGCTCCTGGAGAGTGCAGACACGTCCCGGCTTGCTTGCTCCTGCTCTAGCATTTGTTTTTTACTCTTCAATGTTTTTCTTTCACCAATAAAGGAACGTTTTGACGGCCAGAACAACATTTTCAGCTCTCAGATGTTATTTTTTGTTTTACTCTTGCTTTTTTCGAAGATGAACCTTCCTAGAGGTTATCTAAGGCTATTTTGAGCAGTACAGTACCTCACTTTTCTCCAGAGAACTTCCAAAAGGATCTCCTGAAGATCAGAACTCTGCGTGTCCCCTACAAGTAATTGGGAAACAAATTGATTAAATGCCACCCAACCCTGAAACTAGCATCGGGACGCAGACTACCAAAACTCTGCTTAGGCTGCTTACTGAAAAGTTCTGAAGAAAGACTTCACTGATCCTCTGGAGATGCTATGATCACTGAATACAGATGTATTTATCAGTGGCCCCTACCACCAGTGGAAGGGGATGAGTGATTTAATAGGTTGTAGGTTTTCAACGAACATTTTATGGCAGCATTCAAAATCTGATGCTGTATTTTTACCCAGTAATTCCAACTTTTTCTCGGACAGAAGACATGTATCCAGGTCAGATAGTTTCATGGACCCATTCCCGTCACAACCACTTTGTTGTTGTTAAGATTGTTTTCAAGTCCACTGAATTCTCTGAACCCGAAGCAAATGTAGAAGCAAATGTCCACTCCTCTGCCCGGATTCAGGGAGGTCGGAGGTCTTCTGTCGACACAAATAACAGTTGCTTTAGATCATCTTCAGAAACCTTAAATATATTTTGGTAGCACTAGAAGTTCAAGTTCATAGCTTCGATGATTTGTTGTGTCAAACTGTTGGAACATTTGGTGAGATGCATTAAGTGTAAGAACCCACTCTCACTCAAAGGCACACACGGGATCTGTGGGTCTTTCTGATCTGGACTTTCTGATGGTCAGTTTACAAGTTTATTACAAAGTTTAACATCCGATTGTGTTGATTTTTTGTGCAGAATTTGGCAGGTTATTGATATTGTAGGGAGACTAGAAAACTGGAGCAAAAGTATTGTGAAAGCAATCTTCCCACTGATTGCAATCACACAAAAGACTGACTTAGCTGCTGCAGTGCAGAGCTAAACAAGGTTAGAAGAGCCTCCTTTAGCTAAAGTTCTCAGCCGCATCAATCATTTCCATGTTTTGTTTGCTACTGACCCTTGCTGTTAATGCTCCTTCTGGGTCAGAACATGCACTGTTTCATACCATATGCAGATGATGCTGCTTTGTGTACAGGTACCTTTGTCACCAAATCAGCATCTGACAGGAAAGCTCTGCAGAACAGTCTACTTTATCCAGAGGATTGTGGGTTGTTTTCTGTCCAGTCTGGAGGGCAGTACCAGGCCCTGCTATTCCAGCAGAGCTATAGACACGATGAACGACTCCTCTTATGCCAATGGCCACCAAGTTTGAGCTGTAAGCCACAGGTTGGTGCTACAAGTCATACAGAACCCAGATGAGCGAACGGACAGACAGCTTCTTTCCCAGATTATAACGGTATTATTGCTGGGCTGAATAGGGGTGTAGTGGTTAGCACCTTTGCCACACAGAGAGGCTTCAAAACCCAGTTTAGTCGTTTCTGTGTGGAGTTTGCATGTTGGTAAATGGCTTATACTTATATAGCACTGTTCTCCTTTTTCTGTCAGGTCTGAGGTTCTGTATGAATGGAAAACCAATCCAACCTGTGCTTAAAAAGCTTGTTTGCTAACCTAAGACATCAGGCTGTTGCCATAAATTGCAAAGAAAAAAGCATCTGGTCTTCGTGGAACTATGGGGCAGTTTGTCCATTCTAATGCATTCACCTGCAGAAAAATACATCCATGTACGTCTATGTGTTCCTTGTTTGAGCTTGAAATCTGGATCAGAACTGTACGACTGGATAACTACATTATTGCTCGCCATTTTTGTTGTACTGCTAATGTTTGGTTAGGGATGTCAGTGACTGTAAACGGAGAGCTCACAGCAACGGGAAGGAAAAGAGGGGCGGGGTTCCTCCACGTTAGGCTTGCACAATAAATCACAAATTTATCGTTAATGCGATGTCAATCTGTGCAATACGCATACCGCAAAAGACAGCAAAAATTGCAATAAATGGTTTCCTTAAATGTGCTAAAACACTTATGGCAGCTTGAAGTATTTAACAAATCAAATAAATCCATTTATGAATTTGACCAATCAGATGGAGCCTTTTTATGTTGGATGTTTGCCTCCTATGTAGACGAGGGTCATTTGGAGTTACATTGAAATGATGTATTTAGTTGTTTTGCTATTTATTCATGTACCGCAAGTTATATCGTCATCGCAATATTGATTATTATTAGCCCATATCGCAAGTTTTCCTCATATTGTGCAGCCCTACTTGATGTTAGCAGTCCTGCCCACAACTCATTGGCAAATTTCAAACAACACAGGTTTTTTATTTAGACTTCAAAAAATGGCATATCATAATTAAATGACTGCTGGGAACGTTTTACCAAGATGGATCAAAACAGGAACACAGTGGGTCTTTTAGTACTTCGTGTGGCTTCGTATGGAAGCTGGATGCTGGAGCTTCCAGTAACTAGTCTAACAGAGCTGTTGGAATGTTCTAAATCAAGAATGGGGATGACCTCATCATATCTGGATATCAAGTTGGGTTGGGGACATGTCCTGAAGGTCCTGCAGGAAGGAAGTGGATGCCAAAGGAGCCAGTCAGTGCTTAGACATAGAGATGTTGTTGGACGGGTATAACATGGAAGTGGTGTCTGGTTCAACGCCATCTCTGCAGTTCTGGTGCAGAAGATCTGATAGCAGCAGCTGATAAGAGGAAGATGGTTGTAGATCAAATGTAAAAGCGAAAATGAAAAGGCTCTAAGATAAGTAGAAGCAGGTGACACAAGGTCAGCAGAAGAAATAAGGAATGTGGCCACTGTGTTGTAAAGACGTATGGAAGATGAAGGCAGGCAGGGTGAAAGGATCAGCGTAGACCCCAGGAATATGAATGGATGTCTCTTGTGATCCCGTCATCTTTTTCTATCAGGATGTAAAGCAGGGGTCACCAACCCTGTGCCCGTGGGCGCCCATGAGCCCCCCCTGTGGTGCCCCCAGGAATTTATATTTTTTTTAACTGAAGCAAATATTCAACAATCAATCGCGGCATGTCTGTCAATGACAGCAATATCAATGCTGAGATAAAAGTAGACAAAAAAACAAATATGACTTAAAAAAATAATCAATAAAAATAAGTGTCTACTACAAAAGTTTAAATAGATCAAATAAATTACAAAATGTCTGGGCATTCTAATAAAGATGAAGATTTAGTGAATAGGTTGAGTAATCCATTAATGTGAGGTTTCACCTTTAGTAATTTACAAGTTTGAATAAAATGCTTAGAAATTACAATCAGTACATTAATCAGAAAGTCCAGATTTTTGTCAATTAATTGTAACCGAATTTTAATTGTATTTCAATTTAAAGGGTTAATGAGGATATTTTTGGATTTGAGCCAATTATGAAAAGAAGACCAAAACTCTTTTACATGAAAACATTCAAAGAAAAGATGTTCCACAGTTTCTACATCATTTCCACCAAAGACACAAAGATCACCATCCCAGTTAAAGCCAGAATGTAAAAAATGATTGGAAGGGTAAATATCATTTAACGAGAATGCTCCAAAAATAGATCTGCTCATGTAGCAATCAATCAAAAATGAGTTCAGCTCTAAGAAAATGACAAAAGAGCAAAGAAAACGGAATAATTTGATTTATTATTTCCAATTAATATTTCCTAGCTTTGTTTGTTCATATTTGCATAATTTTGATAGAATATATTTATTATTCTGGAATAATATTCCTGTCTGTTTTTATTCACATTTATGTTTAAAAAGTTAAGTTAAAGTTTTAAAAGTTTAGCTTTATGTGTTCAATAAATGTTTATGTCTGTGTGTAAAATGAGCAAATAGAAATAGGACACACAAAAGGATATCGTCAAATTGGGTTTGTGTGTGTGTGTGGGCGGTGGGGTGGGTGGGGAGGTTTTTAGCAAACAGGTCCTGTGGCGCCCTTCATACCACTGGGTGCCCATGAAATAGCCCTCAGTCTCAAAAAGGTTGGTGACCCCTGCTGTAGAGTTAGCTTTTATACAGGGGATGTTTACATTCATAGGGGCTGAAATGAGTAACAGCAGCTGTTGAAGGCAAACACAGAATCAAATGCAGGAAAAGAAACGACAAATGGGGTTTGTTCTTAGAGAAAAACAGCCGGTGGGAAATGTGGTCAGATGGATGAAGGAGAAGACTGGCACCTGAGAGTAGGCCTCCCTGTGGTTCCTCAGAGTGTTGCTGCAAAAACAAACAAAGTACTGAGCTCTGCGTCTGAACATCATGTGTATTTTGTTTGTTTGTTTGTTTGTTATCGTCCCCATAGAACTTGGTAAAAAGATGAGTGTGGATGGAGAACCGTAGTCCTCCAATTGGCCTTTGTGGCAAACGTCTCTATGGAAACAGAGGAATGGTGGTGTTTGGGGTGGATTTTAAGGAGGTTCAAAGGTAACAACATTCCTTTGACTTGACATGTGAAACGATAATGGAAGGCTTTGGAAAGTTCGGCCTCACACAGGATTGCTAGCTATGCAGTTGTGCCAAATGTATCAGTTTATCCGTCTGTAACCTTTTGGTGGTGCTGAAGCCTCAGGGGGCAAAATCTGTCTGAACACTTGGGCTTCAGTTCAGGGGGGCAGCAGGGACCACCCCCCTGCTGAAGGACAGGTCCACAACTGCTGCTCTATGGAGCTGATGATCAGGGGAAGCTCGCTTTAGGAAATGTGCAATTCCGCCACTAGGGGGAGCAAAAGAACAGCTCTGCATCTGGGTAGGCAGTTGTTCGGTTCCCTGTGAGCCTCACCGCTGTTAAGGCCCGTACACACCGGGACGAATATTCGCCTGGCGTTATTCGCCAGCGTTTTTCGTCACGTCTTTTGTGTTCACACCCAGGCGATTTTCGCTGACGATGAGCCGAGCCAACATGCAATTTCATTCCCTGACATTAGATGGCGCTTAATGTAAAACAGAAATACTCCTGGTGGTCGCTTTTCACTCAGAAGAAGAGAGCCAGTATTTACACGCTTGTCAGAATCAAACAAAGAAAACATGAATATTTCAAGCACCAGTAGCTCCAGCTCCAGTTCCAATGATGAAGAAATTATTGTTCTGTTGAATGATGAAAGACGCCGGAAAAGACGCCGATTTTGGGTACATCCCATAGTTATGAGAAGAGAAGAACATGGTGAGTTTTATCGACTGGTACAAGAGCTGAAAATGTCTCATGAGCATTTTCGGGGATATTTTAGAATGTCCATCATTATTTCTTTGCGGCAGTGTAGACACTATTTGGCGTCTATCTTCTTTGCTGGTATGTGTGCTCAGAAAGGCAGTGTTGTGTTTGAGCGCCCCCCAGTTGTGTTTTACTGTAACTTCAGAAGCTCCAGACACGTGAGCAAAAGCGCCATTCTCATTGGTCGAATAGATTTCGACGCGAGGCGTCAAAAAAAAAAAACGAACCTGAGGCGGGTTTTTTTTTACGCTTTGACGCGTGGCGTTTTTTCGCGTCGGTGTGCACACTCTCATCGGTGCCCTTTGTTTAGTCAGGAGGCGAATTTCGCCGGCGATTCGTCCCGGTGTGTACGGGCCTTTACGTTGCTATTACAATGATCAGTAGTGACACAATAATAACCAAAATGTTGTCGAAAAGTAAACAAGGTTGAAGTGAAGTCCTGAGCTTTCCAGGAAAAATGGACAGAGTTTTGTTTGTTCACGGAGCTGAATTCCAAACCTGCATGCTTGGTGTGTCATCAACAGGTGCTCAAAGAAAACAACGTTCAGCACCACTATGAGACTCACCATAAAGAAACGTTTCACCACATTCTGTTTAAAATTTTGCTTTTATGGTTCTGGTCTGGCCCACTTGAGATCAAACGGGTTGAATGTGGCCCCCCGAACCAAAATGAGTTTGACACCCCTGCATTAATGATACTCAGTATCAGGGAAAACATGCTCTGTTGTGCATGAACCCCCGTCCGTCACTAGAGGGACCCTCAGCGTTTCCGTGAATCAGAAATGATGGCTGCGTCGGTTTTTCGTCTGAACTCCAGCAGGTGGCGCCGCGGAGCCACGCCCCTCCCCCTCCCCCTGACCTCCCCACGGCCCTCCGGGCTCCCCTATCTCCTCCCGGGCAGCGGTTTGTTCACGCGCACGCAGACATGCCGGAGTTCGTGGAGGACCCGTCCTTGCTGACGAAGGAGAGGCTGCGGAGCGAGCTGCGGGCCCACAGCGTGGAGCTGCCGAGCGGCTCCGCCACCAAGGACGTGTACGTGCAGCTCTACCTGGAGAACCTCACGCCCCGGAACCGCGCAGCCGCAGCTCTGGACGCCTTCTCCAGCGACGAGGAGCCGTCGCCGCCGCCGCGCGGGGCGTCCGGCCGGGTCCGCTCCTCGAACCGGGTAAGTGTCGTGAGACCGGAGTTTGGGCTGGACTCTAACTTCGGGGTTCGTCGAAGCGTTTCCCGCTCCGCCCTCATATCGGGTCCCGCAGACCCGCTTCGAGTTCGGCCACAACAATGAGGCTTCTGACATTTTTCTCTCATTTATTTGTCTCCGGAAATAGTTGGTTTTGGGACGATGCGCATAGCGCGCGGAGACGGCGGGGTCACGCGCTCCGCAGCTGCCCGCAAATGTGTCGGTAAAACCCGCGAGAAACGTTTAAATTCTCGTTTTAAACGGCGGTTTGTCCCCCCTAAAACTGCTCCAGGCTGTAAACAAAGCGCTGTCCCGCCTTCGAGTCAGCTGACAGCTCGGTCCTTTCGTGGTTGCTGACGTCACAGGAGTGGATGAATTCAAAAAAGCTCTAAAGCTGGCTTCCGGGAGAAGTTAGGGGGATGTCAGCTTTTCACAATAAATCTGTCTTTCAAGAAAAAAGAATAGAAGAAGGCAACAGTGAAAAAAGTCCAGTGATTTTTTTATTTATTTTAGAGAGGACGTAATAACATAAACAATTAATAAAAATATTTCTGATGTGTAAAAACCACGGAAAACATTTTTTATTTTTATTTTCTCTGACACTTGAAATGGTTTAAGGAGTGCCAGTGTTGTTGGGCCCGTGCATCCACGGCTACATGAGCTACACAGCTCTCAGGCTCTTGTAGTAAAAGTCAGTTTAAAACTGTAAGTAAAACTTTTAAACATTTATAGAAAATTTCTTCGAAAGATGAAGAAATTCAATGGAATGGGTTTACTCTGAACCAACAGTCGCTCTTACAACTTGGGTGAATTTCATATATATATATATATACACTTTTTTTTCTGCTTGTCCTGTCCAACAGCTGAGCAGACAGGTGAGAGCTGAAGGCCTCTTGTGTTGGACATATTTTACTTTTACAACATCGGTTATGAATCTTCTGAGATGTATATTTCAATAAACTCCTTTGGTAATGTATACTAATCTTTATTCAAATTAATTATATTTGTAATTGATTTGGACTGAGCAGAAAAGAAGAGGGGGGAAAAGGGGAGAGGGATGTTGTAGGGGGTATGAGGATGATCATAGAAGGAGGGGGGTTAAATCATAAAGCATAATTCTGGATGTTTATAATCATTATTGTCATGTGTAGCTGTTGGGAGGTCCAGTAGAGAGGAAGGCAGGGGCCGCCCACTCCTCCCCAGGAGGAGGATGCCCAAGAGAAGTGGGGGTCCCCAAAGAGTGTTGTAAACATGGCCCTACCAGGTCCACATGCAGGGCAATGACCAGAACCCGCACCACAGGGACACGGACACCCCCAGGCTCAGATGTGATGTGATCCCTGGCTCGTGTTCTTGACAAATAACTCAGGGGTCCCTGTCCCTGTCCCTGGATGGAGAGAGGGCCGCCGGGCCCTGGAACCCAGCACCCAAGGAACATGGCGTTGCAGAGGGCCTGGTTCCCCCCCAGCCACGGATGGGGTAGGAGTCAGAGGATCAGAGGTCCCACCTTCCTTGTTTGTGTATGCGTGTGTGTTGGAGTGTATATTGTTGTGGGGTAATGGGTGTGTGTACTATAGGGAGAGGAACCAAGAAAGAGCCGTTCCCAGGTGCAAGCCCAAGTCCCCTCCCCCAAGTGTCGCCCCTGGGAGAGCTTACCGACCAAGGTAGCACCGAGCTTTAGGGCAACCACCGATTGCCTCAGTGGAGACCCCAACCAGCCAAACTTTCAAGGTCCTGTACCGATAGTGGACCCACCCCCTCCCCCAGACAGCCCTCCCCATTAAAGTGCCACCCAGCCTACCGACCTGCCTCCCCCGGGTCCAATGGCAATGGTAGGTGTCGCCCAGAGGAACCGCGGGCCCCAGAGAGGGTTGCCCCGCCCGTCCCAGAACCAGAGAAGGAGTGATCCCAGATGGGCAGCCCCTTTGGTGCAGGCAGACATCCCCCGGAGCGTGAGCCCTCCCAGTGCAGGCAAAAAGACCACCCCCCAAGCCAAGCTAGACCCAACCCAATTGTGCCATCCACTTACACCCGCACCCAGGAGACCTTGCAGCACCCCCGACCACTCCATCTATGCGCCAAACCCAACTCAAGGGAATCACTGATGAACTGCTGCCGCTCTGGAGAAACTACGCCCTAGAAAACACAGGCTTTTTGATTTTGGCTGAAAACAACATAATTGTTATTAAAAGACGACTGGAAACGGATTTGGACTTTTCATTTTGTGATCTGGGTTCTTAAAAGGTAATAAAATGTAACCTGGACCTTGCATTCCTGCAGTTCTGATTTAGGCAGAGTCTACCCTGGACCCTGGTTAGGTCCGCCAGGCCTCTTCTGTAGTGGTTTTGACAGTATGGCTTCATGATCCTGCTTAGAGGACCTGGTCTTCAGTAAGATTTTCTCTTCGCCCTTAATCCATCTGCAAGAACTGGCTAGCTGGTTGGCTCTCAATCATAAAGTTCCAACAGTCGCTTCCGGATATTTGTGTGATCAAACAGAGAGTTGGCTCGGGTAATAAACCTGTAGTAAGTGAGGAATGAGTGCTGTTGCTTGAGTCCTGTACATATTTGCACAGTGGCTCCGCCCACATTTTTATGGACTGTCTGTACTGTTTATGAATGTTCTTTAACCCAGACTGGGCTGGGTCCCTGATCTGCAGCTCCCAGATCGGGATCTACAGCAAGATGTGGGGTTTGGTGTCTGTCAGCTCCGTGTTCAGTCAGTCTCTGAATGTGCGTCCACCTACGTCATGTCGCTTCAGCAGCGGAGGTCTACAATAACCCAGAGATACCTTGAGGGAGAGGAGATGTGTGGAGAATTCTGCCTCTAGCTCCTGGAGAGTGCAGACACGTCCCGGCTTGCTTGCTCCTGCTCTAGCATTTGTTTTTTACTCTTCAATGTTTTTCTTTCACCAATAAAGGAACGTTTTGACGGCCAGAACAACATTTTCAGCTCTCAGATGTTATTTTTTGTTTTACTCTTGCTTTTTTCGAAGATGAACCTTCCTAGAGGTTATCTAAGGCTATTTTGAGCAGTACAGTACCTCACTTTTCTCCAGAGAACTTCCAAAAGGATCTCCTGAAGATCAGAACTCTGCGTGTCCCCTACAAGTAATTGGGAAACAAATTGATTAAATGCCACCCAACCCTGAAACTAGCATCGGGACGCAGACTACCAAAACTCTGCTTAGGCTGCTTACTGAAAAGTTCTGAAGAAAGACTTCACTGATCCTCTGGAGATGCTATGATCACTGAATACAGATGTATTTATCAGTGGCCCCTACCACCAGTGGAAGGGGATGAGTGATTTAATAGGTTGTAGGTTTTCAACGAACATTTTATGGCAGCATTCAAAATCTGATGCTGTATTTTTACCCAGTAATTCCAACTTTTTCTCGGACAGAAGACATGTATCCAGGTCAGATAGTTTCATGGACCCATTCCCGTCACAACCACTTTGTTGTTGTTAAGATTGTTTTCAAGTCCACTGAATTCTCTGAACCCGAAGCAAATGTAGAAGCAAATGTCCTATCCTCTGCCCGGATTCAGGGAGGTCGGAGGTCTTCTGTCGACACAAATAACAGTTGCTTTAGATCATCTTCAGAAACCTTAAATATATTTTGGTAGCACTAGAAGTTCAAGTTCATAGCTTCGATGATTTGTTGTGTCAAACTGTTGGAACATTTGGTGAGATGCATTAAGTGTAAGAACCCACTCTCACTCAAAGGCACACACGGGATCTGTGGGTCTTTCTGATCTGGACTTTCTGATGGTCAGTTTACAAGTTTATTACAAAGTTTAACATCCGATTGTGTTGATTTTTTGTGCAGAATTTGGCAGGTTATTGATATTGTAGGGAGACTAGAAAACTGGAGCAAAAGTATTGTGAAAGCAATCTTCCCACTGATTGCAATCACACAAAAGACTGACTTAGCTGCTGCAGTGCAGAGCTAAACAAGGTTAGAAGAGCCTCCTTTAGCTAAAGTTCTCAGCCGCATCAATCATTTCCATGTTTTGTTTGCTACTGACCCTTGCTGTTAATGCTCCTTCTGGGTCAGAACATGCACTGTTTCATACCATATGCAGATGATGCTGCTTTGTGTACAGGTACCTTTGTCACCAAATCAGCATCTGACAGGAAAGCTCTGCAGAACAGTCTACTTTATCCAGAGGATTGTGGGTTGTTTTCTGTCCAGTCTGGAGGGCAGTACCAGGCCCTGCTATTCCAGCAGAGCTATAGACACGATGAACGACTCCTCTTATGCCAATGGCCACCAAGTTTGAGCTGTAAGCCACAGGTTGGTGCTACAAGTCATACAGAACCCAGATGAGCGAACGGACAGACAGCTTCTTTCCCAGATTATAACGGTATTATTGCTGGGCTGAATAGGGGTGTAGTGGTTAGCACCTTTGCCACACAGAGAGGCTTCAAAACCCAGTTTAGTCGTTTCTGTGTGGAGTTTGCATGTTGGTAAATGGCTTATACTTATATAGCACTGTTCTCCTTTTTCTGTCAGGTCTGAGGTTCTGTATGAATGGAAAACCAATCCAACCTGTGCTTAAAAAGCTTGTTTGCTAACCTAAGACATCAGGCTGTTGCCATAAATTGCAAAGAAAAAAGCATCTGGTCTTCGTGGAACTATGGGGCAGTTTGTCCATTCTAATGCATTCACCTGCAGAAAAATACATCCATGTACGTCTATGTGTTCCTTGTTTGAGCTTGAAATCTGGATCAGAACTGTACGACTGGATAACTACATTATTGCTCGCCATTTTTGTTGTACTGCTAATGTTTGGTTAGGGATGTCAGTGACTGTAAACGGAGAGCTCACAGCAACGGGAAGGAAAAGAGGGGCGGGGTTCCTCCACGTTAGGCTTGCACAATAAATCACAAATTTATCGTTAATGCGATGTCAATCTGTGCAATACGCATACCGCAAAAGACAGCAAAAATTGCAATAAATGGTTTCCTTAAATGTGCTAAAACACTTATGGCAGCTTGAAGTATTTAACAAATCAAATAAATCCATTTATGAATTTGACCAATCAGATGGAGCCTTTTTATGTTGGATGTTTGCCTCCTATGTAGACGAGGGTCATTTGGAGTTACATTGAAATGATGTATTTAGTTGTTTTGCTATTTATTCATGTACCGCAAGTTATATAGTCATCGCAATATTGATTATTATTAGCCCATATCGCAAGTTTTCCTCATATTGTGCAGCCCTACTTGATGTTAGCAGTCCTGCCCACAACTCATTGGCAAATTTCAAACAACACAGGTTTTTTATTTAGACTTCAAAAAATGGCATATCATAATTAAATGACTGCTGGGAACGTTTTACCAAGATGGATCAAAACAGGAACACAGTGGGTCTTTTAGTACTTCGTGTGGCTTCGTATGGAAGCTGGATGCTGGAGCTTCCAGTAACTAGTCTAACAGAGCTGTTGGAATGTTCTAAATCAAGAATGGGGATGACCTCATCATATCTGGATATCAAGTTGGGTTGGGGACATGTCCTGAAGGTCCTGCAGGAAGGAAGTGGATGCCAAAGGAGCCAGTCAGTGCTTAGACATAGAGATGTTGTTGGACGGGTATAACATGGAAGTGGTGTCTGGTTCAACGCCATCTCTGCAGTTCTGGTGCAGAAGATCTGATAGCAGCAGCTGATAAGAGGAAGATGGTTGTAGATCAAATGTAAAAGCGAAAATGAAAAGGCTCTAAGATAAGTAGAAGCAGGTGACACAAGGTCAGCAGAAGAAATAAGGAATGTGGCCACTGTGTTGTAAAGACGTATGGAAGATGAAGGCAGGCAGGGTGAAAGGATCAGCGTAGACCCCAGGAATATGAATGGATGTCTCTTGTGATCCCGTCATCTTTTTCTATCAGGATGTAAAGCAGGGGTCACCAACCCTGTGCCCGTGGGCGCCCATGAGCCCCCCCTGTGGTGCCCCCAGGAATTTATATTTTTTTTAACTGAAGCAAATATTCAACAATCAATCGCGGCATGTCTGTCAATGACAGCAATATCAATGCTGAGATAAAAGTAGACAAAAAAACAAATATGACTTAAAAAAATAATCAATAAAAATAAGTGTCTACTACAAAAGTTTAAATAGATCAAATAAATTACAAAATGTCTGGGCATTCTAATAAAGATGAAGATTTAGTGAATAGGTTGAGTAATCCATTAATGTGAGGTTTCACCTTTAGTAATTTACAAGTTTGAATAAAATGCTTAGAAATTACAATCAGTACATTAATCAGAAAGTCCAGATTTTTGTCAATTAATTGTAACCGAATTTTAATTGTATTTCAATTTAAAGGGTTAATGAGGATATTTTTGGATTTGAGCCAATTATGAAAAGAAGACCAAAACTCTTTTACATGAAAACATTCAAAGAAAAGATGTTCCACAGTTTCTACATCATTTCCACCAAAGACACAAAGATCACCATCCCAGTTAAAGCCAGAATGTAAAAAATGATTGGAAGGGTAAATATCATTTAACGAGAATGCTCCAAAAATAGATCTGCTCATGTAGCAATCAATCAAAAATGAGTTCAGCTCTAAGAAAATGACAAAAGAGCAAAGAAAACGGAATAATTTGATTTATTATTTCCAATTAATATTTCCTAGCTTTGTTTGTTCATATTTGCATAATTTTGATAGAATATATTTATTATTCTGGAATAATATTCCTGTCTGTTTTTATTCACATTTATGTTTAAAAAGTTAAGTTAAAGTTTTAAAAGTTTAGCTTTATGTGTTCAATAAATGTTTATGTCTGTGTGTAAAATGAGCAAATAGAAATAGGACACACAAAAGGATATCGTCAAATTGGGTTTGTGTGTGTGTGTGGGCGGTGGGGTGGGTGGGGAGGTTTTTAGCAAACAGGTCCTGTGGCGCCCTTCATACCACTGGGTGCCCATGAAATAGCCCTCAGTCTCAAAAAGGTTGGTGACCCCTGCTGTAGAGTTAGCTTTTATACAGGGGATGTTTACATTCATAGGGGCTGAAATGAGTAACAGCAGCTGTTGAAGGCAAACACAGAATCAAATGCAGGAAAAGAAACGACAAATGGGGTTTGTTCTTAGAGAAAAACAGCCGGTGGGAAATGTGGTCAGATGGATGAAGGAGAAGACTGGCACCTGAGAGTAGGCCTCCCTGTGGTTCCTCAGAGTGTTGCTGCAAAAACAAACAAAGTACTGAGCTCTGCGTCTGAACATCATGTGTATTTTGTTTGTTTGTTTGTTTGTTATCGTCCCCATAGAACTTGGTAAAAAGATGAGTGTGGATGGAGAACCGTAGTCCTCCAATTGGCCTTTGTGGCAAACGTCTCTATGGAAACAGAGGAATGGTGGTGTTTGGGGTGGATTTTAAGGAGGTTCAAAGGTAACAACATTCCTTTGACTTGACATGTGAAACGATAATGGAAGGCTTTGGAAAGTTCGGCCTCACACAGGATTGCTAGCTATGCAGTTGTGCCAAATGTATCAGTTTATCCGTCTGTAACCTTTTGGTGGTGCTGAAGCCTCAGGGGGCAAAATCTGTCTGAACACTTGGGCTTCAGTTCAGGGGGGCAGCAGGGACCACCCCCCTGCTGAAGGACAGGTCCACAACTGCTGCTCTATGGAGCTGATGATCAGGGGAAGCTCGCTTTAGGAAAGCATGGCAACACTCTTCAAGATGCACACACACACACCCATCCTCCATCCAAGAGGGAAGAGGAGTTTGTTGGTAAAAGCTGAGGCGGCTTGCGTGTCCCGGGAACCCTAGAGGGCTCACATGTTTGAGATTCCATTCTGCAGGTGGGTCTGAATGTGTGTGTGAGTTGCTCCAGACGGCGTTCCTGACATTCCTGAGACGCTCGTCTCTGAAGCATCATCTCTGCTTGGACAGCAGCAGCACTTTTTACACTAAGACTCCAGACTCAGGAAAAGGGGGCCTTTTTTTACCAGCCCCCACCTTTTGATGTAATCAGCTGTTCTGATTTGGAGCTCAAATGTGTCCATCGTCTTATTTGCAGCCTCAACGATTAGCCTTCCAGCGTTGGTCTGCGGTTAGGCCTGAAACCGTCTTTCAGTTTTCAAAGTCCACGGACGGCGTGGAGCTAGTACATCTGTGAGGACCACAGGAGCCATGGCTGGTTTACTTTTTATTAACTGGGAAGTTGATAATTACCAGAGGAAAACTTCTCAGTCACTGATGCCCAAAAACTGTTCCTTCAAACTGAGGAAGTTTTTCAGACTTTGCTGCTTGAAATTCTTCAGAGCGGCGGTAGTTTTTTTTTATTTATTTTTTTTAGAAACTCACCACTGAGTTGTGGGCAGGACTGTTAGCACGGAATTAAACCTTTGCTGCTATCCCATCATCCCTTTTGTTTACACTTTATCCCGCTGGCTTACAGCCCCTCACACCCCCAACCTAACACTACCGGTGCAACAAAAATAGCGAACAAAATCAGAGCTATCCAGCCGTACAGATTCCAGTTCAGACGAGGAAAACAAAGACGCTCATGGATCTATTTGTCTGCAGGTGGATGAATCAGAATGGAGCAGAGCAGGAGGCCTTGGCCCCGCCCCTTTTAGTTGCTGCGTCGTGACTAGGGCTGGGAATCACTGGGTACCTCACGATACGATACGCGATACTTTGCTCACGATAACGATACTATTACGATATGGCGATAATGCGATAATCGATATATCTCGTCTCTAACAACTCACGATATATCAAACTTTAAGAAAGAAGAACTTTAAAAACAGCTTTTTGGAAAATATTTCCCTTTTATTTTTTTAAACACCATGATAATAAACAACTTGTGTCCTATTTGGTGTAATGAATAACAGACTTTTGTGTAACATTGCTGAAATCAGTAATACTCTGTCTTTGACAAACAATGACAATTTTCATTTGGAAATATCTGTAAAATTCAGTTTAAACAATAGTGAACATGAACAGCAGCCATTATTTAGTACAAAATTGCTGTAAAAAGGATAAAAAATGAATAAGTCAAGTAGCTGCCAGACACATTGGTATTAACTTTTAAAAACAAAACCATTGCCATTGCTTAATTTAAAATATAGCTGAAAATCAGATATTTATTCTGTGAACAAATTATATTGTCTTTGTTAAAAAATAAATGACACCATTTAGTGCAAATGTGGTGTAAACAAAAATAAAATTCTCACAGAAAAATAAAAATCAAGTAGCTAGGACCTTTCCTTTAAGTTATTTAAGACATAAACTGCTTTCAAAATAAATAACCAGGGATAAAATACATAAAAAACTTGGAGTGCATCTAAAAGTAAACGTCTTTGTGAACAACACGTTTGGGGAAAAGCTGTATGTGATGTATGTTTATGTTCATGTTTTTCTGGAGAACCACAGACTTTTAGCATCAAGACGCCGCTCATCTACCGCTGCTTAGAGGAGAAGGGGGGGTCTAAGAGCAGGAATGCCTTTTCTTCCGTTTCCATCTCAGCCATAGCTCTGGTCAGAGCGTACAGAGCAGGGATCCTTTTTTCAGTATTTCTGAGAGAGAATGTCAAAACTCTAATGCATTCAATAAAAACCCAAATCCCTCGTTCTCCACCGCGCTGCAGGGACCGTTTTCCGTTTGTTATTGCCGCTGCTCTGTCCCTCAGAAGACGGCGGTAGCTTCGTATGGAAAAAAGTATCCGCGTCGGGCTGTGTCGGCTTCAGGCAGCAGCAGCCACAGCTTTCTCACACAACTCCGGCTGATGCAGCTTCAATGTTTCCGGCGCGTCTTTCAACTTACTGCCGTCGCCTCTCGTTGTTTTCCCGCTCCGCCATCTTTGTTTGAATGTGTGTTCTTCTTCGTCCGCCCGCAACAGCCAATCTCGCAACGAGCGCCCCCTATCGACCCTCCGAGGAATTGTCTTACCAAAGGATGGTTAATATAACGCTTTACAGGGTTTTTAAACGTAAATAAAAGGTCGATACTTGATGAAGACGTATCGATAATCGATCGCGGGACTAAATATCGCGATATATCACCATATCGATATTTTGGCACACCCCTAGTCGTGACTGAGAGCTTTTTCAAACGTAATTTTATCATCTGATCCCGATTCATTTCAATTTAAATAAAGAAATACTCAGAAATGCAGTTTTAATCTTACATTTTTTTAATACATGTCCTCCACCACGAGAGAAATACTACAAGATGTTAAAAACACAAATAAAGCAATTTCATATTTCCTGCAGTTAAATCCAAATAAATGTATTTAAATTCTTTTAATTTCCTGATTTTCGTTGTGATTTTTTATTTTATAAATATTTTTTGGGACTGATGTTGCACTTTGGTTTTTATTGGGTATTTATTCAGAGGATGAGAGGTTGACCGCCCTCCCACTGCACCACAGCCCCCCCGTGAGCCTACATTAAGATGACAGACTGTCAATTTCTGTTAAAGTGGGCAAACTTACAATATCAGGAAGGGATCAAGTACTGATTTCCTCCACTGTATACCGACACACGCCCTTCTACACCTGGCAAGGAACATATTGGTTGATGTGGCCCTAAAAGTTCAAACAGCAGTTTCAAACAGGAAGTCAGGCATTTTCTGCTGAGTGCTGCCCTGAACAGGAAGTAAAATGGGAAGAATGAGTATTTGCTGCCTGTGGTTTTCAGTTTCTACCTGGATTCCCGTTTAGTTAAAAACCATTGGGAATGTTTCTGGGGCTTGGCTCCAGAATTCCAGCTTTTCCAGTTCTTTCCGTTCTGAAGGAAAACAGAGAATTAAAACTGATGATCGGATGGGTGTGTTTAATGCCAGGAAGTGCCTTTGCAGGTCCCCCCCCCCCCCACAATGAAAACATGAACTGGGTTAGAGAATGCTGGGAATGTGAGTTCAACCCTGGAAAGTGTTGGATCACCAGTGAAATTTGATGTGTCCATGTGGCTCCGCTGTAATGTGGGTGGCCGTCTGGAGAACTACAAATGCACTTTTCTCTCACAGAAGTCTGCCAGGAGGCCGGAGAAGGTGGAGGCGGAGTCGCTTGACATTGCGGCGCTCTCCAACGAGCGCCTGAGGGAGGAGCTTCTCAAGCACGGTGTGGACGCGGGCCCCATCCTGGGTGAGGCTGCTGGTTTCGCTTTAAGCTGCAAACCTGTGGTGCATGAACTCTGACCCCACCCTGCTGCCTCTGAGCATCTTACCACCTTCATGCAGATCTGCTCTTTATCTAAGTGGACATGAACCTTGCTGCAGGTTTGAAGTGGTCCTTTGCTCCTCTCCTTCCAGCTTCCACTCGTAAGCCTAATGAGAAGAAGCTGCAGAAGCTGCTGGAGAACGGTCCTTCACAGCCGCCGCCTGCAGACGCGCCGGTCAATGGAGACTCTGAGCCCGGGGTTTACAGCGACGGGGAGGAGGGTAAGCCGGCAGAGGCTACCTGCTGCCCACGCTCCAGCAGCTGAACACGACAGTAGATCAGCCGGGTGGTTCAAGTCAAGTGCACAGCCCCTCCCCTTTCAGAGACGGCCATGTGACCTGTGACCATAAATAATGACTGAAAATGTTTTCTGAAAAAGCGTCTGGGTGACAGATGAAGAAAATGATTTATAGACAAACCATAAAAGCTAAAGCTAGAGGCTGAATTTACTAAAATAAAAGTTCTATTTTAGTTATATTTAAATAGTGTGTGTGCATATATATTAAAACTAAATAATAGTAACTGTGATAACTATTATATAATGTTATAACTATTATGGGATGTCAAAAGGACCTACAGCCAAGCGGTCATTTTTGTGGCAAAGTGTGAAACTTTTTTTTTTGCCCACAATAGGAGAAAGGAAAACCAAACTTCCCACACCCCCAAGTTAGGTCTACAACACTGACCTTTAACCTCGGGAAGAGGCCGCTATTTAGTACCTTTTATAAATTGAAACTCCTCTTATTGAATTCAAACTATCCATCCAGAGATCCTGGAATCCGAGTCATGTAGATTTGTAAGTCATCCGCATAAAATGAAACTTTGTTTGTTGAAATAACTGATCCATGAAGCAGCAGGTACGGGTCTTTCTGCTGAAGGTCGGGCTTTCTTCTGCCACAAAGTGCAGGTTTTTAAATCATCTGTGTGAATTCAGCACCACATCTGTTTTACAGAGCTGCCAGCAGTACCAGAGCCAGAACCGGATCCAGAACCAGCTCCAGTGGTGGAGAGACAATTGAGAGGGCGCACTCGCAGAAGCCAGCAGCCAACGGTAGGAGAGCCCTTTTTTAAAACCATCATGTGAGAGTGAGCGGCTGATCTGCTGGAATTCCTGCTGCAGTCTTCTTCCTTTTTGTTTCTGCGTGACATATCTGGATAAGATCTGCTTTCTCAAGGTTTTCCAGTAGTAAACAGAAGTTATAAGGGAAACATCTTTATTAGATAAAGGAAGATTGATGTTTCTATGTCAGGGTAATATATCATGTTGAAGTAACACTGTTCCTGTTGTGTCTGAGGGTTCAGGGATCAGCAGAAGACCTTGTATCGTCAGTGTGGTGGTGCTGCTGCAGTAGAAGTGTTGGAGCGGTCCGCTGTACTCGGACCTGATTCAAAGCACATGATGGGGATTAGCTGCAGCCAGACCCCACCCTGTTCTGAATGCTGTCAGGACAGCCCTGCTCAGGGGCCCCTCATGTTCTGTGTGTTGGCAGCCCCCCCTGTTGGTCTGACCATAGGCCTGCATTTGTGGAGGCACCAAAGGAGTTTTGCTCACAACCATGACTAAGAAAGAAATGATTCATTATCCAGACCAAAGTAGTTCTTCTCAACTGAGATCAATGAGAGCCATTTACAGCTGTTGCATTTCTAACCCAGGGAAAAGAGAAGGTACAACATAATGACCCCAGTCTTGAGGGGCTGTGGTACAGTGCAGCTTTTAATGAGCCATTGACAAAACAAAAAGCAGCAGAGTTTTCTAATGTAAACTGTCAGTCCACATTTGAAAACCAAACTTCACCAAAAACCTCCACAAGTAAACAGAAGTCGAAAGTCTAGCCCTGTCCTCTGACACACTAACAGATGCCTCAACCAAGGCTCACAACAACGAGAGCGCAGGGTTCACACACAGTGGGAAGACCGATTACCAGAAAGGGTGCAACTAAAGTTGCAGCCTTCGCAGGGCTAAAACGGTTGTTGATCCGTTTCCATTGGTCCATTTATCAGCATGAGTACAAAATGCACATCCATCCTTGTTTGGATGGATCCATCAAAGTTTGATATCGTTAGTTTTTGTGGACGAAACGCAGACGCGCTGCCGAGGCCGGCTCTAGATTGATGTCATAAAATGGACGGCACCCACAAGGAGAGAAAGCTGGAGTCTCAGTGATCGAGGCTTGTTACTTCCAGGTAGGAAAATGAGCAGTGAAAATGACTCACATTTCATGAAAATTGTTTTTTTGTGTGCTAAAGGTAATATATAATCATCTATATGGATATAGTTTACTCTGAAAGGCTTGAGAAAAGCACAATATAAACCTTTAAAGTCAGTTCATTAGTCAGTCAAATGGTTGGTTGGTCGGTCGGCAGGTCTGTTGGTTAGTTGTCAGGTGTTGTTAAGGCAGTTAGTTGGTTGGTCAGTTGGTCTTTTGGTTAGATGTCGGGTCTTTGAGATAGTCCCTTTTTTTGGTATGTCTGTTGTTAGGTCTTTTGGTTGGTTTGGTGTTTAGTTGATTGAGATTTTGGTTCATCTCCTACAAAGAGGGATGCCCAGTCTGGCTCGGGTTCCTCTTTGCATTCATTAGGATGGACAGTAGGGCTGCACGATATGAGCAAAACTTGCGATATGAATGATCAATGTTGCAATAACGATATAATTTTTAAATGGTATATACACAAATAGCAAAACAACCAAAAACATAATTACCGTTTCATTGCAATAATTTAAAAATTATATTCCAAATGACCCTCGTTGACGTAGGAGGCAAACATCTAACATAAAAGAGCTCCATCTGATTGGTCAACAACGTGAAAGGGTCCATCCAATTGGTCAAATGCATACACGGATTTATTTGATTCGTTAAATGCTTCAAGCTGCCATAAGATTGTTTTAGCACATTTAAGGTAACCATTTATTGCGATTTTTGCTGACTTTTGCGATATGGATATTGCACAGCTTGATATTGCGTTAACGATACATTTTTGCGGTATATTGTGCAGGCCTAATGGACAGGGTTTATTTTATTGGCCTTTTTTTCCCCTCTCATCAAATCTTGGGTTGTTCTTGTAACATGTCACCGCTGCAGAGAATTTCCATAGCTGCACTCTTTTTGTATTGGGTCATCTAACTTATGAAACTCTACTACACACCTTCATTAAGGTGTTCACATGTATTCGGCTGTTTTGTTTCTGAACAAACTTGAATCATGGAGCAGCAACCCTCAGAGCCTCGGTTCTTTAAGAGGAACTTTCTTTATTCTTTTTTTCCTTAACTCCAAAACGGCGACTGACCCTCACACGCGCTTTGCCCCCTCTCTTCCTGCATCGCGCGGCATGGTGCAAGCTCCGGTTTCAGCCCACACACACACACACACACACACGCAGACACACATCCCAAAACGCGACATTTTTTAAATATTTTCCGTGGTGTCTTTTAAAAATCTGTTTACTGAACTTTAGATCACCTGATCTGTATTGTGCACAAAGACAATCGCACCACCCCATCATCAGCAGTGGTGGATGTGCGATGACATTGTATTAGTACTGGAAAGAAGATGTCCCTGAGACACACGCCTCGCATTTCATGGCACAATTTGAGGACTGGTGTGTTGTGTTAGCGCAGCATTTTGATGTGTGTTTGACCTGTTTCCACAGAGTTACCTGAAGTCATTAGTTGACGCTTGCGTGTGTCAAGTTTCAGAGCATGAAGAGAAAGTTTACATTATATTCTTATTTTAGTTGATTTTAAGCCGAAAAGTGCAGCAGAAGGAGCGAAAGAGATGGTAGGGGAGCAGCAGAGGAGCAGTGAGAAAGAGGAAGATGAGACAGAGCAGCATTATGACAGAAGATAAGGAGGAAGACAAAGATGAGACGGCATCAGATAAGGGACAGTCAGCATCATTGGTCAGAGAAGCAAGCGGCTCCACCTGTTCCTGGACCAACAGGTGAAGTTAGAATCATGTTGCCCTAATAATAAAACTGTTTCATGTTTATTAGCCTGAATAGAAATATCTACAGATATAATTACTAATTACCATGGAGGGGTATTATTATTTCAGAACAGCTGACTTTTTGTTCATTATAGATATCTCCCAGTCAAGAGCCGAACACCCCAAGCAGACACACCTAAGCATGAAATATAAACACAATAAATCAAAATATATCAGTAGGTGTTTACCTTTCTGTTAGTTTTCTAAAGGCTGTTTTACTACGTTTAGTAGAATGAATTTTAAAACTATGGCTCATGGTTTTTGTCTGCTACCCCAAGATTTAAAGTGGCCCCCTACCGGCCACCCCCATGAAAGGTTTCTGAAGGCGCCACTGCCTGCTGGACGCGTGTGTTTCCATGTTGCATCACAAAGAAAGTGGCAGAAGCTTTCAGGTCAGTGCTCATGGCTGGTTCTTCTCTCTGCAGGTCCAAAATACCAAAACCAGCAGCCAGAGCCCAAAGAAGGAGCAGGCGGTTCCGAATGACCTGAACGGTCCCACAGGGATGCTGTAAGTCCTACCCCCCCTCACTCTGTTCAGACCTTTAGACACATGAAGCACCTCCTGTCACTCAGCACCGCAAACTTCCCCCCAACCCCAACTCCTTGGTGTGAAGCAGTGAAGGAAGCAGTGCTCTGATGTTTATTGCTTACAGCGCCACCTGCCGGCAGCCCATTCGAGGAGCCGCTGGATGTCCGGTGACCGACGATACGTCCTTCCAGTCTGCCAGCGACTCCAAGAACAACCCCTCCTCCTCAGAGCCACGCACAGCCACTGTCAGCAGCCAGACCTCTTCCTCCACCAAGTCCGTGACCGTGACCCCCCCTGCAGGTCAGGTCAGAGCGGTGCGCCGCTCCATGTCCGTGTGGATAAAGCTGTGTCTGCTTGGTGTGGTCTTGGGGTTCCTGTTCCTGGTGTACCAGAGCATGGAGACCAACATCGCCGCCCTTTTCTCGGACTAAGACCCCGGCGCCAACCTTTCAGCATAGAGTCCAGGAGGAGGAGGAGGAGGACGCTCTTCAGTCTGATTTGTGAACATGCTCTTCTCTGCCTTACCTCTCATGTCAGGTGCTTTCGCTTCCTCGTGTCTAAGCAGTTTCCAGTGACAGAAACGACGTGGGCATTTTAGTTTGATTGAGCACCCGGACGGCCGTAAAGCAGACCCTCCTGAGCCACTTGGTCCAGCATGAATCTGGACTCCAGCTGACATCAAAGTCACTGAGACTTTGACTTTCTTTGTGTCTTAGATTTTTTTACCCTCAGCTATCATGGTTGAAGTTTTTATCCAGAACTTTTTTACTGTTTTCTTTGTATTTTTTTGATAAAAAATGTTTGTACTCTTTTTAACTTTCTGCTCGTCTTCAACTCAATAAACGCTCTTAATGTGTGTGTGAAGGCGGTTTTCATGCTGCTCAGCCGAAACCCCATAGACTTCTACAGAGAAATAAACAGCTGTTACTCAGTCATTCTGTTAGACCAATCAGATGCTTCAATAAAAGTGGGTGGCTTCGCGTCGAACCTTCAAAGCGTTTGACACGTTCCCCCAAGTCTGCTTTTACTGGAAGGTGTGTGGCCTTCTGACATGCTCACTCCTGATTTCAGAGAGCGGTTGCCATAGAAATGTAGACGGACCAATCGCGGCTTACTGAGGACGTCTGGTTCCAACATGTCGACTGAATTTCTGGATTTGGTTGGAACCAGAAGCAAGGCGTTTTCTATGGGTGACGTACCACGCGATTCGTCCAGACATGATATACAGGCAATCGTGACAGCACGAGAAACCGTAAAAAAAAAAAACCAATGAGGCCAAAATCTCCCATAGGACTCAAAGATGAAATTTCAAAGTCCATTAATGAAACCAAAACATGTGCCTGGGATTTCCAAATGACGTTTTACATTTTTAATGGGATGGCCACAGAACCCACAGCTTGGTGGATGTTTTGTTGTAAAGAGTGAAATTTGGCGATTATCCAACCATGAGGGGGGGGAATTTGTCTAAACAAAAATTTGACACTTACGCCACAAGGTTGAGTCTACAACCGCAACCCAGGTTTTGTTGACCTTTTGACCGCGAGAAGAGGCGGCCATCTTGAAATTAAAAGAAAAATCCTTTTTTACGCATTTTTACTTTGATCTATTGCCTCTTGACTCCTCAAGCATCACGGAGAAGCTACTTGGGGCAAAAATGTTGGTGTTACAGTTTGTAGTTTTTGAACGGTGTTGGCGTTGTGAGCGGGCAAAAGTGGCATTTCCCTTCTGCTCGCACATTTTTTACCAGAATATTGTGAAAATTGAATGCATGAATCCTTGACTGAAGCTGAACGAAACAATGTAACATACAGTATGACCATATTAGTAATGTGGGTGTGGTCAACAAAAAACCTCTGTTGCCAAGGAAACCCAAAGTTTACTTTTGCCAATTCTTCTAAAAATAACATAAACCTGTTTGTCCCCCCAGGCAATCAAAATTTGAAATTGTTTCTATGGAGATAAAACTAACATAAGCTGACATTTTGAAATAAGTGCTTTTTTTCATGAATTTGTCTCTGACCTGGTCTGACATGGTCAGAATGGGGTGTCTCCCGGTTTTAACTTAATCTGTTACAGCATCGATGTGCTGAAGGGGTTAAAATAATCTCGCACGCAATACAGCCTTTCCTTTGAAGTATCCAGACACGGTAACCTTCCCCACAGTGTAGCTGCTGGGCTCTGAAGCAGGTTTATGAAGGAGAGCACACATTGGCGCGCCACCACTGCTGTGCTTTAGTGCAAGGAGGATGTCTTTCCCCTTGTAGAAGGCTGAAGAAAACCCCAGGGGAACCAGTTATCTCACATTTCTTCTACTTTATAACATGTCAATCAAAATCATGTTCTGTCTTGCATTTTGAATGAAAAGGCAGCCAAAGCCCCAATCGCTGTCCTCTGGGGACGAGAGGTTTGTCTCCAAGTTCATCAAACTGTCGCAGGTGGAACAAAGTATGTGGACATAATTGGCACCAATGGCCAGAGTGACGTTTCACACAGAGCAAACCATAAAACATGAAAGAACCTGAAAGAGAAAACTGCCTACGTCACAGAAATGCAGCGACAAGGATTTAAATCTGGTTGTTTCAGAGGGAACAACTCCCCGATAATAAAGAAGTGGCAAAATGGAAGAATTGCTTTATACTCAACTTGCTTTGAGGTGTCCGAGCAAACCCGTAAGATGGAATTCTCCAATGTGAGCTAAGATCTGGTCACCCTATACTGGCTGGAGCTGAAGAGCTCATCCTGACAGCTCAGCTGTTCTGCACCTGGAACATCAATCAAAAGTATTTCAGCCTCATCTCTGGCTGTAGAAAACTTCTGAAGACACAGAAAGACTCCATCTGACGCCAGCATGTTCCTGCAGCTCAGACGGCTCCTCAGAAAGTCTCTTCAAGTACTTCAAACTATATCATGCTATTAGTAAGCCTTTCAGAGTAACCCATATCCATACGTGTAATAATATATTACCTTTGGCACACTAAAAAAACATTTTTTCATGAAATATTAATTATTTTTGTAACTCGTCTGCATTTCACCCACGAAAAGAAACAACATCCAACAATTTGGAAAGATGGAAGTGCATATTGTGCGAAACGTGAAAGCGTTTAGATGGCCACCTCTAGGTCTATGGAGAAAGTGGGTGTGTCTGTTAGCCTGGGGTGGAGCTGGAAGGGGCTGTTCTTCACTTTGTGCCGTCACAATGTGAGGACCGACTCATTTGCATGGATTGGGAGGGGCTGGTCTTCAGACAGTCGGTTTGTAAGGTAATACTCTGAGATGTGAGAATGGATCAAAATACCTCTATTGGGGTTGTTTTTCGCGAGGATTTATCTTTTATACAATTAAAAGTGGAAAAGGCTTGACTTAGCAGGATATAGGCCCTTTAACTTTACCCTTGTTTGTGCACATGCTCACTTGTTGCCAGTCTAAACACCAGCATGACTGCTCAGAGTCATCTGGGTGGTAGCCATCATCACCAGAGGGAAAATGGAAGCAGCTTTATCAGTTTTATTATCAATTCCCACTACATGATAGTTATCCCCTCTGTTAATGTTTATTTGTCTTTAAACCCGTGATAAGTTACATTTTCCTTGCATAAATTTAGTATAGACTCTAGTCTAGTATTCTATAGATTTTTCTTTTTTGTAAGTCTGTTCCTAAAATGTTCTACCAAGTAGTTTAATAAAGAAAGTACCAACAAATGGCACTTTTTACCATGTAAGTTTTGTCAATAAAGTTTGTGGTGATTGAAAAAATAGTTGGACACTGACCCTTTAAAAAACGTGACGTCAAAAGTGTGAAGGTTAACCATATTTATGGAATTAAAGGTGGTTCTCACTGTCTATAGAATGTCTTAATTGTTAATCACACATACATTGAACGTGACAGCATGTATTTATAGATAAATTTGTTGATAAAGAAAGCAGTCCTTTTCTGAGGAAATAACCTTCCAACGTCCTCACAAGCCCCGCCCACATCACCTCAGTCACCGCGGTGACTGGAGGGATTGAGTTGATTGACAGCTCATTGCCGTTCTTTCATTGAACAGAGAGGGAAAAGGACCCGCCCACAGCTTGTCGTGACGTCAAAGTAGGACGAATTGATTTAGCGCGAGGTCGTCGAGCCTCTCGGATAGCCGGTGTCAGCGCAGCGGCGGCGCCATCTTAGACACGGACAGAGTGAGTGCGTTTTAAAGCCTAAAACATGTCGGTTCGGGTATAATATGAGATGTATGGGAAGATGGATTGTGTCACGATGCTAGAAATGTCAGCGACGAGGTGCGTTGACCTCTGAGGCTGGGGCAGAGCCGGCCATTGGTTGAGCTAGCTTAGCTTCTGAATTAGCATCTACAGGAAGAGCGAACACTCAATGGGAATGGAGCAAATTTATTCCAAGATGGCTCGTGCCTGACCTTTACATATATTGTATGATACATGTGTTATTTTAGCTAGTCAAGATGATTAGTTCCTGATTAACCAGACAACGCGTTTAACGCGCTTTACTCCACGTGACAGTATTCTGAGTTCGTGCTTTTCCGCCGCAGTTCGGTTCTCTTCGCAGAGTGTGACGGAGGCGCGCTAGCTCCGGCTAACTGACTGCTTGATCGTTGCAGCAGCGTAGCTCCGCCGGCGGCAGCACACCACCATGTACCCGACCTCACTGACGCAGCTGGCGCGGGCCAACCCGTTCAGCGCGCCGCTCTTCTCCCTGCAGAAGGTGGAGGAGCCCCGACAGAGCCAGCCGGGACGGAGGAGCCGCACTCTGGCAGCAGCCGCCGCCGTAGACGGTAACGCTTCGTTCGTCCTGCTAGCCTTAGCCACGTTAGCTGTGGAGCTGTGATCGATCTTTTTGCGGGGTTCTCGCCTCTGTGGTTGCCCGTGGATAATGTGGGGAGTCCGAACGCAGACGGACACCTCTGTAGGACCCTGATCAGATCAGGGGGTGTTAGATTCACTCAGGCTGCAGTGAGTCCGGGCCTGCGGGCCTGCAGCGGCTGTGGAGGACAAGAGAAGGGCAAAGCTGTGTCCTCACTGACACGGAACCAGCAAACGCTCTTCCAGGTTTCACTAACTACTCCTGCAGTGGCTCTCTTACCCCGCATAAATGTAGGGGGTAGTTATGGGGTGGAATTGCTTACAGGTGACACCAGGAGCCTGAAGGTCGTTGTCTGACCCGGTGTGGCCTTTGTCTCTCCAGAGGGGGACAGTTGTGAGTTCGGCTCTCAGAAGTATTTGGTCCTGTGTGGGTTTGGTGGCATTCTCAGCTGTGGCACCACGCACACTGCCGTCGTGCCCCTCGATCTGGTCAAATGCAGAATGCAGGTCTGTCTGTGCGCCCCCCCCAACCTCCATCACCTACCATGCATGAAGGTCCATCAGATCCCCTCTGGTGACGTTTTATGATTTACCCGACATTGGTTGCAGTGATCATAACTCCATGCATGACTGAACATCAGTGCTCCTGTGTGCTCATTTTGACATGTCAGCTGTGTAGGAGGCAGGCCGATGGTCAATAATGTGACAAAGTTCAGGAAAAAGTCAGAATCAAGAGAAATGATTGTAATAATTGTGATGAAATCCTGCTGATTTGTTCGGATCAATCCTGCAGGACTCTGTGTTTTATCTTTGTGGGAAAAATTTCCGATGAACTCCCAACATGCAGATCACCAGCATCTACCAATGATTCCTAGCCTCCCGATCAAACATCCGCATGTTTTTGGCAGAGTCACCCATGGAAGAGCTCGTACGGGCAGTGGCGGCGCTTCCATGGGTGGCTCCGCTCTGTGATTGTTGTCCTGTGCTGCACGTCACCCTGCATGTTGCATGTGTGTTCCTCCTTCTGCCACAGAGGATGTCAGCTGCCAGTTTGGCTCCTCAAAGTACTACGCCCTGTGCGGCTTTGGTGGCATCCTGAGCTGCGGCCTCACGCACACCGCAGTGGTGCCCCTCG
Organism: Oryzias curvinotus; assembly: GCA_023969325.1. Classification (NCBI taxonomy): domain Eukaryota; kingdom Metazoa; phylum Chordata; class Actinopteri; order Beloniformes; family Adrianichthyidae; genus Oryzias; species Oryzias curvinotus. Next base: position 22,359,173 of record CM043722.1, on the reverse strand, counting down.
ACCTGGTCAAGTGCAGACTGCAGGTGTGTATGGAGGCCGGTTCTCCTTCAGCGGGTGTGAGGGGAAACTCTGACCTGAGCAGACCAGCCAGAAGTCAACATAAACAGACTTCCTGTCGGTTATCTCCTGAGCACTGAAGGTCCAGCCTCTGGGTCAGGGATCTGCAACCTTCAACACTTTCAGTTTGATTTCTCCTCAACAACCCAGTAGGAGCAACAAAGTCTGACTTTAGAAAAATAAAACAGATTTAGGGTTATGTTGAATTTAAATTAATTATAGTTTTTTGGCATAAATATAACAGAAACAAAAAACAGTTTTTTTTTTGTGCATGAAACAATAACTTTTGACAGGTTCACATGACCTCCTTTCAAAATAAGACATCCTTTCACATAGAATCATTTCAATGCAGTGAATGTAGTAGTAGGTAATGTAAAATAAACATATTTTGTTTTTGGTACATCTTAGCCAGAAATGGGTAAATCTCACTAATAAAATGAAATCGGAGCTAATTAAGACACCCTTACCATATATTTTGACCGAATTCGCGCTTAAATCCTTTAAGTTGTTCAAAATCTGCCTTTATAAGAGGCATCGGTCTGCACAGAATTCTGTTTGTTTGCTGACTTTAAATTGATGTGTTTGATAAATGCCTCACCAAAATCTGCCAAAATGTTTTAGTTTGACTTTGTTAAACCATGAAGCCGAAAAGCTCGATACTGTTGGAGCATTATGGGTACTGTCATCAGGAGCATTATGGGTACTGTCGTCAGGAGCATAATGGGTACTGTCGTCAGGAGCATTATGGGTACTGTCATCAGGAGCATTATGGGTACTGTCGTCAGGAGCATTATGGGTACTGTCGTCAGGAGCATTATGGGTACTGTTGTCAGGAGCATTATGGGCACTGTCGTCAGGAGTATTATGGGCACTGTCGTCAGGAGTATTATGGGCACTGTCGTCAGGAGCATTATGGGTACTGTCGTCAGGAGTATTATGGGCACTGTCGTCAGGAGCCTCGCAGAGTGAATCTTCGTCCACGCCACCTTCTGTAATGCGCACTCAAGTGGTCACTTCCAGTAAAAAAGTCTATGTAAACGCACATGAATGCGCATTCAGGCTTCCGCGATCAGAACTCGTGTTCACTTGTAGCTATGCACAGTTTTCAGGCTCTGTGTAAAATGTGCGGCCATTGATGATGCGTTGGAAGTTAAACTAGTTGAACCTTGTCCAATCAGGGACTAAGGTTTAGTAGTGGCGTATGGATAGGGTATGGATCGCCCGTTTAGCGTGCTCTTGAACCACTGGTCTGGTGTGAATTTTTAATTTTCTTGAGAACCAAGAGTGTCACAATAGAGGGGTGAAAGGTTGCAGACCCCTGGTTTAGAGGCTTCCTCTTTTCTACTACTCCAAAATGTTCCCCACTTTGCTTCACTTTCATTGGAAACACAAAACAGGCCTCTAGGTTCCTGCTGGTTGTATCCGTTCACAAGCTGAAGGAGTTAAATGGTCAAATTGTACTCGAGTAAGAGTACAGACACTTGAAAGTATTACTGTTACTATTTCTACAACTTGAAATGAAAACAATATTGATCTAAATCAGAACTAGAGAATAAAGTAACCATTGAAAAGTTATTTGGTTACCAATCTGACCATCAGACATTTTTTGGTCCAAAGCTTTTACAATCAAGGATGGAGCGGGATAAATGCACCCCTCCCTTCTTGATCTGTGTGGCTGAAGGATGGTGATCATAAACAATCATCTGTACAATGACACCCCCATCTACTCAGACTACAGTTGAATCCAGAAGTTACCCAGGTAACTGAGTACATATTTCCCTCAGCGACTAAGCCTTTCCTTCCCCAGGTGAACCCCGACAAATACAAAAGCATCGGGAACGGCTTCGCTGTGACCGTCAGGGAGGATGGGGTCAGAGGGCTGGCCAAGGGCTGGGCCCCCACCTTCATCGGTTACTCCATGCAGGGGCTCTGCAAGTTCGGCTTCTATGAAGTGTTCAAGATTCTGTACAGTGATCTGCTGGGAGAGGTGAGCGCACACGCCACGCAGACACCACGCACACGCCACGCACACGCCACGGCTCTAGGAGAGCTCTGGACGTCCTCCTGTGAAGGTCGCATCCCTGAGTATATTTATTCAGATAATCGCAAATTCCTGGTCCTGATTTAAATAATAATGATGTAATGATTAATATTTCATTCAAAAAATCATTTAGTGTTACTAATACATGATCATATATGGATATAGTTTACTCTGTATGGCTTCAGAAAAGCACAACGCCATCTTTCATTGTAGATGTGGTTTAACTTCATTATTTTTCTCACATTATGATTCTTTTTCTTTCATTCACACCTTTGTCTTGAGTTGAGACTATCATTAGACTTTGGCTGCATCTCCTTGAAATGACGTGCTGCTGTCTCCTGCGTGGGGGTGCAATAGATCACGTATGATCCCTACGGATCACTAGCAACGGTTCGGCTCGGATGTGTACTTTGAAGATCAACCCTGTATTTTTTTCCTGTTTGCTACGCAGTGTCCTGTCCCTACAAGATCTGCTCTGTGTTGAATTGATGCGCCGTGTTCAGACGTGTTTTTCTAACATTAAGTAAGGGTTAATGGCTTTCTCCCGGACCATGGTGTAACCATATTTAAGCTAATCAAATCAGTAGACCAGTGTTTTTCAACCAGTGTGCCGTGGGAGATGGTCAAGTGTGCCTTTTGGAATTGCCCTCATTAACTGATATAAAAACATTTCCCATCTCCAGGATTTCAGCTCTGTGTTCATCCAAACAGGCACTGATAAAACACTGAGGAGTTAGGAATATAAACGATCGTAAAATACTTTTTCTTTGCGTTTATTTTATTAAAGACATTTTGATAAGAATGACGTACCGCGATTCAGCTGCAGCTCCGGCTGTTTTTTTGTAAAAGTCCCGCCCCTTTAACTGTCTCCACCAATCATTCTTGAAGGCTTAATCACATGTCATCAGTCTGACCAATCAGAAGTGGTTAAAGTCTTCACTTCCTTGTCCCGATTTAGCTCGTAAAATCGCTCAGTTCTAACAAAAATACCAGCTAAAGCTAGTCTTTAGCGGTGTAGCTTTCCACAGAATCCGGTATCAGACCGTGGAACAAGAGAACAAAACCATGAAGCTCAGAGACACGATCTCCACCGGCCGTTTAATGCACTACATCTCCCATGATGCATTGGGTTGTGAGAGTGACCGCGCACAAGATCTGTTGTTAAACGCATTGAAACCAACGAACACACATCAAAACTGTTTTCAAATCTTCTAACTTAACTTTTATTGCATCTTTTAGAAAAAAACAGCTGCAGTTTCCAGCCTTTTCTGCAACAATTATCTCAAAAATGCATGTGAGATTGTGGAGGGACTGTAGATCAATACAGACTATGAGTTTCTCTGTTTTTTTTGTGTGTGTTTTTTTTTAATTTTTGGATCCTGGTGTGCCGCGGGATTTTTTTTAAGGTTAAAGTGTGCCGTGGCTCAGAAAAGGTTGAAAAACACTGCAGTAGACAGTGACTAGTTAGACCAGAACTTTCAGGTTCAAGTTCCTTCATTGTCACGCTTCTTCAGTTCTGGAGCAGCAGTTTCTCTTTTCGCCCTCTCTCTCGCGCTCTCTCTCTCTCTCTCTCTCTCTCTCTGGTGGCCCCCCCTACCGAGTGGAGCTGCAAAAACGGAAGCGGCGCCTCAGAACCCCTGGATTACAAAAAAGGGTTCGATAAGATAACGTGGGACTTTTCAGCCGACAGTTCTGTTTCTTGCATCTCTAAGAGGAGAATGTTAATGTTAACATAAATAAAAACAGAAAGGACTTGGGACTTTGTAATATGAGGCAAAAAGGCAGGTGCTCAAGCACCCCTAGGGCCCTATGTGTGCATGTCCATGATCCCAACCGGGAGTGTTGTGATCTGCTGCGTGGAACCGGTCTAAAGATGTTCAGCCTAAACTTCCACCAGTGTGACTCAGAGATGAATACCTGGTACTGAACGGTGCCGGTGAAGTTTCCCAGATTCCTCGGATTTCTTTAAGTGTAAATGAAATGTGTACAAACAAACAAAGAAGAATGAATGTCTAATCCATTCACATTTTAGTTTCAGCCCACTGTTGTTTTTTCACATTAAATTATTCCAAAGGTATCATTCTTAGGACATTCTAGAACACTGTATGGTCACATGACTTTGTTAAAGTCAGTGTTTCCACAAATTGGACTGGAATGATGGACTGATCCGTTTCTGGTCATTTGGTCATTTTTACCTATGATAAGATGATGGTATTTTCCAATATCAATATAATCGATTTATTTCATTTTGAAACAATTTTATGAAGGTGTAGATCCATCCGATCTGATTAACATCTTCCCTCAGACGGATGGATCTGATCGGAATGTGGTGCAGGTCCAACCTCCCTGTCTGGACCTGCAGACTGTGGTTCTGGTTCAGAAACGGTTTTGTGGTTGAGTTAACTGGTAAAATTGTTCTTGAACCTGCCCCCCCAGGAGAACACATACCTGTGGAGGACCTCTCTGTACCTGGCCGCCTCGGCTAGCGCAGAGTTCTTTGCCGACATCGCTCTGGCCCCCATGGAGGCGGTCAAAGTGCGTATCCAGACCCAGCCGGGCTACGCCAACACGCTCCGGCAGTGTGTCCCCAAGATGTACGGAGAGGAGGGGATCTGGGCGTAAGTGTGTCCCCTACCTACTACCCTCTCAGATGTTAGCACGCTCCTTAGATCCACCTCTGGGGGGCGCCGCCCCCAGCAGCTTTGCGGCTGCACAGTCGGAGGTGCTTGAGTCATTGGCGTGCCACAGCAGTCCACCTGTCCTGCAGCCCCTCCCGCAGTACCGGCTGCCCCGCCTCGGCGGGGGGAGTCCCCGGTGCTGCCAGGCTGCAGGACGGACACGCATAAACGCACACACAGGTTGTGCAGCTGGTTTTCAACGGCGTTTCTGTGTTTACAGCTTCTATAAGGGGGTGGTCCCCCTCTGGATGAGGCAGATCCCCTACACCATGATGAAGTTCGCCTGCTTCGAGCGCACCGTGGAGATGCTCTACAAGTACGTGGTTCCTAAACCGCGCAGCGAGTGCAGCAAAGGAGAGCAGCTGGTCGTCACCTTCGTGGCCGGATACATTGGTGAGTCCCCCGGATAACAAGACATCAAGAAAAAAGGGTTTTTGATGGCTTCAGCATAGAACGCGGGGCAGGAGGCTCCGCCTCTGTTTATACAGACTTATAACCTTGCGCTGAACAAAATAGTTCCCAAACAAAACATGTAGTGATATTCATCGCACTCTAACAGCGCGTGTTCATGTTTGGTGTTACAGAGTGAAGAAGAACAGTAATACCCCCCCCATCACAAAACCCTCCGACAGGCGGCCAAGATTAGGCAAGAACAGGCACTCAAGACGCAGCGTGTAATGGAAATGAACACAATGGAAATTAATAATTGGAAAAGTATATTTGTCGTATTTCCTCACGAAACGGAAACTTCTGTTGTAGAGTCAATGAGGTTGTGTCTGAACACAGGACCAGAAAAAGGAAAATTATCAGCAAAGATTAATGTGTTTAGTATAGTTCCAATCAAGCACCATATGCAGAACTAAAAAAAAAACGTAAAAAAAAAGGTGCGGTGAAGCGGTTATCGTCACACCCCTAGTTCATGGTAACTCTAGGATTTGGTATTTACCTGTAACTCCCAACTCTTTTTGCAACATGAAAAAGAAAAAAAAAGACATCAGTAAAACAAACTTTTATTGCTACCACACTAACTTAAAACCTGGTCAGCAGTCTGACGTAGCGACATTAACACCAGACATTCGGGCAGAGCGTCGTGTTCCTCTTTCAAAACCAACACAACCAGAGTGCTACAGCGGCTGAAGAGTTACGGCAGACAAAAGGATCCGGCTCCAGCGTCCTGGTTCTCTAAGTCCAGGTGGTGCGTTCAGTGTCTGCCGTTTGTCTCACATGCGCTTTCTCGTGCGCTCTCCTCTCCACAGCTGGGGTCTTCTGTGCCATCGTGTCCCACCCCGCCGACTCTGTGGTGTCTGTGCTGAACAAGGAGAAGGGCAGCACCGCCATGCAGGTCCTGAAGAGGCTCGGCCCCAAAGGTTGGTACCGCCACAGTCCACAGCCGCACGCTCCTTAGATCCACCTCTGGGGGGCGCCGCCCCCAGCAGCTTTGCGGCTGCACAGTCGGAGGTGCTTGAGTCATTGGCGTGCCACAGCAGTCCACCTGTCCTGCAGCCCCTCCCGCAGTACCGGCTGCCCCGCCTTGGCGGGGGGAGTCCCCGGTGCTGCCAGGCTGCAGGACGGACACACATAGACACTTGAGTACTGTTCTGGAGGGGGGATCACGGAGGGAGACTCATGTGGGGGTGTTTCTGTGTCTCAGGTGTGTGGAAGGGTCTGATCGCCCGTATCATCATGATCGGAACGCTCACCGCCCTGCAGTGGTTCATCTACGACTCCGTCAAGGTGTACTTCCGCCTGCCCCGCCCCCCTCCCCCTGAGATGCCGGAGTCCCTAAAGAAGAAGCTGGGCCTGACAGACTGAAGCCCCTCCCCACCTGTCTGAGTATGCCCCTCCACCACCAGGCTTTATTTATGCGTGCTGCAGGGTCTGAGGACAGAAAGGGTGTTCCTGTAGAAACTGATCCTTAGAACATGCAGATTTAATAAAAATGTTCTGGAAACTTCCTGATGGTTTTTCTTCATCCGTTTGCCCAGCAGACCCCCACCTGTGTCACCTGCAAACACCTCACGGAAGCCGCCTCTACGCCCGATTTTTCTGTATCAGCGGTCTAATAATCAATTTCCTATAAAGAAAATGCATCACTTTGATTTTACCTCAGAGTTTCGTTGTTGTGATGAACGTAGCTGAGCAGAATCCGGACCCCCACCACTACCGCTGCTTCACGTTCACACACACAACTGGATGATATGAACTTCAATAAAAGAATCTCATACAAACTAAAGTAAAATCTGATTGGTCCTTTTCTACGCATAAATCACAGATAAGATTGCAGGTTCGGTTCCTAAGTGTCCTTGGGCAAGACGCTGAACCCCACGTAGCTCCTGGTGGTTAAAGGTTGGCGCCGCTGTTCTGCAGCGGAGCACAGTCACTTTGAGTGTGACTGACTGTAAAGCGCCTTGGACCTTCAAAGTGGCCAAGCGCCGTCCAAGGACACGCCGCGTAATTTACCTCAAGGTCAAGATCCACAGATTCCTGCCGAACGCCATCTGTCCTTCACCACTGCAGACAATGTCATTGGTGTAGTCCCACCTCCACGCTGGACTCCTGTCACGCCTGCAGAACACCTCACTTCCAGCTCTGCAGCTGCAGGCCAGGTGCGTCTGCAGCTGCAGACGCACCTGGCCTGCAGCTGCAGACGCACCTGGCATGTGCCGCCTTCATGAAAAACGAGCAATGAGAGGCTTCTTCATTTCATTCTCCACCTGCAGCTGGAAGAGGCTTGATGCAAATCTAGTGAATCTCACTCCAAGCTTTTTTCTTTCCCAGCTCTACTCCGATATATGAAAAACCCTCACTGCCATCACTGAATTCCAGCCAGGCACAAATCTCTATTCATTTAAAGGGACGCCATCCATGCTTCACTTCCAAAGCCGAGTCCCTGATTGGTCGGAGTTTGACCTGGTTTAACTTTTAACAGCTGCAGTTTTGTGTGTAGAGCCAGGTAGACTTTATTGGAAGGCCCCTTGAACCCCTGCTGCTGAGGGCGGAGTGAGCGTAGCTTTACACTCACAGGAAGTAGATGTCGGCGTTTGTTTCACTTCAAAGATTTACAGGACAGTGAGCTAATCGTCTTGTGGTGATAGGCGCACCCCGTGTGTTTTCCACATACCTTATAGACTTTCTACACTGTAATAGAACCTTAAAGATTAACTGGGTCTAAAACCCCAAAACCAAGTCACCAGCCCCCCCATTACCCCCTTTGGGCCTCTGCCTCCCTGATCAGAGCTGCACATGACCAATTAAAAAAAACAGATTGTACATTTGAAAAATTGATGTTTGTGAACTTGTAACAAAAAAATGGAAAATTTGAAAATGGTTTTAAAGTTTAAAGATGGCAGGACACACTGTACAAATGTAAAAAACAACGAACTTAAAGGGAGCATTTAAAATTTTAAGAAAAAAAAAGGAAATTTTAATATAGAAATAATTCAACTTCAAGTTTCAAATGACCATATGTACTTTAGATTTTAAAACTGTTGACACTGCTTACAATCTGGCTTTTCATTCACTTAGAGCCAATCCTGATCTGACCCCATAAAAACCACTTCACTCAGAAAGGGACCTTTTCTGTTGGTTTATCTCCTGACAACCATTTTCATTTTTTGTTCGACTGGGGGTCACGAACAAGTCTATCTATCTTTTAAAAGAATCTCCAAAAGTACGTTTTTTGTGTGTGATTGTTACATTTTTACAATATTCTCGTAGAAAATGTGCGAGCAACAGCGGAAGGCCAATTTTACGAGCTCGCCACGCTAACGCCGTAAACAGTCTACAGACTTTAACTTGAGTCTCCTTTGGTGTAGACCTAAGCTGGCAGAATGTGTGGGAAATTTTGTGAAAATAAAAGGGTTCTTTTCCCATATTGTGCAGAAATTTGACAATATCCTAATTCTCTTAGCTGTAGGTCATGTGGCCATCCCATAATAATTTGAAATAGTCCTTTGGATATCCCTGACGTTTCGTTTGTGGATTTTGAAAATATCGTTTTTGAGCCCCATAGGAGATTTTGGCCCCATTCATTTTTTTTTACTGTTTCTCCAGCTGTGATGTCATCTTTTTTGAGTGGGTGACTTTGGTGAGTGTTTAGGAAAAATAATGACCAGAGTCTTGCATGAAATCTTGTAAACTGGGAGAAATCTCCTGTTTATTTGATAAGTAAAGCTGAATATCATCAGCAAAACAGATAAAATGTGTATTAAGCTGCATAACAATGTTCTCTAATGCAGTGTTTTTCAACCAGTGTGCCGCGGCACACTAGTGTGCCGTGGGAGATGGTCAAGTGTGCCGTGGGAAATTGCCCTCATTATCTGATCTAACAACATTTCCCATCTCCAGGATATCAGCTCTGTGTTCATCCAAACAAACCCTGATAAAACACAGAGTAGTTAGGAATATGAAAGATCATAAAATTATTTTTTCTTTGTGTTTATTTGATTCTATTAAATACATTTTGATAAGAATGAAGATACAGCGATTTAGCTGCAGCTATACCTGTTAGCTATACCAGTGCCGCCCCTTTAACTGTCTCCACCAATCATTCTTGAAGGCTGAATCACATGTCATCAGTCTGACCAATCAGAAGTGGTTAAAGTCTTCACTTCCTTGTTTAGATTTAACTCAAAAAGTCTCTCAGTTCTAACAAAAATACCAGCTAAAGCTCGTCTTTAGCGGTGTAGCTTTCCACAGAATCCGGTGTCAGACCGTGGAACAAGAGAACAAAACCATGAAGCTCAGAGAAGCTGGTCTTTCTGCGGTCGGCGTATTTACGGCACTACATCTCCCATGATGCATTGGGTTAGAACGACAATGAGCCTCTCCTCTTAACGTCTTTAAACAAGGAACACACATCAAACAGTTTTTGAATCTTTTAACTTAACTTTTAATACAACTTTTAGAAAAAACAGCTGCAACTTCCAGCTTTTTCTGCCACAATTATCATGAAAATGCCCGTGAGATTCCGGAGGGCGGCTGTCGATCAATGCAGACTGAGTTTTTGCTTTTTTTTTTTTTTTTTTTTTTTTTTTTGGGATGCTGGTGTGCCGCGGGATTTTTGTCAAGGCTAAAGTGTGCCGTGGCTCAAAAAACGTTGAAAAACACTGCTCTAATGGAAGCATGTTTGGACCCAGCACGGAGCCCTGTGGTACACCATTACTGACTGCTGGAATCTACCAGATATATGATTTAGAGCTGCATGACAGCTGCTCTAAAATGTTCTGCTTGATTGTGTCAAACAGCCTATAGGATTCCACAAATTAATTCTTCTTTTCTGGACCAGGATCTTTACCCAAACCTTTCCCCCTCAGTATTTTTGTTGAAGGAGCTATAGGCTGAAGTGTGACAACCTGAGATGAAACACCTGCTCGGACATTTCAGACATTTTACTCTGGACTCAGAAGTTTCAGAGTTTTCATAGAGCAGGACGTTTCTAGCGTTCAAAAAAGAAAACATCTGTGTGTCGCAACAGGAGTTCCTGCAGCTGCAGGATGAAGATCTGCAGTTCGTGCTCTCTGTGTGCAGTACTGCTGCTGGCCAGTAGGAGGCGAAAGGTAATTGCTAATCTGTACCACAGTCAAACATAAAAATACAACGCTTCATTGAAAGTAATTCTGCATGACAAGAGGAGGGCAAATATAAAGGATATAAACAAAGACTTAAACAGTAAAATGATGCATTATAGTTGAAGTGTCTTTAAAACCAGATGTAAAGAGATGTATATGTCTTTCAGCTCTTAAGCTTATCTAAAAAGAACTGTTTTTGTCCTGAACCTGAACTCTGCCAGAGCAGAAGTTTGTCTGTCATAGTCATCAGGAAGAAGGTTCCAGATTTTGGATGAAACTGAAACTTTGTCCAGGTCCAGAGCACCAGCAGAAGGTCTATTCCTTAGCTTCTCCTCAAAACCACAGAGACACTTTCCACAAGCAGAGCTGTTTCCAAGTCTGTTATCTGTGGATCAGGAAGCCAGTCCAATGATGTGGTCCTATCTCCTGATTTTACAGAATACCCAGTCCAGAGGGCAGGCTGTCTAAGAGCTGCTGGAGAGGAAGGCGTGAAGCCTGGTCTGGTTCAGACAGAACACCTTTGGTTCTGCTGAAGGTTTTAAGGTGGCTTTACAATGCTGTTGACGTTGTAGATTTAATGTGACTTCTAAAGTCTGTGTCTATGAAAAAGCCTACATTTCTACCCTGACATGTTGGTTTCAGAGATGAGACTGAACGGTAGTTGGAGGCTGTGACAGAGTGCCAGATTTACCGTCTCTGAGTGACACGTAGATCTAAGTGTCATCTGCAAACTTTTGCTTGGATAAGCAGTTTCTTAGCAGGCCTGGAGGAAGCAAGCACAGACTGAACAGAAGACGTGTCCGGATGGACTTCCCTATAATGAGTGCTTCCCTTCTGTGTCCACCTTCAGTATGTCAGTGAGCTAACACCTTCTATGTGACAGAGGATTTTCAAGAATTGCACACTTATGATAAATGATAAAGACAACCTGACGCTAGGAAAGTTGCTGTCCTGCCCTCTGAGACCTGAGGATCCACGTTTATTTTACACTTTACTAGTTCCAATTTGATGTTTTATTTCAAAAGTCAACGTGGGGGGGCTTCCAGACTTTACCCAACAGGCTGATAAAACCGTAGTGCAATATATCGCAATATTGAGGGATCTTCTGGAGTTATGAAATATTGAAGAAATGGTGAAATACTGTGAGAACGCTCACATGCTGTTATACACTAACCCTGGAATGGTAAAAAACTAGCACCTGGGGGACATACGGGGGCAGTGAAACTATTTAATCTGGCCCGTTAAAATGGAATAAACTATGTTCATATGGAATATATTTTAATGATTTCCCCTGTAATTCTGGGGTCTCCCCGTAGATGGTACATAACAAATAAACTGACCTTAGTTTGGGTGCAGATGGTTATTCTGTGGTTTTATAGACGTTCATGTGTGTTCTCCAAGTCATTTTTCCCATCATTCCAACAGCACATGAATGCAGCATTTTTCCCTGCCTGAGGGACATCAACCCGTTGGTGCAATTGGCACTACAATTAAAACAAAAGCTACACATTTTAAAACAAAAACTCCAAAAACGATCTGTTTTGAAAATACATATTGAGTTTTTATCAAAATCAAAGAAGGTTTACATCCAGATTCTGTGTTATTTCGTTCTCCTATAAAGTGGATTACCAAATCATGCCTGGACATCTGTCCCGGTTTGGCCCTTCTGACAAATTTCAGAACCCAAAACTGTTGCTGGGAATCGGTCTGATGCTGGAGAAAGATTTAGCAATCACAGGCCAGATGGACACAATGATTTCAAATGTTGGACTTCTTTCATCCTCCAGCTCAGCTCCTGCAGCTGCAGTTTTATCACTTTTATTTATATGGTGCTAGGGCTACACGATGTGAGGAAAACTCGCGATATGCGATATTAGAGATTAACATTGCGATAACGATATAATTTGCGGTATATAAACAAATAAAATAATAAAAAACATCATTCCCATTTCATTGCAACAATTTAAAAATTATACTCCAAATGACTCGTCGACATAAGTGACAAACATCTAACATAATAAGCCTCCATCCGATTGGTCAAATGCATAAAGGGATTTATTTGATTTGTTAAATTTGTTAAATACTTCAAGCTGCCATAAGATTGTTTTAGCACATTTAAGGTTTATGATTTATTACGATTTTCGCCGTCTTTTGCAATATGTGTATTGCAGAGCTGGATATTGCGATAGCGATAAATTTGTGGTATATTGTGCAGGCCTATATGGCGCCGTAACACAACTGCAGTTCATTAAAACTCAAAAACATAAAAACAACAATTAGAAAGTCACATATAGAAACATGTAGCATAGCAAACCTGGAATAAAACGCAGCAGAAGCGCAGAGTCTGATCAAAGTCTGACTGTAAACCTTTTTAAACAGTCAGCAGGAATTTCAATACTTCAGAGCACAGACTGAAAAAGCCTGTTGTTCTCTAAGAAAGTGGGTTGAGTCCGCTGTGATCATACAATTTGTTGTTATTTGTTTGAATTTGAAAGTCTGTCACTGCTGGAGTATTAAATTTATCAATCGTTTGGACTGTATGGATTGGAAACCTGCAGAAGAAGGAAATAAATACTTTGCAGCGAGGCAGAAGTTTGGACTTTGATTGGAACGCGGGTCTGACAGAAGCCGGAGCTCAGCCCACGGCGGCACTCAACGCTGTTTAGCCACAACAATCAGGTTGCTGGTGCAGAAAAATGGTCCAGAAATATCTGTTTCTATTCCACCAGAGACAATGTCCTGCAAACTGCTCACTCAGAGAACCTAAAGTCAAATTTATGCAAGCAACACTGGTTACCACACTCCAGCATTATGACAAAGTCTAAGCTTCCTTTTATGAACTTGTTCTCCTTTGGTTGGCCTTGTGTCACAGTGAAGGACTGATCATCTGCATCATTGGAGGATCATGCAAAGGTCCTGAGGAGAGCCACATCACTTACTGCACAGGAAAGAACCTTGTTGGCCGGTCTGGTCTGGTCCAGTCCGCTATTTTGAAAACATCCATTAAAAAAACTGACCCATTAAGCTGGACCGAACTGAACAATTTTTGGGCCCCCGTTGGTTGTAGGTCCATTAAAAAATGGAGTGGACCGGTTAGGGCGGAGCTACTGTTGAAACCCATTGATTGGCTGAAGGTCATTACAACAAAAGAAAGCAGCTGTATCTCTGACTGTAAAAAACTGGACAGATTAACCCCTCCCCTCTCATGTTCCCAAATAGGAAGCACCAATTTACCGCCTTCCTCATATAATCTTATATTAGGGTGAGGGGGTGGGGGGTTTAGCCTGCGATGCACCTTGGGGGGGGCTACTTGGCAGTGGTCCCTCCCATGGTTGCCGTATGGAATGGGCCCCCCCTCTCTCGGTTTTATTTGAACCTTAGACATGTAGGACCCTTGGTAGGGGGGGGTGTGCTTGGACATCACTGCCAGCAAGCAGCAGATGTCCTCCTAGCACCCTACCCGCCAATTTTAACCGCACCCCCTTAGTACACACACCTGGACCAACTGTGGGCCGGGTGGGTGGCTGCCTGGAGCGTGGGGCGGGTCTCCTTTGGGGGGTCCTGGCTCGTACCTGGGGTTGGGGCGGGGGGATGCCCAGAACTCCTGGGTGGTGATGAGGTGCTCGTCCGGGGCTGTGGGCACCCCTCTCGGGCGGGGCCCGGCGTTGGGCCCTCGCGGTGTGGTGGGGGGGTTGCTCTCCTGGTTGGGCTGGGGCAGCACTTTCTTTCACCACATGCCCCCGGTCTCTGGCTCTGGGGGCCTCACAGCAGTCCTGCTGGCCCTGGCCCGGGGGGCGGTTGTTCTCTGCCTGCTGCCGTGTGGCGTTGGGGGGTTCTGGCTGCCGCTGCTGCTGTGGCGGGAGTCTTGGTGTGGGGGTGGCTGGGCACTCCCCCTCCTTCTTTTCACATTTCATCATCCACTTTAGAAGAACATAAACACTCACCTGAGCACAGGTGTTAGCTCACCTTTGCACTAATAGTTTGCGTGATTGAATAAAATATTTCAAATTAGTTGGTTTGAATGCATGAGTATGCGTGTGTGAACAATATCTGTATTGTGTTCATGTTGACATTTGGACATTTCTGCAGTTAACAGGTGTGTTTATAACATTTGAGTGTGTGTGGACAGGCCTCGCCCCTTTGAGATTTGTAATACTTCTGAACCTTACCGTAATGATAAACATACAGTAACATGTTGCTTTATGGTCTTACCCCCCCCCCCTCCTATGATCACCCTTCTATCCCCCCCTCTCTAGCATCCCTCTCTCTTCTTCCCTCCTTTCATTTTCCGTCTGGTCCAACACCAAAGATTCTCAAATATCGTCAGCCTAATAGCATTTCTGCCTAACTCATTTTTTTGCCAAATTGAGATATTGGCCTAACTTGACTGTGAGTGTTGAAAAAAAGGTGTTTTTTCTTCTTTTAAAAAAACCTGAAGAAATGAGTTAGGCAGATATGCTATTAGGCTGACGATATGATTCAAATTGATAAAGTTTGGCCTCCATTCCTAAAGGGGTTTATTCAGACATACCTCTGGTTTGTCTGATGATTCATAACCCCTGTTGTTAAAGTAAAATATGTCCAACACAAGAGGCCTTCAGCTCTCATCTGTCTGCCCAGCTGTTGGACAGGACAAGTTTAAAAAAAAAAATAGGAAGCACCATTGCTTCCTGACACGGGCGCCGCCATCTTGAAACCAGTTGACAGTGATTGGTCAGAGTCGCTCTGAGTCATCGTATCTATGGCAATGGCAACTATTGCCATGTCATCTGGTTTCAAGATGGCTGCGCCCGTATCAGGAGGCAATACTGGAGGCTGGAGGTCAGGTGTTTTTTTATATGGGTGATGTCACACCCCAATTCCTCCATTGTTTTTCCAGTCAATGGGCTGTATTCCTCTTCTTTGCCGCCCCCAATCTTCTCTCAAACAACATGAAATGCTTTGTATCTATGAAGAACCAAAAGCCAACAAGCTGCTGGATGACCTCCACTGGTGTTGTTAGTTTAACCTCCCATACACCTTGACGGTCCAACTTTGAGTGAAAAGCACTCACCTGAATTACCTGGACCATTCCAGACCAGACCGCTCAGCGACGCTATAAAGACCCACATCTCAAACGGTGCGTTTGATGTTTTTAAACATGACCTTGTAGCATTTTTCTTCTGATGGAGGACATTTAGAAACAAAATTAAGCTGAAAATTGCATCTGAAAAATTAATTAATTAATAAATTAATACATAAATTAAGTGTCACTAAAAGAGTTATTTTCTAAATATAATCATAGGGAAAAATATATCGTTAATGCACTAGAAGTGGTGGATGTGGTGGGGAGAATCCGGTACAACTGGATCAGAAATAAAACTGAAGACATTGTTTGGTTTTCTCTGCAGCCCGGTCTCTGCTCTCCCAGGGACCGGTACCGGTCTCTGCTCTCTCAGGGACCGGTACCGGTTTCTGCTCTCCCAGGGACCGGTACCGGTATCTGCTCTCCCAGGGACCGGTACCGGTATCTGCTCTCCCAGGGACCGGTACCGGTTTCTGCTCTCCCAGGGACCGGTCCCGGTCTCTGCTCTCCCAGGGACCGGTACCGGTCTGCAACCCAGGGACTGGAGACCACTGCTTTACAGAACAGTCCTAGAACCTCAGTCACAGTTGAAATTGTCAGTTCATTCTGGTAAACCTGTTGAATTTAAATGCGAACAGGGGAGAAGTTCTTTTATATGCTTTTATGCAAGAACGCAACACCCAGCGCTCACTCCCACCCTGCCAGCAGGTGTCAGCATCGAGTAAACAAAGAGAGAGGGATCCGGTATGAGCTGTTTTGGAAGAAGCTTAACATTCAGTCATCTCTCCTACTTTTCAATATAACACCCCCCTCTCCCCACAAAAGGGGGGTGGGCAGCCTCTCCTGCTGTGTTTTTGGACATTATGGTCCATTCCTGTTGACAAAGGTCTGGACTCACCTGTGCATCTCTGCACCAGTAGACAGCATGCAGGGGCAAGGGGTCATGGGAAATGGAGTCTGACTACCTGTTGGGATGAGGCTGCTGGTGCTGTGTGTTTGAATGAAACAGGGCAGACAGAGCAGTAATGTGTGAACAGGTGAGTCCACAGGTGAGCCTGAGCGCCTGCAGGTCAGGGTGGCGCTCCATTAACACCACCAAAACAGACGTAATGGATCCGTTCGTCCATTAATGCTGCCTTTCTTTGTTTCCTTTAAAGCATTCGGCCAGTTTTGCACATCTTCTTAGACAGGGAGGGGGTCGCATCAACAGATAAACAAGCTCTGGATGGACAGGAGCTTCGGCTGTGTCACAAACTTGTCCCTCATCCATCAATCGGGTTGTCCTCCCACCCAGAAAAGAAGAAAACCTGTCAATATGAGGGAAACTACTCATGGAGGAGAATAGAGTGTTTGCTGTAAAGATGATTAGAGATGAGGATTTCATCAGATGAAATGAACAGGAACTCTGAGCCATTTGATGGTAAATGACTTGAATTTCTGTCTATAAACAGTGGAAGACGTTTCCAGAACCGTGCTGGTTGGAGCTGAAGGTTCTGATGAAGCAGCAGCCTCCGGCAGGTCTTATATGGGACAGTCACAGATCAGCGATCACCAAGGGGGAAAGTGTAGAAAAAGAACGGCTCCCAGGAAGGAAGGAAGGTGCGTGGCCGACACTTCATAATGTGAATCGGACCTCTTAGTGTCTCATAGAAAAGCTAAGTGTGAAAGTGTAACCATCCAATCCAGAGTAGTTCTGCTTGTGGTTAAATCTGAAAGATTCAATTGTTTAGTTATTCACTTATCAGTCATGCACAAGCAATAACGACTTAATAGTCATTGCTTGTGCATGACTAAGGGGGAGGGAGCGTCTGCATGTGAGAGTGCACGTCTGCAAGGGAGAGCGCATGCTCTCCCTTGCAGACGCGCACTCTCACATGCAGACGTGCACTCTCACTTGCTTGTGAGGAACCTTTTTCTCAGCATTTTATGTGACTTTACACTGATGGTTAAACATGTAGGTGTGCTTTTTTATTTATTTATTTATTTATTTTTTGAAGGTTAGGAGTTGTTGACACATAAAAGTCCCCACTTGTCCTCTAGCTCTGAGAATGGAAAGTCACTGGAGAACAGCGGCTGTATTTCTGGTCACGTGATCAGAAGGGGGAGGGGCTTGTCTTGCTGGAGAAGGGAAAGTGGAAAGGATCTACTACTGGTACTGTTGGTGGTGAGAGTGTGCTCTGCAAAAAGGTCACCTAACATTGGGAAAAGATCACTATCCTTAAAAAGAAAAGCACTAAATGATCTGTCGGGTAGAATTACTTCAAATTAACATTTTTATGCTAGTTCTAAGAAAAAATATATATATATTGAGTTTTTATAAACATAATTTTAGTTCATATTGAATACAGTGACCAAAAAAAACTAATGTAATAAGTGGAAATGACTCATTTTAGAACATGTGACCAAAAAGTGAATCTCAGTACAAGTTGGTCCATCTTAATAAATTCTCATTAAATCTAAAGCTAACTTTTACTCCTAGGACATAAATTTTTGTTTTCAAAATAATAATTAATTCTAGTCTAACTTCATTGAACTTTAAAATAACATTTTTAAAGTTGAAGCAAAATTGACAGTAAAATATAATTTTTTCCAGTTCCCTAAAGCGCCTATATCATGCTATTCTTTAGCTTTTTATGGTAAAATCTATGTATATGATAATATATTATTACTTTTGGCACACAGAAGAACAATTTTTCAAAATTAAATATGAGTTAATTTCCTACCTGGAAAATAAGATGACTTGATCTCTGAGGCTCCGCCTTTCTCTCCATGTGGGCGTCGTCCATTTCATGACATCATCCTGGAGTTGGCCTCAGCAGCGTGTCTGCGTTTCTCCCTCCAGAACCATCAACATCCGAACTTTGGCACAGACGGATGTGCAAATTGTGCATATAAAATTAAGACTTTCATCTGATCACTGCCAGCTCCACAGAGAAAGTGGGCGTGTCTGTTAGCCTGGGGGCGGGGCTGGCACCGCAGACTCCTCCTGGAAGGGGGGTGTTCCCACTTTGTGACATCACAATGTTAGGACCCGCTCGTTTCATAGATTGGGAGGGGCTGATGCTCAGAGCGC
Source organism: Oryzias curvinotus (assembly GCA_023969325.1). Classification (NCBI taxonomy): domain Eukaryota; kingdom Metazoa; phylum Chordata; class Actinopteri; order Beloniformes; family Adrianichthyidae; genus Oryzias; species Oryzias curvinotus. The sequence continues at coordinate 22,340,689 of CM043722.1, read as the reverse complement.
AGGTTTTTAGAGAACTACTCCGAAATGTTTGAATGGATCAAAATACCACTTTGGGGTTGTTTTTGTGAGGAATAAACATTATAAAAACACTTTAGAGTTTAAAAAAAATAATTCTGTATGGCCGTTTAAAGGGAGTATTTTATTGTTAAGATTCAGACTCATTTGTCATGGTGCCTCTGTCAGCCCCCCCCCCTCTGCTGTGCTCCTGACTCCCCCAGCTGTGACCACTCACCTCATCACGACTCTGCTCTTCATAAGGAGACCCAGCTGGAGGTAGCTGGAGGTACCTCCAGCCACACACAGAATCCGTCCAAGTCAAGACCTTCGAGCCTCGTCCGGACCTGCCTCTTGCCATAACTCCGACTTCATATCGGAAAATAAATTCATTAGTTACCTCTTCACTTACCCGTGTTTTCCTTCCGGTTTCCAGTATCTGGGTCTGTCTCGCCTATGATTCAAACTCATTTTTATATTTAAGCTCTCAATCAAAAAAATGTAAGTTTTTAAGTAAAGCTTGTAAAAGCGTAAAGCAAAAGAGAAGTTCAAATAACTTCAAACCTGGTAGAGTCTCTTAAATTCCCCCCTAACAGGGCCTTAAATCTTTGCAAGTAGCAGTTTTCAGTGTGGGGGGGGGTGAGAGAAATCCCTTACAGCCTGCAGCAGACAGCGACCGCTAGAGAATTTGGATGTGGTCATGTTAAAGTCCCAGTCTACATACAGCTGGTCCTCAGAAACTCCTCAGATCTTCATCATGGAGTCTGGCTGTCAATGCTTCCCAGTGCAACAGAAGGTGTTACGCTTGCCAACAGCGTTAAGAAATGATTCATACATTCATAAATTTTCCTGAATGAAATCCGTTTTAGTCTCCATGGGAGCACAGAAAACTCAACCACTAAATGAACTGTTCACTCCCCCAGCGCTGAAGGTGACCTGAGAGCAGGCAGGGCCTGGATCACCCTCCAGTGCTTTCAGGTCACCCCTGCTCTCTGACAGCTATGGGGGGGGGGGTTCAGTCACAACCTGCTGGTCCCTCATCCTGATTGGGTGGGGGCTTTGTTCAGATTGGAGCACATCAGGTCAGCTGACAGAGAGCTGCAGCCCAGATCTGTTTATAGTCAGCAACTCAACACGGAGGCAGCCTCCTGTGTGTGTGTGTTTGTGTGTTTGTGTGAGTGTGTGTGTGGGCGTACATTTGTGTGTGTGCTTATACATGTGGTTCCAGGCACACACACCAACATTGTGTTTGACATCCAATTGACTGAAAAAAAAAAATGTGTTTTTTGTGTGCAAAATAATTATGAATAATATAACATAGTGGAGCTTTTCAGTGCTCGGTGAGGTTAAAATTCCCTGAGTGAAATGATTTAGTAGCTGAAGTAAAGTCATTCACACCTATGCAGATCTGCAGTTAGAAGGCTGGCAGGATTTACTATGAAATCATTCAATAAAACATTCATCTTAAAATAAAAAGTTTCACATCTTACCCGGACCTTACCTTACCTTGTTGAGCGTCTCCTCAAACATCTGAAACTGAGGTTTTTTGAACTGAGGTAACATTTGCTCTCATTCAGTCATGTAGGTCACAGTCTAAAGGCCATGAGGCATATTTAACTGATTGTCCTGCAGCTCTGATGAAATATGTCCCCCTCACACCAAAGTGATAAGGTGAGACGATAAGAAGGTGCACAGCTATTCACGACCAAGCTGTTTAGATCCTATAGGAGGATTCACACTCAGGATTAGATGAGTCATAAAAGAACTATATGACTTCAAGTCTTCCATTATAATCAATGCACGGGGTTTTACTGGTGGATTAATTTAACTAAAGAATGGTCTGAGAACGTAAGGTTTCCTTCAAAAGACAGCGTGGAAATGTGTGTTTAAAGCAAAAACTCCCATGAGAGGTTGGAACTGGATTAACCTGCAGTGGAACTTTTTTAATTACACGTTAAGACGGCGTCTCTTCACGGACCTGCTCTGCTTCAGACACACTAAAGTAAAGCTGCAAGCTCTGATAACATACATGACTCTATTTATATATATAGTCATGTATGTATTTTTTATCAGAGCTTGCAGCCTTGCTTAGTGTATATATATATATACATATACATATATATATATATATATATATATATATATATATATATATATATATATATATATATATATATATATATATATATATATATATATATACACGTTCTGTCTGCATCTTTACAAGGGGGCGGAGCATTAGGTTCATGTAGTTCTACATTCTAAACCAAATAAATTTGACTTTAATTGTTTAACTGTGGATTTCCTCCAACACGCGCTCGTGCCTCTACGCATGCGTGTCACAGCTGTTAGAGGTTATTTAAGGTTTGTTAGAAAACCAATCAGAACCGTGAACGTCACATCCGCCCCGCCCCTCCCGGATCCTCCTCTTCTGCCGGTGGTCGTGTTCGTCAGAAGACGCCGCTCCGTTATCGGGACCAGAGTCGTTATCTGTCTGTTATCTCACGCTGCCCGTAAGTTTTCTGTTCTGTATATTTTTATGTATATTTTTGTTAGCTCCTCGTGTTGATGAGCACGCGCCGCCGCCGCTGGTGTGCGCGTGCAGAGCGTGGCAGCAGCAATGGATGCTCCGCGCGGGTAGCTAGGTCACAGTGAAAGTCACGGAGGCGGGCTCATCTTTCACGGCGCTTTCCGCGTTCGAGCGGAGCTCAGGCAGAAGCACGACTCGTATTTCACCAGTGGCAGCAATGACACGTCTGTCTGTGTGCGCGAGCGCTGGTCCTGGACCCCCGTGCGGGGCCAGGCCTGCAGCCTGTTGAACTGAAGGCACGAAGGCCTAAATTCAACAGGCCTCCGTGCCTTCAACACACCCCCTCCGTTTGGAAATGAACCGGTCTACTGCCCTGGACAACAGCAGTTCAGCCTTTGACCTTGATCAGACTAAATCCAGAACCAGAGCCTGGGGGCTTTTTGGAGCTCACTGTTGGTGGGGGGCCCAGAGTCTGACCCATGTTCTGAGATCCTTCATCATCTTTGTCCTTCCATGGTTCTCCTGGTTCATGCTTCTCCTGTGACTTTTCTTGCTTCTCTCAAGTTCTGCTATGGTTCTGCCGTGTTCACCAGCTGTACATCAAAGTTCTACTTTGCTTCTCTTAAGTTTGTCCAATTTCCCCCCATGTTTTCCTGCTGGTCCTCTGAGATCGTCCATGCTTTTGTGGCAGCCCGCGGTCTGCACCTCCAGCCCCTCTGCTTTCTGAAAATAACTTAAAAGAGCCCTGTAAGGCCTTCATCAGATTCACAGCTTCTCTAACTACTTGTCTTCACCCCCAACAACCTGGTGTCCACACTAGTGATTGTATATGGGAACTGGACTGAGGGACCCCTCCCCCCAGCGTTTCAAACAGGAAGTACCCGCTGATTGTTGAGCTGGCCAATTAGATGTCTCAACAAAAGCATGTGGCCTCATGTTAAACGTGCCTTCAGTGGAAGGGGTGTGGTCTTCTAATGTGCTCACTTCTGGTTGGTGAGAGAGGTTGCCATAGAAACATCGACTTGGACAAATCACCGCTTTGTAACGATTTGTGGTTCCAACATGGGAACTTCTGTATCATGAAAAAAATGGCGACAGACTTCATTGGAGCGAGTCCCTGATGTCATCCATGGAAAATGATTCCCTTCCGGCTCCAAACAAATGTCAATTCAGTCACCTTTTTCTTCGTCTTTGCAATACAGACGCTGCCATGTTGGAGCCAGATGTCGTCAATAGCAATGATTGGTCAGTCTGTCTGAGTCATTGCTTCTATAGCAATCACTCTAACCAATCAGGAGTGACGATGTTGCAAGTCCTCACCCCTATTGATTGTAAGTTGGCTATGGAGAGTCTGTCAGACGTTTACAGCGTTTGACGTCTGACCACAAACGTTTTATCACGGGATCTGATTGGTCCGTTTATAACTTGAATTACAGAAAAAACTATCGAGAAAAATTTAGTATTAGCAAGACCATTCAGAATGGTTATTCTGACCAATAAAATGACTAATGGGCGTTTGTTTCTCTAGAGAAGTCTATGGGATTTTTGGTTTTGGGGTCAGTGAATACTTCCTGTTTGGAATGTTGAGGGGAAAGGGTCACTCAGTCCAGTTCTCTTATACACTAAATGGTCCACACTCAGTCCCTTGGTGGACCAATCAAAGCTCCTCCAGACTTGTTGTCTCCGCCTCCTTCAGGGTGGGGTTGTAGCTCTTCTTGAAGTTGCAGACCAGACGAGTTCTTTTGGGCAGATGTTCTCAGCAGATCTTTATAAGTTTGGGCCGACCAACAGCGGTTGGGTTCTTCAGTCCTAGTAGTGGCCTGTTGTAACCGTGAGTCCAGTTGGGCTGGATCTGTTGGACCTCAGAACTTCTAATCATTGCAGTTATCTTTGGATTTCTGCTTCCCTGCAGATGTTGGGTTGAGGTACAAAGTCTGGTTTGTCTGAGACTCCTCCTGTCTTTAATTACAACAGACTTGAACTGATACCATCTTGGACCCTGACACCCCCCCCCCCCACACACACACACACACACACACTCAACTCACTTTGACACACTTGAACTCAAAACTGCCTCCTTAAGGTATCTGGAGGGAGGGGCTTCAGAACAGGGTTCATTCTTTGCATAAGAGGCCTTCCCTGCGTGCCGTCTCCAGCATAGGAGCTTCAGGTGGCTCAGAGCGCTCTCTTCTGCTCATCTTCATCGTCTGTCGACGCTCACACAGTAAGTGACACTCCTCTTCTCGCGGTGAGACCCCCATCACGGCCAGCTGGAGTAGGCTGTGAGTAGGAAGCAGGAAACTGGTCCAGATTTCATAAGGTCCCAGGCGTACTTGTTACACTCACATTTTGTAGTGTCAGGGGGAGGTTCCGGTCACGTGGGTCCGCCCCCACAAAGCTGCTCCTTGACAGGCCCACCCCCTCTTCTGTGGGCCTGGTGAAGGTTCCTCACTGGTTCTTTCCTCTTCGTCTTTCTCCAGGAGCTGCCATCATGTCCTCAGTGCTGCAGAAACTCATCACCCCCCTGGCCAGCAATGCCTCCGAGACCCCCAGAAACAAGGTGACGGTGGTGGGGGTGGGCCAGGTGGGGATGGCCTGCGCCGTGAGCATCCTTCTGCGGGTAAGACTTCAGCCTGTTGAGCTCCGTCCTTCAATGGTTGCCTCTTTGAAACACCCCCCTCCCCTTCCAGGACCTGTGTGATGAGCTGGCTCTGGTTGACGTCATGGAGGATCGTCTGAAGGGGGAGATGATGGACCTGCAGCACGGCAGCCTCTTCCTGAAGACCTCCAAGATAGTGGCTGATAAAGGTCAGAAGCCAAAGTGTTCCCAAATGCTCCTCAATGTTCTTGATCCCGCCCCCCCACTGGATTGCTGACTGTCATTCTTTTTTTTTTTGGTCCCCTCCCTCAGACTACGCGGTCACGGCCAACTCCCGCCTGGTTGTGGTGACTGCTGGTGTCCGCCAGCAGGAGGGCGAGAGCCGCCTCAACCTGGTGCAAAGGAACGTCAACGTCTTCAAGGCCATCATTCCACAGATCATCAAGTACAGCCCCAACTGCACCATCGTGGTGGTGTCCAACCCCGGTGAGTTCTCGCACCCGCACGAACTCTTTTGACTTCCTGCTGGTTGCTGGGGTTCCTTCATGGATGCTCTCCGTCTCCATGGTGACCTCCAGTGGACGTGCTGACCTACGTGACCTGGAAGCTCAGCGGTCTGCCGAAGCACCGCGTCATCGGCAGCGGCACCAACCTGGACTCCGCCCGCTTCCGCTACCTGATGGCTGAGCGCCTGGGCATCCACGCCAGCTCCTTCAACGGTTGGGTGTTAGGCGAGCACGGAGACACCAGCGGTGAGCGCACACCCGCCCGTCGCCCCGGCAGCGGACGGCCGCGTGGCTAACGTGTCATGGTTGCGTTCCAGTGCCGGTGTGGAGCGGCGCCAACGTGGCGGGAGTCAACCTGCAGAAGCTGAACCCAGACATCGGCACGGATGCTGACAAGGAGCAGTGGAAGGCCACGCACAAGGCAGTGGTGGACAGGTGAGCCGGGGGGGGTTCAGCTGCCCTTCAAAGGTGTGATGAGTCCCTCTCAGTGACGGGGTTCTATTCTGGACTTTCATCGACTTCCAGTGCTGAGTGTTCAGTGCAACTAGAATCAACGTGGATTCTTCTGACGATAGTGAAACAGTGCAGGGCTTAGGTTGATCCCGTTCAAGTTCCCACATTATAGCGACAGAGCCCCTCCCACTCTAACCCCCCCTGTCCATTTTGTGCTGCAGTGCCTATGAGGTGATCAAGCTGAAGGGTTACACCAACTGGGCCATCGGCCTGAGCGTGGCCGACCTGACGGAGAGCATCGTGAAGAACCTGAGCCGCGTGCACCCCGTGTCCACCATGGTGAAGGTCAGTGCCCCTCCCCCGTTCAAAGCTTCTTGAGTGACGGCCGATCATTTGTTTTTATCGTAATGCGTGTGTTTCTGCTTCTCTCTAAAGCAGTGTTCACACCGCTATAGACGACGTGCGTTCAAGCGGCTATGACGTCTATGGAAACTCTCTTAATTGAACGCTTCCGCGTTCAAAACTCCTGTGTTTATGCGTAGCTTTGCTCATTTTTTAGGACCGTTTTCTGACTACATACAAACTAGCGTCCATTGAATGTGCATTGCATGTTGAAGTTTGACTCTGATTTGGTCGTGACATTTGGATGGCGTCCCGCTAAGATTCACCAGATTTCCATCCAATCCTCTTCCAACTGTAGGATGCGGACATGCGCTAGTAAACTGTAGGAAAAGAAGAAGAAGCCCCTCCCTGCCTGTCCTGTATGAAGACCGTGGGCTAAATGCGTGTTCAAGAACCTAGATTTAGCTTGGTATTGAACGCGTGTCACATGCCTGGTGTAACACTGGAGATGTCGCTGGTGAAGCTCTTCGATGTACTGTAACTCCTCGACCATTCACACAATCGGAGTGAGTCAGCAGATCCTGGTGCAGAGAAAAGCTGGATTTTCTCATGGAATGGAATAGGAAATGCGACACATTACTAACGTAAAGTGTTTCATTATGCATAAATCCCATTTTCTTTGATTCGGAATCACCTGCAATCACAGTAACGGTTGAAGAGTTCTGGTGATCTAAACTCTAAAGCTAAAGCTCTGCTGTTAAACGTGTAAAGACTTGAGGTTGGGAGGCTTTTTGTTTGATAAAATACCTGAAGAGTTTCAAAATAAAAGCATCCAATTGTAGAAAGTAAATATTAGATATAAAAAGTTTTAAATCATAACTTATTTCCTGCTTTTCGGGTTTATACCATAAAACATTTTTATGATGATCACTGAGTGGGTGTCTGAAAAACGAAAATTATGCCAACATGTTCCTGTCAAATTCCTGCTGAGTCACCCTGAGGTTGCAGGTTGAGTCTGGGCGTTCCAGGGTTGCCACGGTGACCGGCCTGCAGCTCCAGCCTCAGCAGCTGAAGGGGGCGTGTCTGTGTTTCAGGACATGTACGGCATCGGCGAGGAGGTGTTCCTGTCTCTGCCCTGCGTGCTGAACAGCTCCGGTGTGGGCAGCGTGGTCAACATGACGCTGACGGAGGGGGAGGTGGCACAGCTGAGGAAGAGCGCCGACACGCTGTGGGGGATCCAGAAGGACCTGAAGGACCTGTGAGCGCCGTGTCCCCGTGGTGTCCCCGCACTCCTTGCTCTGGCCCTGGAGGGAGAGACCTGTGTTTTTAAACCCCCCCCTGTGTCTTCACTGCCCCGCCCTGCTGAAAACACAGGCGTGCTCCTTTGAAGGGCCCTCTGAAGCTGCTGTTGGTGTTTGCAGATGTCAGCTGATCCCTGCTCTTATGATCACCGCCCCCCCTGTGTGTGTTTGTTACCTTCTACCTGTTACTGAATAAAGTTGAGCGTCTACCTGTTACCCCCCGTCCCCTCGTCTGTTCTTTTCTACACTCATAAGAAATCTAAAGGGGGGAGGGCTGTTTCCAAATCCCACTTTAGTTTGTGAAAACCAGAATTTTCTGAAGATGGCCAGGAATTAATTTTAATGGGAGGTTCAAGACTCCCCCCCCCCCTCCCTCCCACACACACACACACACACACACACACAGTCACATCACCACAATAAGGCGCGCTGCTGCAGGAAACGTCACTTTTTGCTTTTATTTCCATGTTGATTTGATTATGAATGATTTCACAAACGCTGTACAAAAGGCGGACCCTTTAACCCCCACCCACTCCCACATGTCCTTGACATCCTGGTGGGGTTCAGGTGGGCACCTCCTGAAACAGGGACATCAGAGGGAGCTTCATGACGCGCGCTCCTCTGGGGGGCGGAGCTCGTTTCCCGAAGCGCAGCCCAAACGGGTTGTAGTTAAATTTGCTGCGGCGGTCGGCGCACAGCAGCTGCTCGCCGTCCTCCCGCAGGGACGAGCACAGGCCGGCCCCCCCTGCCGCAGAGTCATCCTCGCTCCTGCGGAGGATCCACAGCACACCTGAGGAGGAGGAGGAGACTTTACCTGACTGATGCTCAGAAAGGCAACAGGCTGGAATCAAGAAAAGAAGAAAAAATAAACTAGAAAACAAAATGAAACATGTTTTTAAATAAAGAAAAGAAGTTTAGCTAAAAGGAATAAAGAGAAAATACACTGAAAGTCGCTGTGTGACGTGGATCTGCAGTAAGGACATAACGGCTTTTTTTCTTTCACGATGAAGATGGAAACATTGGAGGAAGGCCTTGATACTCTTCATCCCTCAGATCCAGGGGTCTGAAAGACCCACCGTCTCCAGTCGGCTTTAAATTCTGATGAGGCCGTTTTTAGCCAACATCCAAAAGCCCGTGTCGTTTTCTAGGTTCACAGTTTCTACAGAGCGGCGGGAATTCATCAGAGATTTACCTGGGCGGGAGAATTGGCGTGGAGTAAGCCGGCGCTCAACTCCCATCATGCCTTTATTCACACTCTCTCCCGCCAGCTTACAGTCCCTCACACCCCCAACCCAACATTTCAGGAAAGGTGGAAAGCAAAACTGCTGAGTCTTTAGCCGTGCAGTCAGAGTGGAGCGGAGCAGAGAGCTTTTAGCCCGCTGAGCAGATACTCTGCCTCACAAATTCTGTTGTTCACCTTTTCAATTCAATTTTCAATTCAGTTGTATTTGTATAGCCCAAATTCACAACAAAAGTTGTCTCGATGGGCTTTGGCCTTTTGTCCTTTCAGGGTTCACCCCAGAGAATTAGCTGTCACTGATTAATTACGACAGGTGGTTTGCAGAGAGTTTATTACGCCAGATGTCCTTCCTGACACAACCCTGTATTTGATCCAAGCTGGGGACTGGCACAGGGGGGACCCTGACTTGGGCCCCCTTCTACATATTTGCACACAAGAGTCTTACGCTGGATGAAGCTCATTGTGAATTGAACTCTGGTTTCCCATGCAGCAGCCCTACATGCAGCTGACTGCACCATTCATCACAAGAATGATCTTTTATAGAATAATATTCTAATAATAATATTAGAATAATTAATATTAGATTACATAATATTCATTTTTAAATTTTAATAATGAAATTACAGCAATATTATCTTTTTCTATGAAGATTTTTTTTTTTTACTTTTCACAGCAGAACATAAATTCCATAAAATAAAATAAGGTCCTCCTGCTGCAGCAGATTGACTTTAGGTAAAAATGAATGGAGGTCAGACATGACATTTTCTACCGTTTATGTGCGCCTTCATCCTGTTTCTCCTTTTACCATCAAATATAATCATGACATTATACATGTCAATATTATTCTATACTAAGATCTCTGAATAGCAACTATATTCAAACTATGTACTTTAATCGTATACTAATATAAAAAACTATTGACAGTAGATTAAACCTTTGACCATCATTTTCATCAGTTATCTGACATGTTAAAACATCAATGAGAAAACTTCTTTAACTAAAACAAACTATTAGAAACTAAAAATCTGTTATTTATTCAAATATTTGTTCCCCCCCCCCCCCCCCCCCCCTCAAAGCCAAAGATGGAGGGATGAAGAAACCACATGTGGTTCTGGAGTCTGAGGGATCCGGACCTGCTCAGGTGATGAAGAAGAGCTTTTCTTGAAGATGAAGAAAAGTTTGTTTTTCCACCTTTCCTGAAAGCAGCGCAACAACACCTGAACGCAGCACGTCGCTCACCTGTCGCGTGCGTCCCGCGCCCAGAGTCCCGCGCGGCCAGACCAGCAGCCGCGCGCCCCCCGTCCTGAGCTGCGATCAGCGCGCACAGCACGAGCACGAGAACAACCGCGCGTGTCATCCTGCAGCCTGCGAGCTGCTCTTTCTGTCCCCCCCCTCTACCCCACCGGCCGCATTTAAGGCTCAGTCAGGTGACTCTCAGCCAATCAGAGCGCCGAACCTGGATCCGGTTCTGGTCAGAGTTCTCCTCCTCCTCTAACTCCTGCTCCTCTCCCTTCTCATTTCCTCCACACTTTAATCAGCACACACCACAAAGACAAGCAAATACACTAAAACAACAAGCTACTTAGATGTCAAATAATGCTTAATTACGCATTAACTAACACTAGTAAAGAGTGTCTTAAGTTTATTAAGTGTTACCAGTTTGATTAACCGTTTGTGGTGCATCTCTGCTAGAAATTCATTAAACTAACAAACAAAAATCAAATCAGAACTACCTCTATGACCCTTCCTAACATGTTTTAACCATAAGGCGCTAAATCCTTCTATTTGTTCAAAAACAGAGAATCCACCTCATAATCCAGTGTACCTGAGGTTTCAGTTCTGGTTGTGCTTACTGACCTCAAAGTGATTTTCTGTGGTAAACGGCGCTCATGAATCTGTCCAAATGTTTTTGTTCAACATTGCTAACCAAACTGCTTGAAGGATGATTGGAGCATGATGGGTACTGTAGTCCAGAGCATCACGGCGTGAAACTTAATGTTGTTCAACATTTGAGAATGATTGAACAAAGTTTGAGTTGGTTTACTTTATGGCTTCACAACTAACTTACTTTACAGTAAGTTTTTCAAATCAAAAAATGTTGTTTTTCTTCAACCAGAGCCATAATGAAGAGAGAATTTAGCCGCATTTAGCTCTGGATCTGCAGCTTGTAGACCGCTGCAGGTTTATCTTGGAATTGCTTTGAGTATTTTTATGTTTTATTGAACTCTGGCCTGAAATAACTGAACTTATGTGCAAAAATGGTTGTTAATGGTTTTGATTCCTTACTTTGAAACAAAACTGGGCTGCACGGCGGGGCAGTGGTTAGCGCTCTTGCCTCACAGCAAGAAGACTCCCGGTTCAAGTCCCGGCTGGGGGATGTGAGGGACTGAGGGACTGTGTGGAGTTTGCATGTTCTCCCCGTGTATGCGTGGGTTTTCTCCAGGATCTCCGGCTTCCTCCCATCGTCCAACAACATGCTTCATAGGTTAATTGACAACTCTAAATTGTCCATAGGTGTGAGAGTGAATGGGTGTGTGATTGAGGACATTCTACCCTGCGACAGACTGGCGACCTTGCCTTTGCCCAAGTGGCCGGGATAGGCTCCAGAAAGGGAATAAAACGGTAAAGAAGATGAATGATGAACTTTGAGACACTGGAATGTTTAGCTCCATGTAACAATGATGATTTCAGAGAGTTTCAAGGTTCTACTGAGATTTGAACTCAGACTACTGGATTCAGAGTCCAGTGTGCAACCACTACACCATAGCACCTTACATTCAGCTGGAGTCTGACAGGTTTCTATAAAATAAATTCTAACAAAATGCAATATATGCTGACCAACACAAAAGATTTTCATGTATAAAATAATAAATAAAGACACAATGAGTTGAATTTTTTATAGCATTTAATCAATAATGATAACAAAACTTCCTTAGGTTTTCCCCGACATGTGTGTTTTGGTCACGTAACGGTATTTTTTCAAACTTTCAAACAAATAAATTGTTATTGAAAACCTCTTTAACTCCATAACATGAAATTTAAGTTAATGATCTAACTTAGATCACATCGTCTTCACTTTTACTTCAATTGATTGAAGCTAAATTGTGAGGAAACAGGTTATTCTAAATAGGAGTAAATAGGAAAATTGCATTGTCTGGTGATGCAGTTTGCAGCTGCACTCATGCATTGATCCACAGGCAACCCCCCCACCCACCCACACATTGTAAACCACGTTCACCCATGCTAAGCAAGGTGCCCCTAACATCACACCAAAGTTATTATTCATTCATTTTCTATTCCGTTTTTCCCTTTCGGGGTCACGGGGCTGCTGGAGCCCCTAAAGGGATAAGTTAAAAAAAACCTTTAAACTTTTAGAACCGGGTCCTGAAAAAATTATGTATTAATGCAACAAACAGTAATTTTGATTATCTAATGAGGGCTAAATATTATCAACCTAATAATACATTTAAAATACTCTGGAAATTTAAGAAAAATAATCTGTAAAAAAATAATTGTCCTCTTGTCTTTATGTAAGAGTGACATTTAAAAAAAAGCATTACAAAAGTCAATTTAGATAAATCCCATAATTTTAGCTGATTAATAAATGGTTGTTTCCTATTTTTAAAATAAATTGTAGAAAAATGAGGAGAGCTCTTGATTGGCTGCAGCACCAAAACAACTAACTGAAATGCCTTGTTCTGCTTTTTCAAAAACAAGAGCAAATACAAAGAAAAAAGTTCTACCAGATAGATACAACCAAAGTCAATTTTATTTTTTTATTTTCATTTATAAATGTTATTTGTTTATCTTAATTTAAACAAAGAGTAGATGATGTGATGAAGATACTTATTGATCTCAAACTGGGAAATTCAACTATTGCCATATTAAATGGTGTTGACTGATGTCATCAGCCCCTTGTGGTTATTATAAAGCAAGAATTTCAGGTGGAGTAACTCCTCCAGCAGTTTACTGCTGCTGCAGTCAAAATATCACTCACTCTTTTCTCCTAAACTGATTTGGTAGATTCTTCTGGGAAAAATGGTTCAAATAATGAAACTGTCAATGCAAATAGTTTCTTGTATATAATTATTGTACTTTTCCCCCTAAGTGGCTTTGATAAACAGTTAAATGAGGTCATTTAACCTCCTCTGTCACAAGTCAGAGCTCTGTCTGCCCCTCTGGTCAATGGTGGGAACTGTCTCCAGAGTTAAAGCCACACTACAGTTCCCAGCAACCCCAGCGCACACCTCCTAGATGCTGTACATCTGACTTTCCTTCATTCCATCAACCACATCTTACTTAAGCACTGCACTGAGTGAAGCTCAGTGTGAGAACAGAATAGAACTGGAGATGGTATAATTTGTTCAGACTCATTGTCAGCTTTGATGTCTCTGAAATCTTATACTTCTGACAGCAGATCAGATACATTGTATGAAATTTGTGAGAGTTTGTTCAGGTTGGAAAAATTGAAAATAAGCATCATGTGGGAACCAGCACATAGGGGGGTGGAGGGGAATTAAATGGTTGATTTTCTGGCAAAAAAAGGCGTTGACAGAATGGCAGACACAATGGGAAAGGGAGAGGAAAGGTCGACATTTATTTAGTATTCAAGACAAAGTAGGAAGAGGTATGAATGTCAGCGTAAATGCCAGAGATCACGGCATAACATCACAGTTGAGGATGGGGCACATTGGTTTATATAATACATTGCATTTGATAGGGAAACATCCAACTGGTTTGTGTGAGTGCAGGAAAGGGGAAGAGTCAGTGGAACACATCCTGTGTCATTGTGAACTGTATGGAGAAGAAAGACGACAACTGGAAAGTAGAGTTCGATTAATAGAGGGTGAACGGCGAAGTTTAAAGAAGCTTTTGGGAGGGGAGGAGAATTAAAATGCTGTGATTATAGGTTTTTTGAGCAGGACCAGATTATTGAAGACAATTTGTTTTTTTTAATTTTTTATTTTATTATTATTTTTTCATATGTAGTCCCCACTCTGACCCATACTCCAACACAGTAGGTGGCGGAAATGCACCTTTACTGCCAATCAAACCACGAGAAGAAGAAGAAGAAGCTCAGTGTGTTTGTGCCTCTCTGCCTTCAAAGCAGAGTGTTGTATTTTGACCTGATCTTCTGTCTCCTGATCCTGTTTGCCTGCCGCCTGTCCTGACCCTCGCCTGGACTCTGACTACCCCGTCTCTCCTCTGATTAACTTATGCCTGTTATTGACCCCTGCCTGCCTGACCCTGATTAAGCTTTGTGGACTTTTAGCTGAGCTAAAAAACCTGCTGCATTTGGGTCCAGCCGTCTGCCTGTACTTGTGACAGAATACGTTGCCAACCATGGATCCAGGAGCAGGAGTTCCCATCTCGACAAACCTGGCGGGGTTTACTTTGTTTCTGGAGCACGGTGGCCAGCTCCAACATCTGAACTCTGCGACCGAAGCCATCATGTCACACCTGAAAGGTAACCCGCCTGTCAGCAACAAATCTCCTGGACATCCCCGATCGGTCATTCATCTGGATCATCAGCTGGAAATCAGTTATTTAATTCTGTGAACAAATTTTAGTGTCTTTGTTAATAATAAATGACACCACTTAGTCCAAATGTGGTGTAGACAAAAATAAAAAATCTCTCAGGAAATAAAATGAAGTTGTAGCTAGGCACTTTCATTCATTCATTTTCTTAACCGTTTTCCCTTTCGGGGTCACAGGGCTGGCGGAGCCAACTTGGGCGAAGGCAGGGGACAACCTGGACAGGTCGCCAGTCTGTCGCAGGGTAGAATGTCCTCAATCACACACCCATTCCCTCTCACACCTATGGACAATTTAGAGTTGCCAATTAACCTATGAAGCATGTTTTTGAACGGTGGGAGGAAGAGTCCCTAGAGAAAACCCACTCATACACGGGGAGAACATGCAAACTCCACACAGAAAGGTCCCCATTGATGTTGTGTTTTTTACGTCCCCCCCTTGAACCGGGGGCCTTCTTGCTGTGAGGCAAGAACGCTAACCACTGCGCCACCGAGCAGCCCCTAGACGCCTTCATTTAAGTTATTTAAGACGTTAACTGCTTTCAAACTAATTTACCAAGGAGGAAGAGCAGTTGGTCAGCACGTCCAGGAGTGAGTGAACGTCTCTGGGCACTAATGATATCTCCTGCAGTGGAAAAACTCTCAGCTGCCGCTTTAGTCCTGGGAATTCACAAATGTGCCAGTTTGGAGAGCAGAGGGAAGACAGGCTGTAGAGATTTCCACCACAACAGTGGATCTTCACTGAGAGGTTTTGGTGTTTGGTCTCTTTCTCTGCAATGGAGGCTGCTGATGTAGAGATGTAAGAGGTCTTCCTGAAGGTTTGACCCAGAAGATCGACCAGTGCAGACTTTCTTGTCTTGGTGGTGCTGGTGTCACTGCTGGACTGCAGCTCCTCCTCCTCCTCCAAATCTTCCTGTACTGTACTGGATCCCCGTCTGTGAAAGCTGCTGCTTTTGACTTCAGGTTTCCAGAAGTGTCTCAGACTCCTTCAGGCTGAGGACATGCAGAGGACGTCTGCTTCCCCCTCAGACTGATATCTCTGTGAAAGGTCTTGATTGATGGATCCCTTGATCTCTCAAACCAGAGGAGAATCTTCCTCAGTGTTGGTTGTGTTGGGCATGAAGAGGAGCGATGACTGGATTGGTGGGAGTCTTTTCCTCACACATGATGTTTGTTGCCCAAGCATTGGTTTAAGTGCTTCAACCATCTCTTCAGCGCTTGAAATGTCATCCTCTGTCACAGCAGTCACATTCTTTCTCACCTTAAGAAAAGAAAAAGAAATTCAAATTTTAGTGTTTTCATTAAATTCATATTTTATTATTTATTCTTTAATCAATTATGAATTGTAGCTATAATCTTAGTGTGTATTAGCAATTTATACACATGACTATTTATTTATTTTTACTACATTTTATCCACAGTTACTACGTGAATTAAAATGACTACATCAGACATTTTACTGGTATCTTATATAGAAAACAAACAAAACACATGGTGCAACCATGCCCTCCCACACAGGTGTTTCAATGCTAACAAACTGCTTAATCTGACCATTGACTCTCTCGCTTTCTTCCTCTTTAACCAACCTGGGAGAGACGACGTAGCATAGGGGGAAATTTCGTCTCAACTCAGTGTTTCCACTGACACAAACTATGCAGTTCAGTCTGTCAGGCTGTTCAAAATGTCCATGTTCCACAGCTGCAAACATCTCTTTGGTCCAATTCTTGTACCTGTGAAAAATCGCTAAACGAAAAGCAAAATTTGCACATGAAGACATTAATGTTCTCTTTGGCAGATAATTGTTCCTGACTGTTAAAATTGTTGGGGGAAAAAACAATTTTCCATGTAAAAAATTTGCCATAGTCTCACATAACAAAAATACATGAAAGCCCTTCTGGAAAATACCTAGAACTTGTGTAAAGGTGTTTCATGGACGTGTGATGTGTAAACGTTGCTACATCCACAGGTCTACAATCATTAACAATAGCTTGGTTTTACTTCATTGCGCTGTAGACGGTCTTTTTGTCTGAAGTTCATCAACATCACAGTCCAGTTCTTCTATTCTGGCCTCTTTTGTGGATTTCCCCTGGTTTGGTCTGTTGGTGGAGGGCATATGTAGGACAGGAGAACATCAATCATGTTTTTGATGATGGGCGGTTGTGGGTGAAGGTTGTGTGGCAGGTGGTGGGCCAGGACCATGTCCCAAGCATCTACCAGATGGACATTCAGTCCTTTGAAGACGGCCCGCAGCAACTTATCACGCTGTATAGAATACCAGTCGCTGTTGGTCAGTGTTTCATAGATGGTCAAAGCTTTGGGGTTCGCGGTCCGGATGACCACCAGCGTACGTGGCGCTCTGGACAGCAGCCGCACCACGGCCTTGCGGATGTTCTGTAGACGTCGAAGGTAAACATCAACAGGAAAAGTGCTGAAGTGCGACCAGACTCCAATGATTACAACAGTGTTGGGGCCTCCGTCTATGTGGTCTAGTTCATTGGCAACGTAACGCAGTTGAGTCACAGGAACATTAGAAAAACGGATAGGAGGACCGTGGCAGCGGTAAGTCACCAAGATGTTGTTTGGGTAGTCCAAGGCCATGAGAGGTCCAACTTGTTTAGAGCTGTGCAGGTCAAACTTCTTGAGACCTTGAAGAAAAACAGGTTTGTAACAAAATATATCAATTCTGAGAAAAAACCCCGTCCTGGTGGACAGATACCTGGAAATGATGCGATGAAGTATTCAAACCACTGTCTGATGGTGGAATCTCCAAACAGGTGAAGCCCCTTCCCTCTCAGACACTGACTGACTGCTGTGGAGGAATTGAACTGCTGTACTTTGGTTCCATCTAGTGGTCTCCAGGCACCACCATAGTAATAACCAGAAGGTTCTGTCCTCACAATGTCACCAATCCCCCTGGTTTGGTCTGAAAAGAAGAAAAAGGTCAATAACAGATGGTGTATACAAGCATACACATAAAGTTTATGTTACATCAATACATGTAACTGATGCATAACTCAATATCTGAGTCTCCCTTTTCAGTCTTTTATTGTGACCTACAGAATGAAACACATTTGAAAGAGCAAAAGTAGAGAAGGAGTTTGGATTAGTGTTACTGGACCCAGAAAACCTAATGGAGAGACGGATAGGTTTTACCTTCTACTCTTGGAATCACACTTATGTTGGGATGGTTTGATGGAGGAATGGACACCTTCATATTGATGCCTCTGAATCAAAGTGGAGAAAATTTCACAGGTCAAAGGCATGACTAAACATGAAAAGAGATTTCAGTCTGTCTGCATTAAAATATCATTTAGACATATTAGATATATACTTACAAAAAAGATGTGAACATTTGGTAAATTTAAAGTAATCACAATCACACTTAAAAAAGGCTAAAGTTACTTGATAAATAAACTTAAAAACACCTAACTGTAGGTCATTTTAACCAATGAAATCAAAAGGTAAAAACAAGTTATATGAAATGAGACTTACATTTAAAAAGATCTAGTGTAAAATGTTCAGTGAAATCAGAAATAAAACAAAAGGCTTGTAATGATTAAGAATATGTTCTACTGTGGAAATATCTATGTGTAAACAGTGTATTGGGTATATGTGTCTCCACTGTCCGACTGTGGGGCAGAGGCTGCTGGTCCTTCATGACACTGATTCACACACTGACACACTGATTCACCCAAACAAATGGGCGCCGTTTCTAAATCATAAGTCTGATCACATTAGTTCTCGCATTTTTTAAGATTTTCAAGTAGAGGAATTACGGTAGTTGTTCTGATAGTTGAATGAGTTAAATCGGTAAGAGGTTGAAGAGTTGTAGAAGTCTAAAACACGAACAGTAAATGCAAGACATCTCAAAAAGGTAAATGCTTTGAAGCATTCACACAACTAGAAACAAGTGTCCATGACTGATATATTTTAGCTGATTTTCTGCTAATTTTCTCAAGAGCAACTTAACAAGATAACATTTTTCTCCTTGGAAGCAACTGAATTCAAGTGCACTGAGTTCAAAGCCTCAGATCTCAAGCATATTTTTAAACTAGTTTATACTTGATGTGGATGATATAGTGACTTAATATCTTGGCATCTTGAGAAAACAAGCTGAAACTAATCTATTAACAGACATGGCTGTTTCCGTCCTCTTCCGTACAAAATTGGACAGTGAAAAAAATCAATGTAGACATCAAAACATTTACACCATTCTGACAGGATGTATGCAGATGTGCAACTCACCTCTGAAAGAGCATCTCTTCCTGACGTTTAATGTTTTTTCTAAATCCTCCCATGGCATGAGTGACCCGGGCATCACAGCTCAGTTTCTTTGGCTTGTAGCAGAACCACTGCTCACCCGTGTGCAGGTCAGTGTAGTTGCACAGTTGCTGCTCAGTTGCATTAATGTAAATGTTACAGGTGGTGGTTTCAGTCAGAGAGCCTGAGCGGAAGAGACTCTTGAAGTAAATTCTGTGAGGCTGCATGAGGTTTAGTTGCTGGAGCACAGTGACCGCCTCACTCGAATGAACCAGGATCACCTGATGGAAAACACAAGATCAATACTCACTTAAGGTGGAATGACTTTGGTATGCATCAAGTATTGATAAATATTCCATATGTTGTAGTTCCTCTTTTGGCATATTCCTTCAGATCAAATCACATCACTGATTTACTCTAGCTGCCCTACCTGGTGCAACCCTGTACTGTATCCGGGCTGGGGACCGGCACAGGGACACCCAGACTTGGGCTTCCTTGTGGCTACAGTAGTATGAAGGATCTGCCCCAGGGACAGACACTAGATGAAGCTCATCGTCCTCCTGGAAATCAAACTGTGGTCTACCATCTGCCAGCAGAATGCTGAGCCAACCAGCCGCTATACCGTTACATATTTGACATAAAGGTTGATATAATACAGTTCTGGGCATTGGTTCTTTTTAAAATGTATTAGTGCCAGTGGCTTTTGCTTATCTTTATTTATTTAGTGTTTTGACCATTTAGGTGAACAGCTTTTAAGTCTTTAAAAAAAGAAGAGGAAGAAAAAAAAGACATTTCAGTTTTCTTCTTGAACAGTGATGGGTCAGGGTTATGTGTTGACATGTTTGTGTGAAATTTTTTTTTTGAGCCACCAGGAGTTTTTTCTAATTTTTAAATGTGTTTGTGGACACTCTCTGCCTTTTTGACTAACATCTACATTTGACCATAATAATGATAAACCTCCGGGAACTTGTTGCCACTTTTTGTACTTCTTATTCATCCTCCAACTTCTTTTTTCATTCATTCATTTTCTATACTGTTTGTCCCTTTCGGGGTCACGGGGTTGCCGGAGCCTATCCCGGCCACTTGTGGGCAAAGGCAGGGGATACCCTGGACAGGTCGCCAGTCTGTGTCCAACTTCTTCAATCCCTTTTATCTCCCCTTTCTTCAGTACCTTTATCCCCCATTGCTAACATCCCACTCTCTCTATTCTTTTTTTTTCTGTCTGGTCCAACAAGAAATCTATACAAACAAAATGAATATCAATAAATTTAAGTCCCTGAGTCCCTGTTATTTTTTCCAGTTTCTCATTTTCATTCCACCTGATGTTGCCATCACTTGGCACTGCCACATCCACTACAACAGCTGTCTGTTCTTTATCCACCACTACAATGTCTGGTTGGTTCTCCATTACCATCCTGTCAGTCTGTAACTGGAAGTCCCACAGGATCTTTGCCGTCTCATTCTCTACAACTTTCTGAGGTTTTTTCCCATTTTCCCATTTATTCTGAACAATATCCCAGCCACTTGATTGTGGCGCTCCATGTATGCTTTCCCTGCCAGCATCTTACTCCCTGCAGTTACTATATGTGCTGAATTCTTTCAGGGGCCTCTTTGTAAAGCTAGACCTTGGGTCTTGTCTGGTCTAGATCTGAGCCTATTTCACTCTAGTGCTCAGGGCTTGTTCCTATGCTCTTAAAATGAGTACTTCAATGCTGTCCTGTAGGCCAGATCTTTCTAGCCATTGGTAGGAACTGGTAGCCACTTCAGTTATGGTCCAGTGGTACATCCCATGCAGGGGCTTGTTCCCCCATGATAACTTTCTTCCAGCACCGCATCCTGTGCCCTCCATTGCCTGAAACATTCACTGAGCACACTGTCAGTTGGGGCCTTGTGCTTGACGTAAAATTGCGAACAGGTTCGCTTTTCAGGCACCAAAAACTCTGCAGTCTCTTTCCCCCCTAGGGCGGTAGTTAATTAACTCACCTGTTCAGCTTCCTATTTAAGTCCAGGTGTGCAGCGTTCATTCTCTTTCTTACTGCAGCGCCGCTTTCGTCGCATGTTCTCCATGCTGTCGGTGGTTTTCCTGGCATATTTTTGCGTTGTGATGTCTGCCCCGCTTTTGTGTTCGGATAGCGATGATCCTCCGTATTCCGATGGGGAGTTTTCCGTCATTCCTGCTACTGCTCCTCCCGTTTCCATCTCCCCCGGTGGTTCCGCCCCTGCTTCGCGTCCTCGGCGCCGTAGCTCCCGATTTTCGTCTAGGCGCTTACGGGACTGGCCTGTCCACCGCCTTTTGGAGGCTCTGTACGAGTGGGGCGTTCCGGTGCCCACCGGGTTGTCTCACGACGACCTTTTCCAATATTTTTTGGCTCAGGTCGATGGTTCCGGCGATCAGGGTGCCGGTGTCACTCACTCGAAAGGGAAAGGGAAGGCTCCCTCCCGCAAGCGCCCTGCTCCGGCAGTCGCTCCAGACGTTGCCGTGCTTCCCGGGTCTTCCCGTGACGCTGTCTCCGCGCCCTCGAATGAGGCTTCCATCATCTCCTCTCTTGTGGATATTAAGGGTTCTCTGGATGCCATGAATGCTCGGATATCCTTGGTGGAACGTGCCGTGATGCCCTCTTCGGTCTTTGCGGTGCCGGCCTCCTCGTCGCTCATGCCTCATGCCTGCGGTTCTGCCTGATCGTGCGCTGCTCGACCCCGCGGCTGGCGGGGCCGCGCCTCTGCGAACTTTGGAAACTGCTGTCCCTGCTCCAGCGCTGGGTTCCCGGTTTATCGCCCCGGCTGCGGCTATCCCCAATTCCCTCAGGGCGAACATTCTCAAAGGTAATGACATCAACCTGGTGAAAATTCTCCTGTGTGGCTCCTCGTCTTCCGATCACCGTTTTGTGGACTGCGGGGATTTTTCTGTGGTTTTGAAGGATAGCGATCCCCGCTTGGACAAAAGTCTGACTCTGGCCGAATTTGTTGTTGCCTTCGGGGTTTTCCGCGATGTGATCTGCGAGGTGTACCCTCAACGTCGGGAGGAGTTGGACGTGTATCTGGCAATCATTTCCGATTTGGCTTTGTCTTATGGCGGCTCGCTGTTTTACGAGTACCACAAATCTTTTTCTGCTAAGGCTGCCATGTACATTCAGAAGTTTAATCAACGTCTGGATTGGTCCGTGGTGGACCTAACGCTCATCAGCAGACATTTTACGGGGCATCGGACTATTTCCTGCAGCATTTGTGGATCTTTTTCGCACTCCGTTTCGCTCTGTCCGAAGACGGCTCTGCGTGCCCTTTCGACTCCTCCTGCTCAGCCGTCCGGCTCTACCCCCCCTTTTCTCCCTCGGGGCCAGGTACATTTTCGGCCCCGATTTCGTTCCCCCATTTGTCATAATTTCAATGAGGGTGTTTGTGTGTTTCCTAATTGTAGATTTGTACATGTTTGTAGCTTGTGTGCGGACAGTCACCCCCGCTCTGTGTGTCCCCGGAGGGTCCGGCCCAAGTCTTCCGGGAATTAAATTGTGGACATCCTTCTACACCCCTGAATGTGTCAGCTCTCTCTGCGGCCCTGGCTTCTCACCCTGACAGTTGCTTTGTGAACTACCTCATTACTGGTTTGGTTCAGGGTTTTATGGCAGGTCTGTGTTTTCCCCCTCGCGTGTCTCATGTTTGCGGGAACCTGCTGTCAGCCCGTAATGAGCCTGACGTTGTGGATTCTCTCCTAGCTAAGGAGGTTTCCAACGGCTATATGATCGGACCTTTTTCCAGGGCTCCGTTTCCGGTATTTAGGGTTAGTCCTTAGGTGTGGCCACTCGGAAGTATTCCGGGAAGAAGCGTCTTATTATAGACCTCTCCGTTCCTCATGATTCTTCCGTTCCGAGTGTTAACAGTTTGATTCCCCGTGAGCCCTTTTCTCTTTTCTACGCTTCGGTCGACAATGCTATCTCTATGATAATTTCTGCTGGACGTGGTGCATGGTTGGGGAAGGCTGATATATCAGATGCATTCAAGATTATGCCTTTGCATCCCTCACAATGGCATTTTTTCGGGGTTAGATGGCGCTCTAGGTATTATTTTTCTGTTCGTTTGCCTTTCGGTTGCCGTAGCAGCCCCCGCATATTTGATTCGTTGGCGGAGGCCCTGTGCTGGATTTTATATAACTCCTTCAAGCTTCCCTATGTTCTGCATCTTTTGGATGATTTTTTGGTGATTGATTTTCCTTCCTCACCTCCGCATCGTTGTATTTCTACGGTCACGTCGCTTTTTTCCCAGCTAGGCGTCCCGCTCTCCCCTGAGAAAACATGCGGTCCTTCCACTCGTTTGGAATTTCTGGGAATCGTTCTCGATAGTGATTTGATGCAGGCTTCTTTGCCCTCCGATAAGCTCGCTCGCATTCGGGAAGCCATGTCATCTTTTCTGGTTATCGGTCGTGTGACTAAACGGGATTTGCTGTCCCTTTTGGGTAGTTTAAATTTCGCTATGCGTATTATTCCCCATGGTCGCTCTTTCATTTCTCGCCTTCTTGTTATTGCCGGTTCAGTTCCCAACCTCCATGATCTTGTGGTTCTGGATGACGGTTCTCGGTCGGATTTGCGTTTTTGGTCTCTTCTTTTGGTTGCTTGGAGTGGCATTTCTTTCTTTTATAACGTTCAGTTTGAGTCTTCCGACTCCCTTCATTTTTTTACTGACGCTGCTCCGTCCGTTGGTTTTGGGGGTATTTTCGACTACGAGTGGTTCGCAGACGTTTGGCCTTCAGAACTTATGGAAGCTGCACCCCAATCTACGGCCTTGTTTGAGCTTTATCCAATCGTAATAGCATGCTCGCTATGGGGAAAGAAATGGTCGAGAAAGCGAATAATGGTGTTTTGCGACAATGCACCGGCGGTGGAAATAATCAATAAAGGTCGCTTTAAATGTCCCTTGATAAACAGTCTCATGAGGCGGTTGACTTGGTTTAGCGTGTTACATAATTTCATTCTTCAGGCTACCTTTATCCCTGGCCATGTGAACGTTGTCGCTGATGCTCTTTCTCGCTTCAAATTTCAGGAGTTCAGAACTCTGTGTCCAAAAGCCAATCCTCACAGCCTCCCCTGCCCAGCATTCCGACAGATGGTTCTCGATTAAGTTTTTCCCCAATGAGTGATTTGCTGTTATCCGCTGCCGGATATATGAGGTTTGGTTTAGCCGAAACTACAATTAAAGCTTATGATTCAGCATGGACATCCTACAGCTCTTTCTGTGCTAGTATTCATGTGCCCCCTTTGCCACTTAATGTACCACTGGTCTGCGCTTTTGCTGTACATCTATTCGAGAATCGCCAGTATCAAGTTCAGAGCATCAAGTCCTGCTTAGCTGCTATCCAGTTCCACACAAGATGTTGGTCTTCGTCATCTACAAGTCTGCTCGGACACCCTGCCATTCGCCTTCTCCTCAATGGTTTTCTGAAGGCTCGTCCATCCGGAAATGACAAAAGGTTACCACTTACTTTATCTTTAGTTCATAAGATAGTGATGAGATTACGAGCTGGTTTCTTTTCCCCTTATGTAGACTCTTTATTAGAAGCTGTAATTTTAATGGCTTTTTATGGTTTCCTAAGATGTGGTGAATTCACCACTAGAACTCTGTCCTTCAACCCTCAGCAGGATCTCACTTTTTCAGACTTATCATTCACTGAGCATAATTATGTTCTCACTCTTAAACATTCTAAAACTGACAAACTTTGTAAAGGTGTTCAAATTTTTATTGCAAAAATTGATACTGCTGTCTGTCCCTTTTATTCTATGCAACGTTATCTGAGCCACCGACCTACCACACCCTGGTCAGCACCTCTGTTTCTCGTGGATGGCGTTAAACCCCTGACTAGAAATTGGATGGCTTCCAAGTTCCGCAGCCTCTGCTCGTCCTGCGGTCTCCAGGCTGATCAGTACACCTTGCACTCCCTTAGAATTGGTGCTGCAACGACCGCTGCGCTTCATGTGCCTACTCCTACTTTGAAAGCTATGGGGCGCTGGTCCTCCTCCGCCTTTCAGAGATACGTTAGATTTAAAACAGACGATATATTAGCAGCTCAAAGGAAAATGAGTCATGTCTGAAGGGTGAATATGTAGCCAGGTGGAAGCCTTAAGAGTGAGTAATTAAATGTGTTAAATTGCAACCAAATACGAGTAATTAGGTTGGCTCCTTGTTTGTTCATTTATCTGTTCTCTCTCCCTCTCTCTCTATCTCACTCTCTCCTGCAGATAGTATGTTCCCCTAGTGATTCACGAACGGGAGCGGCCCAACGGTCAAAGGTGCCGGGTCACACATAGCAGTTCCACTATATAGTGTGTCCCCTTCGAGGCGCTGTACTCGAACGAGGGCGGCCCAACGGTCAAAGGTGCCGGGTCACACATAGCAGTTCCACTATATAGTGTGTCCCCTTCGAGGCGCTGTACTCGAACGGGGGCGGCCCAACGGTCAAAGGTGCCGGGTCACACATAGCAGTTCCACTAGATAGTGTGTCCCCTTCGAGGCGCTGTACTCGAATGGGGGCGGCCCAACGGTCAAAGGTGCCGGGTCACACATAGCAGATTCATTAGATAGTGTGTCCCCTTCGTGGCACTGAACTCGAATAGAAGAAAGAAAAGAAGGGGGCGGCCCAACGGTCAAAGGTGCCGGGTCACACATAGCAGATCCATTAGATAGTATGTCCCCTTCGTAGCGTTGAACTCGGATAAAAGAAAAGGAAAAGGTGGGGGCGGCCCAACGGTCAAAGGTGCCGGGTCACACATAGCAGTCTTACTTGGAAATGGAATGAAATGAAATGGAATGCCGCCAAAACACACCTCATCTTATGACACACTGATTATACATTTACATTCTTTCTTCTCTCTTCTTGATGATCTTTGGTTTTGGGGGTTTTTACCCTAAAGTTTATGGAAGTTATCTAATGGAATTGTACGGAGCCTTATGCCAATCAAAGTTTGTGAATGCAACTAAGATGTAAATTAAGTATGTGAAAATAAATGTATTTTACTATGCGTGATGACACGAGTAGACCTGTCATACTATGCTTTCAATTCGATGATTTTACTTGCCCTCACTGCGGACTTCTGCGGGTACATTTACTCAAACGACCCGTGTTTGGTCTCATAGTGACGCTTAAGCCTTAACGTTGCCACTTTGATTAACGCCACATTTTCACAGCATATGAGACACAAAGGTTTAGAACTGGCTGCAGGCAGATTAAACAAGTATTTGTCCATCCATTCATCTTTAAAAGTTCGGTTTTCAGCATCTACTTTTCTCATTTTTGAGCAAGCCATTTTCTCTCATCTCCTCTCTATCTCTCTCTCACACTCACTGTTGCTGAAAGGTAAACAATCGATTTGATTGGCTTGGCTATTGATGACGCTCCTGTCATAATTACTAGATTAGCTGCGCATGAACAAATGATTTATATTTTTATGAATATCAAATCCGGTCCGGGCAGACTCGTCACTCGGTCCGGACCCGGACCGCGGTCCGCCATTTGATGATGCCCGCACTACAGCATACTCTGACCCTTCTCTGTCAGTTTACATGGGCTACCACTTGGTGGCTGTGTTGCTGTTGTCCCCAAACTATTCCATTTTGTTATGATAGAGCTGACAGTTGACTGCGGAATATTTAGGAGCAAGGAAATTTCACGACTAGATTTGTTGCAAAGATGGCATCCTGTGACAGTTCCACGCTGGCTCCTCCCCCTGCAAAAGAGTGCAGACGCTTTTTTCCCTGCTCCTGCCGCTTCCTGCTTTATTTGCTTTTTAATCATTTAACTAATCATTTTTAATCATTTTACTTCATCCACAAATCCTGGAATATCAGACTGGTCATCCTTTTTTGTGACTTCCACCTATACAAATCAATATTTTTACAGTTCTATACGTCTGACAAGCCAGCGACATGTCCGGAAGAGGAAGAAAAACAAGCTCCCACTGTGAACGCTGTCGGATCTACCAACAAGAAATAAAAGAGCTACAAACAAGGATATTTACTTTGGAAACTAAAAATGGACTTCACAAGACCCTTCCAGTAACATCGGGTGGTAAGAAGCCTGCTCTTACTACAAATGAGAAGAATAACAGTGACATAGACCTGAGTGATGTTGTGTCCTTTCCGAAACTTTGTGCGGAGGAACTCTGTGTTAAGCCAAAGCGTAAAGATGACAGAACATCCGAGATAAAGCTCACAAACAGATTTTTACCCCTAACACAATGTGAAGTTAAAGAACAAAGTGAAATTGGAGCACAGAATAGGAGTCATAATGTTGGCAACAAAGCACAGGCAGAAAGAAAATCTGTGCCAAACGTCAAGGTCAGAGATACGCTGCTTCTTGGAGATGGCGCCATCAGTGGAGTCAGCCACAGAAGAATGCAAACTTTATGTTGCCCGAGTTCTACTGTTCTAGTGATTACAGGACTCTTATCTAAAGTCTTGTACCAAGGAGTTAAACGAATAATCATCCATGTAGGTGCTGTTGATATCAGAAAAGAACAATCTGAACGTTTGAAAAAAGACTTCATGAAGTTATTTGAAGAGATTGACAAAGTAGAGGTTGAAGCATTCATCAGTGGACCTCTTCCTAACATCGATGGGGTGTCACTCAAGTTCAGCCGTCTGTTTCAGCTGAACAATTGGCTCTCCATGAGTGTGCTTCCAGAGGACTCCATTACATTGAGAACTTCAATATATTCTGGAAGCGAAAGGACCTATTCATGGGAAGAGGCCCAAACCTGAACAAAGGTGGAGCAAGAGAGTTAGTGAAGAACCTCCTCCACGCTCTGGGGCATAGAGGCCAAGGCCCTGAAAAGGCAGTAAGGAAGGACCGAGCCAGTGTCCCAGGAACCACAGCACAACGGCAACAACAACTACCTCCACCACCACCGGTCAAAGACTTGGATCCGGCAGCACCAGCACCACAACCATCTCCATCAAAAGACTCAGCTCCACCAGCATTACAGCAACCACCTCCATCTAAGGACTCACCTGCACCAGCACCACAACAACTACCGCCAGCTAAGGACCCAGCCGCAGAACCACAACAACAACCACCAGATTTGGCCCCAGAAATACCACCATCTGACCAGCTGTGGGTGCCCCCTGCTACATCTACTCCCAGTGAAGACTCACTTTCCTTTTCGTCCCCCCCACTTTCACCCACGGCCCTACCTAGCCATTTTGATAGCCTCATTAAGTCAGGAATTAAGATGGCTCCCCTAACACCTGTGAGCCTCAGACCACACAGGAGCTCTCCTACCCCTCCAGTGCCCCCTCCTTATCCTTCACCCAAAGTTCCTCCAACACGTCCTTCATCCAAACCCCCTCCAACACGCCCCCTCCGTCGTTCACCCAAATCCCGTCCAGCTCCCACTCCTCCCGGTCCATCACCCAAACTACCCTCAACTCGACCTCCCCTGCGCGCATCTAGAGGTGCTATCCCCCAGAGCTAGGATGAAACGGGCCCCCAGTGTCCTAGAAAAGGTTATGTCAAACTGGGGCCCTGTGATGAACAGCTTCCTTCTGGTGCTATACCTGTAGTTGCACCACGTAGAATGCAAAAAAGGGCAGTTAGACTATCCAATCAAAGAAATGTAGTTCTCATCCCTTGCAAGAAGGTTTTGACCAGTCCCAAGGAAACTAATCTCAAACTTGCAGCACTAAATGTCAGATCTCTATGCAACAAATCCTTTTTAATCAATAATCTTATCTCTTCTTTTAATCTTGATTTTATGTTATTAACTGAAACATGGCTTGACAAAAACACAGGAAACATAGTTCTAGTCGAATCAACTCCCCCCAACTACAAACATGAATCGGAAATACGAGAAAATAAAAAGGGTGGAGGCGTTTCTGCACTGTTTAGAGATAATATTGCAACCCACAGACTATCATTTGGTGTAATTTCATCATTTGAGTATGTGTCCTTTAAAATTGAGTTAAAACAAACTCCTCCCTTACTCTGTATAGTTATGTACAAACCTCCTCAGCACAGCCAAAGTTTCAGTGATGATTTCACTGAAATGCTCTCAGACTTTGATGGTCTAGTCCAGGGGTCAGCAACCCTGTGCCCGCGGGCGCACTGGCGCCAGCGAGCACCCCTTGTGGCGACCGCAGGGAATGCACCCAAATTTTATTTTTTTTATTTTTTTATTAAAGCAAATATTCAACAAACAATCACGGCATGCCTGTCAATGACAACAATATCAATTCTGAGATAAAGGTAGTCAAAAAATAAAAATAAGGAAACAAATATAACTTAAAAATTAATCAATAAAAATAAGGGTCTATTACAAAAGTTTAAATAAATCAAATAAATTACACAATGTCTGGGTATTCTTATGATTCATGTAATGTAAAGATTTAGAGATTAGGTTGAGATGGTTGAGTAATCCATTAATGCGAGGTTTACCTTCAAGAATTCACAAGTATGAATGAATGCTTTACAATCAATACATTAATCAGAAAGTCCAGATTTTTGTCAATTAATTGTAATGGAATTTTATTGTATTCCAATTTAAAGGGTTAATGATGATATTTTGGGATTGGAGCCAATTATGAAAAGAAGACCAAAACTCTTTTACATGAAAACATTCAAAGAAAAGATGTTCCACAGTTTCTACATCATTTCCACAAAAGACACAAAGATCACTATCTCAGTTAAAGCCAGAATGTAAAAAATGATTGGAAGGATAAATATCATTTAACGGGAATGCTCCAAAAATAGCACTGCTCATATAGCAAATCAATATGTTGTGGCGATCTGGGGGTTAGCCCCGCCTTCAGCTTTGAACACTCATGGGAAGTGGGGAATCTTGGTTGTGTTAAATCGCTCACCATAAGTAAGGACGCTGTGAGTATACGTGAAGTTAATGCTGTTTGGCTGGTGGTGGGTGTGTACAAAATAAACAGACTGATATGATTGTCTGCTAACTTATGTGAGTGTCATTCTTGACAAACCGGTGCTGTGCTTTGCATGGGGCACGGGGAGCAGATTCAGACATGTCCAGTGGGGCCGCCACCAAGTAAGAGGACAGTGCAGGGGTGAACAATTCCAGGCCTATAGGGCCGGTGTCCTACATGTTTTCCATTCAACTTGGCCTTGAAGATCCTAATTGACTAAATACACCTGATCCAGGTAATCAACACAGGATCAAAGACACACACAGGACATCACACACAGGACCAGAGACACACTCAGGACCCAAACACACACACACAGGACCACACACACACACAGGACCAGAGAAAAAAACACACAGGACCAGAGACACACACACGACCAGAGAAAAAAACACACAGGACCAGAGACACACACAGGACCAAAGACACACACACAGGACTAAAGACACAAACACAGGACCAAACACACACACACAGGACCAAAGACACAAACACAGGACCAGAGACACACACAGGACCAGAGACACACACAGGACCAAGGACTCACACAGGACCAAAGACACACACACAGGACCAAAGACACACACACAGGACTAAAGACACAAACACAGGACCAAACACACACACACAGGACCAAAGACACAAACACAGGACCAGAGACACACACAGGACCAGAGACACACACAGGACCAAGGACTCACACAGGACCAAAGACACACACAGGACCAAGGACACACACAGGACCAAGGACTCACACAGGACCAACGACTCACACACAGAACCAAGGACACACACAGGACCAAAGACTCACACACAGGAACAAAGACACAAAAACAGGACCAGAGACACACACAGGAACAGAGACACAAACACAGGACCAGAGACACACACAGGAACAGAGACACACACAGGACCAGAGACACACACAGGTCCAAAGACATACACAGAACCTAAGACACACACAGGACAAGAGACACACACAGGACCAAAGACACAAACACAGGACCAAAGACACAAATACAGGACCAGAGACACACACAGAACCAAAAAAACACACAGAACCAAAGACACACACAGAACCTAAGACACACACAGGTCCAGAGACACACACAGGACCAAAGACACACACAGGTCCAAAGACACACACAGAACCTAAGACACACACAGGACCAAAGACACACACAGGACCAAATACACAAACACAAGACCAGAGACACACACAGGACCAAAGACATACACAGGTCCAAAGACACACACAGGACCAGAGACACACACAGGTCCAAAGACACACAGGACCAAAGACACAAACACAGGACCAAAGACACAAACACAGGACCAGAGACACACACAGGACCAAAGACATACACAGGTCCAAAGACACACACAGGACCAGAGACACACACAGGACCAAAGACACACACAGGTCCAAAGACACACACAGGACCAGAGACACACACAGGAACAAAGACACAAACACAGGACCAGAGACACACACAGAACATCACACACCAAGCAGAAAAGAACTTATTGCTAAAAATGATGTCAGGAATTCAGCTCTAATAATTTGATTATTTACTAATTTCTTACTAATTATTAATATATTGTTTTGACTTTGTTCATATTTGCATCATTTGACAGAGTATATTTATTATTCTGGATTAATATTTTTATCTTTTTATTCACATTTATCTTAAAAAAGTTAAAGTTAAGGTAAAGTTTTAAAAGTTTAGCTTTATTGTGTTCAATAAATGTTTATCTTGTTCGGCCCGCAACCTAAAGTGTGTTTTGGATTTAGGCCCTCTCTGCAACTGAGTTTGACCCCCCCTGTAATACGAGTCTAGAAAATTCATGCATGTTTTTTTGTAAAATGAGCAAATAAAAATAGGGCACACAAAAGGATGTCCTCAAATTGTGCTTGTGTGTGTTTGTGTGTGTGGGGGGGGCTAGGAGGTTTCTAGTAAACGGGTCCTGTGGCGCCCTTCATACCACTTAGTGCCCATGAAATAGCTCTCAGTCTCAAAAAGGTTGGTGACCTCTGGTCTAGTCATTACAGGTGATTTTCATGTTCATGTTGATAATGTCAATGACAGAAATGCAAAAGAGCTCAATGCTGTCCTTGAAACCTTTGGTCTAATTCAGCATGTGAGTTGCCCCACCCACAGCAGAGGGCACACTCTGGACCTGCTCATCACAAGGGAGGGTTATTATTTACAATGTCAGTGTGGTTGATGTCGCCCTCTCTGATCATTTCTGTGTATTCTTTGACCTGTCTGTTGCTCCCAAACCACCGCCTGGCCCTGCAGTTGTCCAAAGGAGACAAATAAATGAGAGCACTAGGGCACAGTTTGTAGAAATGATAAACCCTGAAAACGCCTCTGGTGCCAATGTTGATGAAATGCTGAATTCTGTTACTTCTAGCATCTTGAATGTTCTGGATGTCATTGCCCCTATGAAGGTTAATTTGAGAAAACATAGACAGAAAGCTCCCTGGAGGAACGATGATCTAGTCAGGGCACAGAAACAACAGTGCCGCAGAGCTGAGCGAAAGTGGCGCAAGTCAAAACTCCAGGTTCATTATGGAATGTATAAGGGGGAGTTGTACGCTTACAACCAGATCTTATGCAGAACAAGGGAAAGGTACTTCTCTGAAATCATTGGAAGTTGCAGCAGCAACTCTCGTATCCTGTTCACAACAGTAAACAGATTAGCTAACCCTCCAACCCAGCTACCAATAGAGCTGGCTTGCACACCTAAATGTAATGAGTTTGCTGTATTTTTTAATGACAAGGTTCAGGGCATTAAAAATGCCATCAACTCCACAACACATATAACTATCCAACGGCCACCTACTCACTCTAAGCTGACTCACTTTTTACCAAACTGTCCAAGAGACCATCACCCATCTGAGCTCGTCTACATGCTGCCTTGATGTGTTACCCACTAGATTTCTCAAGTCTGTCCTGAACAGTGTCTTGCCACCAATTACTCAAATAGTTAACATGTCTCTTCAATCTGGAATATTTCCTGAGGCTTTAAAAACTGCAGTCATTAAACCCCTCCCGAAGAAGAGCGGTCTTGATCCCACTGTACCGAATAATTACAGACCAATCTCTAATCTGCCAATTTTAGGAAAAGTCCTTGAAAAAGTTGTCTACCAACAGCTCACTGACTTTCTCTTATTAAACAATTCATTTGATGTTTTCCAGTCAGGTTTTAGACCCCATCATAGCACAGAAACGGCTCTTATCAAGGTAACCAATGACATCCGCCTGAACACTGATGATGGCAAAGTCTCTGTCTTAATCCTGCTAGACCTGAGCGCTGCCTTTGATACTGTTGATCATGGGATCCTTTTGCACAGACTCCAAGACTGGGTTGGCATCTCTGGATCTGCCCTAAGTTGGTTCAAGTCTTATCAAGAAACCAGGAAATACTTTGTTGAAATTGGGAGTTGTGTCTCAGACTACATGGGCTTGAATTGTGGTGTGCCCCAGGGATCGATCCTGGGACCCCTTCTGTTCAACCTCTACATGCTGCCACTAGGGCAGTTAATACGAAATAATAACATATCTTATCACAACTATGCAGATGATACTCAGATCTATGTGTCACTGACAACAGGTGAATATGGGCCGGTGGATTCACTCAACCACTGCCTCCAACAGATCAGCGCGTGGATGCAGAACAACTGTCTCCAGCTAAACTCAGACAAGACCGAAGTTATTGTTTTTGGCCCACAGAAACAAAGAGAAAGTGTCAGCAGCTACCTTCATTCTCTGTCTCTTAAACCGTCAAATCAAGTCAGAAATCTAGGGGTAATCATGGACTCTGACCTGAACTTTAACAGCCATATCAAGTTATTAACATCAGCGGCATTTTTCCATCTGAAAAACATTGCCAAAATCAAAAACATAATGTCAAAGCGAGACCTGGAGATACTTATTCATGCATTTGTCTCCAGTAGGTTAGACTACTGTAACGGCCTGCTCACGGGCCTCTCCAAACGAGCTGTAAAACAGCTTCAGTGCATCCAGAATGCTGCTGCTCGAGTCCTGACCAAAACCAGGAAGTATGATCACATTAGTCCTGTGCTCAGGTCTCTGCACTGGCTCCCTGTACCTCAAAGAATAGACTTCAAAGCAGCTCTGCTTGTGTACAAGTCTCTCCATGGCCGCGCACCAAAGTACATCTCTGACATGTTAGTGCCATATGAACCATCTCGTACTCTGAGGACCTCAGGGTCCGGCCTCCTGTTGATTCCCAGAGTCAGAACTAAACAAGGGGAAAAAGCGTTTCAATATTCTGCAGCTAAAATCTGGAACAGCCTCCCTGAAGTCGTAAGACAGGCCTCTTCTGTGTTCATGTTCAAATCTAGATTTAAAACATTTCTGTTTAGCCGTGTATATGACTGAAAGGTCCTATCTGCACTTTTCTTTCCTTTTTCCTTCCTTTCTTTGTAAATAAATTTTCACATATTTTTTATTTTTTATTTTATTTATTTTTTTATTTTTTTAAAGTAAATTTTACGTTGATTATTTCTATGATGTATTGTGATTTTAATGCATTTTTCTGTTTTGTGAGGCACTTTGAATTACTTTGTGTGCGAATTGTGCTATGCAAATAAACTTGCCTTGGAATTCAGGTCCTGAGAGCGGCCCATTCTTTCACATATATTTCATTCTGCATGCCTGAGTATTCGCCTTTTGTACACCTGTGGTCGGGCCGAGTGATTAGTACAGCTGGTTCTGATCATTTGGATGGACAAGTGAATACTTTTGGTAACATAGTGTAGCTGGCAGTGCAGAACTGTTGTTATAGCAGTTGCCTTTTGTGGATGTTGGAACATTAAAAAACAAGTTGCTTGGCAAGTAGCCTTGATTGTTGATTTCCAAGCATCCATTCATTCTACATTCTCAGCATGTAGTCTTCTAACAGAACCGTGTTATTACATCTAGTTCATTTCTGTTATGTTTAAGATTTTAGCAAATTTCTACCTGGGTACTCAAGCACCTGATGTAGACCTTGTTTGGACTGAGGAAAGAGAACTGAGGCTTAAAAAGTACAACAGCTTCATGTCCAACTGCCAATCAAAGAAAATTGGTAGGTTTAGAAAATTAATGGGTGGATGTCCACCACCCGCCTCACAATTGTCATGAATAACACAAGTTAATTTTGTGGTAAAGTTGAACTTTAGCTTTGGTATTGTTAAGAAATATTTGTCTTTTTAAAACCAATCGTAAGTGGTAATATAAGGAACTGAAACTTTTGCTGATTTAAAAATTGACAATTGGGATTTGTCAAATCCATGTTTGTACCTTCACTCTTTTCCCAGACACAACACAAGGAGCCACTTTAAGGTTTGACTTTTGTAGTCCTACCAACTTTCAGACTCTTCTTTCTACACCTTTACAAAGGCTCATATCTCTGTTTTATGTTGAATGTAAACAAGAAGCAGTCAGAAGAAACATCTTGTACAAAGAGAAGAAGTGCAAACCAATTGAATAACACATTCTAGAATTACCTCAACTTGCACATTTCCTTCCCACAGTAAAGGGAATAGAGCCGAGTAGCTGCCGTTGAGATGGTCTACCACTTTTCCTGCCACACCTGCCTGCAGACTGGGACTGTGCAGCCGGGCCAGTAGGAAATCTCCTCCAGATTTCTTTGGCTTACCTTGGAAGTTATAAATATTTATTAAAACCTCCAGCTCATCTCCAACATGCCACTGCCCCCCTCCTCTCTTTGGGAGAACAGTGAAGGTGCTGTGCCGTGGATCACTGGAGTCATTCCAAGAAAAGTTTAGTGGTAGAGGTGGAGTTGAAGGCCAAGCAGCTAAGTTTTTTAGGAAGTCCAGCTCAACAGCTTCCTTTGAGGGCTGTTGATGGGTAGGCAGGGAGCTCTTCAGCTGGTCAGGTTTGACGGGAGCCGCCATGAAAACAGGGATTTGTTCATTCTGACTCTAGAAAAAAGGGTTGGAGAGTGTAAAAGTATTAGTTTGAATACTTTCATATACAAAATAATATGTTTAATTAACATTGGCAGCAACATTCATTGTTTTTCAATGAATAAAACTCTCTCCAAAATATACAAACTCTTATGCAACTTAGATAATGACATGCATGCACTGTGGTTCTGCACACCTATCCAGGCTCTCTGGCAGCAGGTTTGTGCCGATCTATCAGTCTGGCTTAAGGTTTCAATCATGGCTTCACCGTCACTTTGTGTGCTTGGTGACATGAGTGCCATCGATACAGAAGGAGGATTAGAATCTATCATTTTCATAACTCCTTGTATTGCTAAAAAAACAACTTTACTAAACTGGAAAAACAAGAAAAATACTAATGTAAATTACTACAGAAATCTGCTGTTTGATCATATCAGCTTGGAAAAAATGTCAGCCCAAAGTTCAAGTAAGTCTGAAAAAATTCAGTCTCTCTGGGGTCCCATAGCTAACTCCATGACTTTAGGGGGTGGGGGGCCGGGTCGTCGCTGCTCCTTATCTGTCTGCCGTGGTTTGGGGATGGTAGTCGGGGCCTTCTGGTGCCCGGTGGGGGCAGTGGGGACTGACCACTTGACCACCGGGGGACTGTCTACCAGCTGTCCCCAACTTACTCTCTTCTTCATATAATCACTTATTAGGGTGATGGGGGGAAGCAAGCAGCAGATGTCCTCTCAGCGCCTTTAACTGCATCTTAGACATTAAGGGCCCCTTGGTGGGGAGGGTGTTTCAACATCACTGTGAGTAATCCTTTTTTAGGACCCTACCTGCCACACATGCATTTCACAAGGAAGGTGGGACCTTGGTCCATCTGTCCCCTACCCCGTCCCTGGAGGGGGGTACCAGGCCCTCGGCAACGGCGGCCGTGTCCCTTTGGGTGTTGGCTTCCTGGGCCCGACAGCCCTCTCTCTATGCAAGGAGAGGGATCCCTGTGCTCTTTGGGAAGATTGCCGGGGATCACACCACATCTGAGCCTGAGGGCCTGTGTGTCCCTGTGGTGTGGGTTCTGGTCCTTGCCCTTCAGCGCTGGTCCTCGCCAAAATTCCAACTGCAGGTGAGCCTGGTCAGGCCATGTTTACAACACTCTTTGTGGACCCCCACTTCTCCTGGGAGTCCTCCTCCTGGGCGGGGGTGGCCTCTGCCTTGCTCTCTCCTGGACCAACCATTGAGCAGGTGGGTGGCTGCCTGTAGCGTGAGGCAGCTTCTTCTGGGACAGGGCCAAGAATTGGGCCCTCCTGGCATAGCGGGGGGGGGGGGGGGGCTGCTCCTCTGGTTGTGCTTGAGCTTGCACTCTCTGTCCCCCCTTGCCTTTCACTTTGGTTTTTACGCTAAACAGGCCACTCTCAGTTTGACGACGTTCTAGACACTTTCCTCCCACTTGTCCACTAGCTTGTGCTTTCCCCACAGGCGGACGTTGCGGACAAGGACACAATCTCCAATATCCAGACTTGATGTAGTTATTCTCTTGTCAAACCGGGCCTTGTTATTTGATGTATACTTGAGGGCGTGTTCTGAAGCAAGTTTGTAGCTCTCTTCTAGACATCATCAAAAGTCCTGAGATAGTCAGAGTGAGAGATGGATCTTGTTTTTTCTTTGTTTCTTTATTTTCTTTAGTTGAAGTTAAGCAATTACGGAGTTGTCCTGGCACCCATGGCAGAACTTATTAATAAGGTGTCTGTTGGCATCAATCTTTTTAACTCAGCCACTTTTCGCAGTTGCATTCAGTGCCACTTGGAGTCTATGCAAATAGGAGGATGGCTTTTGTCCATTGTTTTGAAAAGTGTCCATAAATTTGGCAAAAAGTTCATCGCCATCTTGAACAGTGCCGTAAGCAGAATTGAGAGTGTCCAGATAAATTGAAGGCAAGGCGTCTGTGCTCGGATGTTTAATGCAGTAAGTCCACTCCTGACAGCCATGTCTCATAATCCGCCTTATGCGCTGGTCTCTGCAGTCGTCCTGAAAACACCTTCAGTTTCTGTGGAAAAACACTTGCCTCGCTCTTTACTATGTGCTTCACCACATAGTGCTGGATTTTGGGGAGGTTGAAATATGGAGTGATGGTAGACTCTCTCTATGGGCTCAGTAGTATGTTGTCAAGATGTGGGACGTGGCTTACTTTTAGCCAAGAAAGGTGTAGTCTCCGGTAGTGGGACAATGGAGGCTGGTGGTTTTGTTGATGGCTTTGGTGTCGTAGCCTTGGGGTCTGCAGGCAGGCTCTTCTCCGGAGCAGCAGGGTGGATGTCAGCGACAGACCGTCCAATCTGAGCTATTGTAGAACTTAGTACATCAGTAAAGTCCATACCAAAGAGTTTTGCAACATTTTGTAGCTCAGTTAAATAAGACTGCATTTTACTTATGGCAACATATTCTACATAAACAGTGGACAACTCAGAAATGAAGAACTCAATGTATAAGGTAGAATCGGACGTAAATCAGCTATTGTTGTATCGCTGTTGTATTCAATAATAAGCGACCCGTCAAATTCTAAAACACGATTCAGATATTATGTCAGTTCTGTTAAAACTTCCACACTTCCATATTGTTTCAAAAATTCAATAACTTCTTCGGCGCCCATTGTTTTAGTGACTGATATGCCTTCAACTATTACACTATTTGGTATTTGAATCCCCAAATTCATAAACACAGTGAAAACACTTCTGACTCCCTCCTAGCTAGCTCACCACTTTTTAAAAAAATGTTAATAAACAAGACCTGAACTCACCAGTTCCCTCTTAAAACTACAACAGAGCTGATCAAGTGATGTCTTGACATACAGACAGAGGCACCTAAAAAGTTGAAACCATATCAGTCTCAGCAATAAGTATAAAATAAGGCAGTGTTTTTCAACCAGTGTGCCGCGGCACACTAGTGTGCCGTGGGAGATGGTCAAGTGTGCCGTGAGAAATTGCCCTCATTAACTGATCTAGAAACATTTACCATCTCCAGGAAATCAGCTCT
Source organism: Oryzias curvinotus (assembly GCA_023969325.1). Classification (NCBI taxonomy): domain Eukaryota; kingdom Metazoa; phylum Chordata; class Actinopteri; order Beloniformes; family Adrianichthyidae; genus Oryzias; species Oryzias curvinotus. The sequence continues at coordinate 22,302,069 of CM043722.1, read as the reverse complement.
TTGTTCATCCAAACAGGCCCTGATAAAAAACTGAGTAGTTAAAAATATAAAAGAACATAAATTTATTTTTTCTTTGTGATTATTAGATTCTATTAAAGACATTATGATAAGAATAACTGTGCTGCGATTTAGCTGCAGCTATAACTGTTACCGGAAAAATCCTGCACCTTTAACTGTCTCCACCAATCATTCTTCAAGGCTTGATCACATGTCATCAGTCTGACCAATCAGAAGTGGTTAAAGTCTTCACTTCCTTGTTCAAATTCTGCTCATAAGTCGCTCAGTTCTAACAAAAATACCAGCTAAAGCTCGTCTTTAGTGGTGTAGCTTTCCACAGAATCCGGTATCAGACCGTGGAAGAAGTGAACAAAACAATGAAGCTCAGAGAAGCTGGTCTTTCTGCGGTCGGCAGATTTACGGCACTACATCTCCCATGATGCATTGGGTTAGAACGACTGTCTTAGCGGACAATGAGCCTCTTCTCTTAACATCTTTAAACAACGAACACACATCAAACAGTTTTTGAATCTTTTAACTTAACTTTTAATACATCGTTTAGAAAAAAACCCACTGCAGCGTCCAGCTTTTTCTGCCACAATTATCACAAAAATGCCTGTGAGATGGCAGAGGGGCTGTAGATCAACACAGATTATGAGCTTTTCCTTTTCTTGGATGCTGGTGTGCCGCGGGATTTTTGTTAAGGTTAAAGTGTGCCGTGGCTCAAAAAAGGTTGAAAAACACTGAAATAAGGTTTGGAACGGCAAAGAAAAAAGTGTACCTTAGTAGCTGCCCCGATTAGCTTCCCCAGACGCACACACGGCAGTCTGAACTGCGCCATTTTAAAAGAGGCAGAGCCATGAGGGTCCAGCGGGAACTCTCAGGATTTTGCAAGTATCGCGATTGCAGGTACTTCAACAGCAGAATGAACAGAGGGAAAACAGGAGAAATGGAAGACAGCCAAAAATTACCCAGGTTACAAGCTGGTGCCAAAAAGCTTTACATACAATCATGTACCTCAACATAACTACAGTTCACACACATATGCAAGCGAACAAACACAAGTAAAGCATATCAAGCTGTCACACATACTATTTGTGCAAAGGTGAGCTCACACCTGTGCTCTAGTGGGTGTTTATGTTCTGCTGAGGTGGATGATAGAAAAAGAGGGAGAGTGCCCAGACGTCCCCACAACAAGACCCCTGCCGAAGCGGTAACAGTACCCAGGGCCCCCTGACACCGGCATAGTATGGCAGATAGACGGAGTTCGCCCATCAGGCAGTCCAGCCAGATATCGAAACCAGGGCTAGCAGGACCACCCCACGGCCCCCAATACCAAAGCAGAGGGTGGCATAGGAGCACGGAGATCGCAAGCCTCAGCCCAGCTAGGAGGATAGCCCTCAGCCCCACCATTGAGCCCAGCATGGGACCCCACCTCCGGACAACTCCCTCATTACCAGACGAGCCACTCACCACCACCCAGGAGTTCTTGGCATCCCCCCTCCCCAACTCCAGGCATGAGCCAGGGCCCCCCAAGGGAGACCTGCAACATGCTCCAGGCAACCACCCTCCCACTCCAAGGGATGTCAGGAAAGAGCAAGGCAGGGGCCGCCCACCTCCGCCCTTAAGCAAGTTCGGGTTCCAGAGGAGCGTAGTAAACATTTCCCGACCAGACTCTCCCACAGTAGGAATGTTGAAGGGGGCCACCACTCGAGGCCAAGTACCAAAACTTGCACCACCAGGACATGGACATCCCCTGGCTTAGATGTAATATCATCTCCGGTTCACCGTCCCACCAGAGAACTTAAGGATCCCTTTCCCTATGTGGAAAAGGGCCTAGCCGGCCCAGGAAACCAGAACCCAAGGGACACGGCCCCCCACTTGCCAAGGGCCTGGTTCCCCCCACAGGAGGTGGGGTAGGGGACATATTATCTCTCATAGGTCCCACCTTCCTTGTCTAATGTATGTGTTGCTAGCTTGTTTGTGTGTGTGTGTGATGGAGTGCATATTGCTGAGGCGTAAGGTGTGTCTAATAAAGGGTGCAGTTAAAATTGGTGGGTGGGGCACTGAAAGGTCTTACTGGCAGTGATGTCCAAGCAGATGTCTAAGGCGCTATTAAAACCGAGAGGGGAGGGGGTCAATTTCATGTGGCAACCATGAGAGGGGGGCTACTGCCAAGTAGCTCCTACCTGAAGTGCATTGTAGAATCACCCCTTCATCACCCTAATAAGTGGTTGTAAGAGAAAGGAGAGTAGGTTGGGGACAGCTGGCAGACTGACCCTCGATTGGTGAGGCAACCGTCTCCCAGCCCCCCCAATTTTGGGCCCCAGTCTCCCTAACCCAGAGGCACCATCCCAAGGAGAGCCGTTTCCCCAGGCCTAACACTCCCCACCCCGCACAAAGCGAGAGGAGCCAAGAGATAGCCAGCCCAGGGGCAAGCCCAGACCCCTGCTCCCAGGGCGCCCCTGCGAGAGCGCTAGTAGGGTCTCCCAGGTCCTGGCCGACGACTCAGACAAAGAGCGGTTTAGAAGCCTCTGATGTGAAGAAAAATCAAGGACCAATTACGTTGCCTGAATTGGGGTCTACACCCTCTTTACACCCTCTTTAGGGTGCTGGAGGGATTGTGGGAGTTTGCTCATCCAGTCCATATGTGTTTTATGAATTTGGAGAAGGCATTTGACCACGTCCCCCACTACTGGTATCCTGTGGAGCAGGGGTCACCAACCCTGTGCCCGCGGGCGCCAGAGCACTCCTTGTGGCGCCCGCAGGGAATACACCCAAAAAAACTTTTTTTTTTTTTTTTATTGAAGCAAATATTCAACAAACAATCACGGCATGTCTGTCAATGACAACAATATCAATTCTGAGATAAAGGTAGACAAAAAATAAAAATAAGGAAACAAATGTAGCTTAAAAATTAATCAATAAAAATAAGGGTCTATTACAAAAGTTAAAATAAATCAAATAAATTACACAATGTCTGTGCATTCTTATGATTCATGTAATGTAAAGATTTAGAGATTAGGTTGAGACGGTTGAGTAATCTATTAATGCAAGGTTTACCTTTAAGAATTCACAAGTATGAATTAATGCTTTACAATCAATACATTAATCAGAAAGTCCAGATTTTTGTCAATTAATTGTAATGGAATTTTATTGTATTCCAATTTAAAGGGTTAATGATGATATTTTGGGATTGGAGCCAATTATGAAAAGAAGACCAAAACTCTTTTACATGAAAACATTCAAAGAAAAGATGTTCCACAGTTTCTACATTATTTCCACTAAAGACACAAAAATCACTATCCCAGTTAAAGCCAGAACGTAAAAAATGTTTGGAAGGGTAAATATCATTTAACGGGAATGCTCCAAAAATAGCACTGCTCATATAGCAAATCAATATATTGTGGCGATCTGGGGGTTAGCCCCGCCTTCAGCTTTGAACACTCATGGGAAGTGGGGAATCTTGGTTGTGTTAAATCGCTCACCATAAGTGAGGAAGCTGTGAGTAGAAGTGAGGTTAATGCTGTTTGGATGGTGGTGGGTGTGTACAAAATAAACGGACTGATGATTGTCCGCTAACTTATGTGAGAGTCGTTCTTGACAAACCGGTGCTGTGCTTTGCATGGGGCACGGGGAGCAGATTCAGACATGTCCAGTGGGGCCGCCACCAAGTAAAAAGATAGTGCAGGGGTGTCCAATTCCAGGCCTAAAGGGCCTGTGTCCTACATGTTTTCCATTTAACTTGGCCTTGAAGATCCTTATTGGCTAAATACACCTGATCCAGGTAATCAACACAGGATCAAAGACACACACAGGACATCACACACAGGACCAGAGACACACTCAGGACCAAAGACACACTCAGGACCAAAGACACACACACAGGACCAGAGACACACACACAGGACCAGAGACAAACACACAGGACCAGAGACACACACAGGACCAAAGACACACACACAGGACTAAAGACACAAACACAGGACCAGAGACACACACAGGACCAAAGACACAAACACAGGACCAGAGACACACACAAGACCAGAGACACACACAGGACCAAGGACTCACACAGGACCAAAGACACACACAGGACCAAGGACACACACAGGACCAAAGACTCACACACAGGACCAAGGACTCACACAGGACCAGAGACACACACAGGAACAGAGACACAAACACAGGACCAGAGACACACACAGGAACAGAGACACACACAGGACCAGAGAGACACACAGGTCCAAAGACATACACAGAACCTAAGACACACACAGGACAAGAGACACACACAGGACCAAAGGCACAAACACAGGACCAAAGACACAAATACAGGACCAGAGACACACACAGGACCAAAGACACACACAGAACCAAAGACACACACAGAACCTAAGACACACACAGGACCAGAGACACACACAGGACCAAAGACACAAACACAGGACCAGAGACACACACAGAACCTAAGACACACACAGGACCAAAGACACACACAGGACCAAAAAAAACACAGGTCCAAAGACACACACAGAACCTAAGACACACACAGGACCAAAGACACACACAGGACCAAAGACACACCCACAGGACAAGAGACACACACAGGACCAAAGACACACACAGGTCCAAAGACACACACAGAACCTAAGACACACACAGGACCAAAGACACACACAGGACCAAAGAAACAAACACAGGACCAGAGACACACCCAGGAACAAAGACACAAACACAGGACCAAAGACACAAACACAGGATCAGAGACACACACAGGACCAAAGACACACACAGGTCCAAAGACACACACAGGACCAGAGACACACACAGGAACAAAGACACACTTAGGTCCAAAGACACACACAGGACCAGAGACACACACAGGACCAAAGACACAAACACAGGACCAGAGACACACACAGGACCAAAGACACACACAGGTCCAAAGACACACACAGAACCTAAGACACACACAGGTCCAAAGACACACACAGAACCTAAGACACACACAGGACCAAAGACACACACAGGACCAAAGACACACCCACAGGACCAGAGACACACACAGGACCAAAGGGGGGTTGAGGTGCAACGCAAGACAGATTCACCGCGGACCGGGGGGGGGGGGGGGGGGTATTTTCTCTTTAGTAATGATAATAACAATAATAATTATAATTTTCCCCTTGTCAAAGCAACTTTCTAAAGAAGTTTGTTTTTTGCTCATTTTGGTTGTTTGGGTTTCATTTTAGTGGGGTTTATCACCTGATGTTTGGTGTCGCGACTTTGACGTGCGTTAAGTGTGACAGATGTAACAAAGTGAATCCGGTCACTTTTCAAAATAAAACGTTTTTTTCGGAAAAAAAAACAATAAAATGGATATTATTTTTTCTTTCTGTGCGTCCCGGTGCCAAAATTTCCCGCGGCCCGGTACCGGTCCGCGGCCCGGTGGTTGGGGACCACTGCTCTAGGGGGTTTGGGGTCCAGAGGGCCTTACTGAGGCTGTCAGGTCTCTGTGTGACTAGAGCAAGAGCTTGGTTCACATAGTCTAGAGTAAGTCAGACCTGTTCCCGGTGCATATTTGACTCCGGCAGGGCTGCCCTTTATCACTGGCTCTGTTCATAAGTTTTATGGACAGAATTTCCAGGCGCAGCCAGGGACCAGAGAAGGTTTGGGGACCACAGAATTTCCTCTCTGCTCTTTGCAAATGATGTTGTCCTGTTGGCTTCATCAAGTCAGGACCTTCAGCATGCATTGGGGTGGTTTGTGGCCGAGAGTGAAGTGGCTGGGATGAAGCTCAGCACCGTTAAATCTGAGTCTTTTTCATGAGTGAGGGAAGACCGGAGCGTGAGATTGACTGGCGGATCGGAGCAGCGTCCGTAGTTATGCGGTTGCTGTAACGGTCCGTTGTGGTGAAGAGAGAGCTGAGCCAAACAGCAAAGCTGTCAATTTACTAGTCGATCTTCGTTCCAATACTCACCTATGGTCATGAGCTCTGAGTCATGACCGAAAGAACGAATACAACGAATATAAGCGGCTGAACTGAGCTTCCTCCACAGGGTGGCTGTCTCTCCCTTAGAGACAGGGTGAGAAGCTCAGTTACCCATGGAGAGCTTGGAGTAGAACTGCTTCTCCTCCACATCGAGAGAAGCCAGTTAAGGTGGTTCGGGCATCTAGTCTGGATGCCCCCTGGACGCTCCCTGGAGAGGTGTTCCGGGCATTTCCCACTGGGCGGAGTGGGAAAGACCCAGGACACACTGGAGAGACTATAACCGCAGTTACATGTGCAGAATATCTTGATTGGATCAAAGATCGGATTAGAATTCAACCGTACATACATGGGCCCAGAAAAACCTTTTTTGATTATAACAAGCATCTAAATAATTTGAGCATGCACACTTCTCTTTAAAATACCGGAAGAGGTAATGAGTCCCGCTGTATTCAAGCTGAGCTGCCACATACATAAATATGTCAGCTCTTGCCGGTCGTCTCTCGGCGCAGCGGGGCTCTCGCCTTATCAGCGGCGGGCTTGCCGTCTCTTGGCTGCCTGGCCGCCCTGGGAGGGGGGGCGCCTACTGCGGCCGGCTGGGGGGGCGGTCGCTCGGGGGAGCCTCTCCCCCGGTTGTGCCCATCCGCCTGCTCCTCCCCGTCCTCACCAAAACAAATGTTGCACACAGGCACATAGAGCTCCGGGAACTGGATGGGTGGGTTATGCTGGCGGGGCTCACTGGGGGGGTAACTCTCTGGGGCGCTCTGTTGGCGCCCGCCCTCCACCATGCTTTTTACTTGCATATTAGACACCCTTATTCATCTAGGGCCTTGTGGGGAGGGTCTGGTGGAGGGGGGCACGGTGAAATATCCGTGCTCATCTTTCACTGACCCCCCCACAATTTTAACTCCCACTTTAGACACACACACTGCATGTTAGCAGCACATACACAGCAAATACACTCCACCCACAGAGGATTCCCGGAGTGGGGGTTCTGCGGTTTAGCAGCGGTGGGGACCCCACACTGGAGACCTCCTTTTTTTACCTGCAGCACACACACAGCACTGCCACACCTCCATATATGGGTGGGGTCGGGGGGGGGGGGGGGGGCGGCCGGTCTTCACCCGCCTGGTCCTCTCAGGGCGGCCAGGCTTATGGGTATCATGTCGGCTGCGGTGATGGTCGGGCGTACGGCGCTGGGGGTCGGTCGGCGGGGGGGGCTTACTGCGTGGCGGCGGGGGGTGGGGAGGTAACCAGATGATTGTGAGTATGTGTGCGTGAGTGCATGGGTGAACGGACCTGGGGGCTGGCTCACTGGAACCCTCTGGGGCTTTCCCTTCCCATCACAGAGGGGGTAGGGCACTTTAAGGGTAAGGGAGGGGGGGGGGATTGTAGTGGGTAGGGTTATGGGGGGTGGCTGTGGGTGCGTGGCGATCTCTGGGTTGCTCGGGTCGCGTGCCGCGGCTAGCTCGCGGACACGGGGCACCGGTCGGGTGGTGGGCGGCTCTCGGGTTCTGGGGCCCTGGCTTCGTCCTTGGCCCTTGTCTCGGCGTCCGGCGCCCGGCGGCCCCCATGGCTGCCGCCTGGTACGGCTAAGCGCTCCTGTCCTGTGGCCTGGGGGCCGGACACCGGGTTCGCTTATGCCTCTGGGCGTAGTGGGGGCCCCTGTAGGGGGGCTTTCTCTGCGCCTGGCTGGTCGGGTGGGCGGTCCCCGCCTCCCCCCCTCCCGGGCTGCTTGGGTCCGGTGTTGGGGGGGGCGCTGGCCTTGGGGGGCCTCTCCTCCCCTTTCCTGGTCTGGCTGCTCTGGCTGGGTAGGATCTGGTTCCCCACAACACAAGGTTCACTTCGGCAGCATGCATGTATCTCCACCCCCACGTGCACGTGCACACTGCTCCCTGTCTGCTTCATCCCTCCTTCTGACCTACAGTGTATTGATGGACAGATATTTTCCACTCATCTTCGTGTCAGATTTTTACCCATGATGAAATATTTGTCTTTCCAGCAGATCTGGTATAATTGTTACAGCTTAAAAGAATAACTGATCCAAATCAGTGCTTGTATCCCCCCTTTTTTCACCTTTCTTCCCTTTACTCTCTTCCACCCCCCCCCCACCCCCCCCGACACACATTTTCCCTCTTCCTCCCCACACACACTAAATATAACAAATAAAGAAATAAATAATTCAACAAAAAGGGGTTAATTCAGATCTACACTCTGGCTTCTAAAGTTCTACAACCTCTTTTTGTGATAGTAAAACCTGTCCAACACAAAAGGCCTGCAGCTCTAATCTGTTTGCTAAGTTGTTGGACAGAACAAGTGAAAAAAAAATAAATAAAAATAAATAAATAAATATGTCAGCTCTGTAATATATGAGATGATCTTTTAAACGTGCTTTATTATTGTTATAGTTATTATAAAGCGCCTGTTTGCTCATCATTTTATTTTTAATCCGTGGGGTCAGTGCTTTTTTTGTTGCAGACGTCATGCTCCTGTACAGTGACTGGGGGTGTGCTGGGGCCGGTGGGGGTTGGGGGTGGATCTGGGGTGGAGGGGTGGTGTTGGGTGGTTTCATGGCGAGCAAAGAAGCAGTTAAGCTCATCTGTCCGTGTAGCATCTGGAGCTGCTGAGGACACATCACAGCCCCTGAAGTTGGTGATGTCTTGGATGCCAAACTTCTCGTGGATTGTTGCTGGATATTTGAGCCTCTAAACGCATCTTGTAGTCTGCCTTGGCTGCTTTTATTCCTCTTTTCAAGTCAGCTCGGGCAGCACTGTATAGTGCTCCGTCCCCTGACCTGAAGGCAGCGTCTCGAGCTCTGAGGAGGGATCGGACTTGGCTGGTCATCCAGGGTGTTTGGTTTGGAAAAACCCTGATGGTTTTGTCCACAGTCACATTCCCAATGCAGAACTGTATGTAGTCCATCACTGTTCCTGTGAGTGTCTCCAGCTCCTGATGGTGGAATAAGTCCCAGTTTGTCTGCAGGAAGCAGTCCTGCACCATGGGAAGGGCATCCTTAGGTCAGGTTGTGATGGTCTTTGTGGTGGGCCTGGATCGGCATATAAGGGGGTGTAGGCTGGGAAAAGCAGGAGGGAAAGGTGGTCTGACTGCCCGAGGTGGGGGAGGGGGGTGGCTCTGCATGCATGCTTGATGTTCGTGTAGGCATGATCCAGGGTGTTCTCCCCCCTTGTAGAACACTTCACATGCTGGTAGAACTTCGGGAGAACAGTCTTTAAGTTGGCCTTATTAAAGTCTCCTGCTACAATGTGAACGGCTTGTTGGCGTTCAGCAGGAGAGAGAGTGCTGTGTTTACGTTGGCATCCGGCAGGATGTACAGCTCTCTTGGAAGAAAAAAAGGCCGACATCTAACAGACATGAGCTCCACGTCTGGGGAGCAGTACTGATCGATGTTCTTTCCGTTGTTGCACCGGTTTTCGTGCACGTAAACACAGTGTCCCCCCCCCCCTCTGCTCTTACCGGAGACCTTTGTTCTGTCCCCGCGCAGCAGAGTGCGGCCTTCGAGTTGCACGCTAGCGTCGGGAATGTCTGGGTGAAGCGAAGTTTCTGTGACGATGAGCGCACAACAGTTGTTGACATGGTAATTCCCAACCAGCTGTAGTTTCAAGTTGTCCATTTTATGAACCAGCGATCTGGCATTTGAGAGGATAAGGCTCGGTAGAGGTGGCTTGTGTGGTTGTTTCTGTAGTCTTAGCACAACGCCAGACCTGCAGCCTCGCTTCTGTTTTCTCTCCCTCCTCCGCCTGCGTCATCTGCCAGTACCGACAACAATCCAAGGTGAGCCCGGGGGTCTCGCTATGTAGCTCAGGATGTTGTGCTCGTGGTGGAAATTGCTGGAAACAGCGGTTTGATGTTGGTTTCCAATGTCCAAGAGCGTCTGACGAGTGTAGTGGGAGTTAGCAGTACCCAAAAATAAAAATAAAAGCGAGAATGTATAGAAAGGGAATAAAGAAATTATAGAAAAGGAAGCACTGAATGGGGAGCCGAGGGGCGCTGCACCTATGCGCGCCGCCATCTCCTTTATGTCCTCCACATTACCTTTTCCTAAATTTTACCTGATAAAAAGTTTTTGCTAACGTTTACATTTAGTGTGTTCTTTACCTCAAGCCACTGCTTTCTGTAGAACAGGATGGTCAAAACCCACACAGCCAAAAACAGAAAGATGGATCCATGTGTTAGTGACAACATTCTGACAGGTTTGCTCTTCATGATCAACCAATCAGCCAAATCAACAGGTTCTGGAACAAAATATGAAAAACAAAAAAGTGATGTAATCATTATCAGTGTAGTTGAAGAGAGTGGATACTCAACTCTATTACCTATGCTCAATGGAGTAACAGTCTATGGATTTTCCCTTAGGGTTTTTTCAGACTGAGCACATTTCATTTGCTTAATGTGAACCAGAGTTCATTTCCCCTGATAATCTGGAATACATTTTCAGTCTGAATACACCCAAACAAACCCTGGACTGGGACCAGGAACCACTCTCGGACCCATCTTTTAAAGTGGTCTCAGTACGTTTCCAATTAGACTGAGCTTCGATTTGCTCTAGTTTCCTCAGTCTGAAATGCTCAGAATGGAATAACTGAACCAAAAAGGCCACCGTAGCCAGGCATTATGCGATCCTACGAGTAGGAACATAATAACCATAAATGTGGATAAACATGGAGCAGCAACAAGAGACAGCAACTCACTGAAATGTGCCTCTCACACTGTTTTCCAGACAATCTATATGTCATAAACCAGTGTTTTTCAACCCTTTTTGAGCCACGGCACACTTCAACCTTGAAAACATTCTGCGAAACACCAGCATTTAAAAAAAATTTAAAAGAAAGGGGAAACTCATAGTCTGTATTGATGTACAGTCCCTCTGCAATCTCACGTGCATTTTTGTGATAATTGTGTCAGAAGCGGTTTTGCTTTGTTTGCATTGCAAGTCATAGCACAAAGGTTTAAGGAGTCTCCAACAACTCTAAGCACTATCTATTTGCCAAAACTGCTAAGATCACATGTTTACTGGAATGTTTTAATCTTTTAGCCTTCTTTATGCTTGAAAGATTTCCTACCTCCTTGATCGTATTGACATGTTTGCAAAATCACTGATGTCTTCCAACCTCTTTCCATCTTGCAGCATTTTTCTGGTTTAACCACCTTCATTGACTAAGAGTTAAATCCATCTACATGCAATGTATCATCCAGTATAACTAACTTCCTGTTCAACTATCTCAGGAACAGCTCATACCTGAGGGGTTTAGTCAAGGGTTTACTGGAAAATTAGAAGACCTGCTTCAAACCTCAGTGGTGAAAAATATATATTTATAATTCAACACATCATCTGAAACACACACAAAGACTTTCATATTAGAAACCAAATGGATTAAAGTGATCTTGACCGAACTTTTTTTGCTTCTGAACCACCATACACCAGGTGGTAAAAAACAAAACAAAACCCAAATGAACAGAAAACATTTCTTCCTATCATTCTTTTTGGCCTCTGACTTTTCTGTCGTGTTCGGGTCAAATCTGACAGATTTACTATCTAAATCACTGAGAAATATTGTGTTTTACATCTGATTGTATCAAAAGCTTTATGATATCCTTCACACACACCAGCCCCAGCCGCTTCATCTTAAAGGATTTTTCCACTGATAAGCTGCAATACATCAGTTCAGGTATTATAAATTAATGCTCACACAATATTTCTTGAGGCTCCAATAAAACAAAGCAATACCTCAATAAAATCCCTTAATCCTTTATTATCTTCAAGGAGTTATATATTAACCCTGCAATGTATTGAAGAAGATCGTCAACATCGTGGAATTTTGATCTCTAAAGCTGCATCACAAACCTTAATTTGTGGAATTTCATAGTGAATGGAAACACAGCTAGTATCTAGTCAAGGTAAGGGTTGCTGTAACGGATGACATAAATATATATTTGGAAAAGATTGACCTTTTTGATGCAGATGCATCTTTGCCAAGGTGAGATAGATCAAAGACAATTAAAATTAAGAAGCTGTCTGACTGGTAGAGTAAAAGTGCAATCAGTGACATCTATAAAATCTAGATGACTTTACGCTTTAAATCCAGGAAATCTCCAGCTTATAGAACAAACATATTATTTAAATGTATCAAATTCAAACTCAGAGTTGACCAAAAATAAGAAAATACATTAAATTGAAGACAATTAAAACATATGCTCTGTTTTTAAGGAACAGCACCGTCTCTCTTGAAAGTAAAAATTACTCAATAATGATCTTTTCTCAGTCTTACCGTAGGAATTGGTTAAGAATATTCAGCCTCAACTGTGCTGACAATAGTTTTCTTCTTAGCAGATGTTGCTGTTAAACCCAAATGAGCCTCAAGCTTTACTTCGCCTTGCCCTGTTATCAGTTTCCTGAACGTTGTTGAGGTGGGTGGAGTAACATCTGGTTATCCGTTCACATATACAGTGCACAGTGCTGCACTCTGCACTCACACACCTGGACAATAACAACACATGTGTTAGGATGTTGTTTGTTGACTTCAGTTCAGCATTTAAAGGCAAGGCACTGCAGAAGGTGGTGAAAACTTCCCAGCGGATCACAGGGACATCACTTCCTGCTCTTGAGGACATCCAGAGGAAACGCTGTCTACGTCGAGCTCGCAGCATTCTCAAGGACTCCTCTCACCCTGACCACGGACTGTTTAACCTCCTCCCCTCCGGGAGGCGTTTCAGGAGTCTCCGGACAAGGACCACAAGATTCAGGAACAGCTTTTTCCCTAAAGCTGTCTCCTTGCTGAACTCTTCCCTCTGACACCCCTAAAACACCCCCCACACCACCATAGACTCCTCCCCCTCTTCAACACTCTGAATTATTTATTTATTCACAAGAAAAACAGTAACTTGTTATTACTTGCACTACTGTCTGTTCATCCAGGAACACTGTATAATCCATCTGCACATTGTAATATTTTCTTTGCACTTTACTGTCCATTGCAATACTGTAAATTATGTTTCTTAGTTCTGCCTATAGTGTTCATACACTTTTACATAGCCCATCTGAATAGTATGTTCATAGTACACCTATCTGTATATCGTGCTTATAGTATTTAATATCTGTAAATTATGTCCATAATACTTACCTGTATAGTTATTGTACATATTATAGACCTTTATTCTGTACTTACTGCTTATTGCACTTCTGGTTAGATGCTAACTGCATTTCGTTGCCTTGTACCTACATGTGCAGTGACAATAAAGTTGAATCTAATCTAATCTAATATGATGCAGTCCCGGTGGGCCGGGGTGTGGTTTTTATATTTGTGTTTCATTTTTGGCTCCGTGTTCATGAATGTCCTCCTGTGAGCGGAAATTTGGAGGACAATAAACTCACAGACGTCATAGCAGACAGGCAACAGGTGCTCCCCTGTGGAAGCATATCTGTCTCATAAATCAAAAGAAAAGTCAACACCAGAAATGCTTTTTTATTTTCCCAATAAAGCTGCGTTTGTTGACTCAAAAATAGAATGAAAAATCAATCTGCCAAAAGGCCTTTATTTTTCTTCTTCAACAACGCTCATTCTGTCACTTAATTAAAATGATAAAGAAAATGGTATTTGACATTTCATTTTCAAAAAGTTATTTAGCAAATGTGTAGCAAAATTCAGTTAGAAATATCTAATTTGACATTTAAAATGGATTAACAAAAATGCTTTTTCATTTTCGATCATCCAACTTTGCTCATTCTGTTACGTCATTAAAGCAATGAGGAAAAGAGGGGATTACATTTTTGTCCACAACGAACATGCACATATATGCACAAAAACTGTTGCATAATTAATTTCCAGTCAGCAGGGGGGGGCGGAGCGATGATGTCAAACAATCATGTGCCCCCTACGGGATCGCCACTGACTGTCTTTTTAGAACTTTCTATCCCATAACAGACTCTGGTCTGCATTCACAGCAGCAGACACGCTGCAGACACCGAGCTTCTCACCCTATCTCTAAGGGAGCGTCCAGCCACCCTACGGAGGAAGCTCATTTCAGCCGCTTGTATTCGGGACCTCGTTCTTTCGGTCATGACCCATAGCTCATGACCATAGGTGAGTACTGGAACGTAGATCCATAGAAATTGAGAGCTTTGCTTTTCGGCTCAGCTCTCTCTTCACCACGACGGACTGATAGAGCGACCGCATAACTACGCTCCGATCCGCCTGTCAATCTCACGCTCCGATCTTCCCTCACTCGTGAACAAGACCCCAAGGTATTTAAACTCCTCCACCTGGGGCAAGGACACTCCACCCACCGAGAGATGGCAAACTACCTTTCTCCGGTCAAGGACCATGGCCTCAGATTTAGCGGTGCTGACCCTCATCCCAGCCGCTTCACACTCAGCCGCAAACCGCCCCAATGCACGCTGGAGGTCCCAGTTCGATGAAGCCAACAGGACAACATCATCTGCAAAAAGCAGAGAGGAAATCCTGTGGTCCCCAAACCAGATCTCTTCTGGCCCCTGGCTGCGTCTAAAATTCTGTCCATAAAAACTATGAACAGAACCGGTGATAAAGGGCAGCCCTGCTGGAGTCCAACGTGGACTGGGAACAGGTCTGACTTTCTGCCGGCTATGCGAACCAAGCTCCTACTCCGGTCATACAGAGACCGGACAGCCCTCAGTAAGGCTCCATGGACCCCATACTCCCAGAGCACCCCGCACAGGATGCAACGGGGGACGCGGTCGAACGCCTTCTCCAAATCCACAAAACACATATGGACTGGATGAGCGAACTCCCACAATCCCTCCAGCACCCTAGATAGGGTATAGAGCTGGTCCACTGTTCCATGACCAGGACGAAAACCGCACTGTTGTTCCTGAATCTGAGGTTCGACTATCGGACGGACTCTCCTCTCCAGTACCCTGGCATAGACTTTCCCAGGGAGGCTGAGGAGTGTAATTCCCCAATGGTTGGAACACACCCTCCGGTCCCCCTTCTTAAAGAGGGGAACCACCACCCTTGTCTGCCAGTCCACTCGTACGGTTCCCGACCACCACGCGATGCTGCAGAGACTTGTCAGCCAAGACACTCCCACAGCATCCAGAGACTTGAGGTGCTCAGGACGGACTTCATCCACCCCCGGGGCCCTGCCACCGAGGAGCTCGTTGACTACCTCAGTGACTTCAGCCCGGGTAATAGACAGCCCCACCCCAAAGTCCTCACTCTCCGCTTCTTCAAAAGAAGGCGTGTCAGTGGGATTGAGGAGATCCTCGAAGTACTCCTTCCACCGCCCGACAATGTCCCCAGTCGAAGTTAACAGCTCCCCACCTGCACTGAAAACGGTGCCTGTGGAGAACTGCTTTCCCCTCCTGAGTCGTTGGATGGTTTGCCAGAATTTCTTCGAGGCCAACCGATAGTCCTTCTCCATGGCCTCACCGAACTCCTCCCAGGACCGAGTTTTCGCCTCCGCAACAGTCCGGGCCGCATCTCGCTTAGACTGCCGGTACCTGTCAGCTGCCTCTGGAGTCCCACAGGCCAGCCAGGCCTGGTAGGACTCCTTCTTCAGCTTGACGGCATCCCTTACTTCCGGTGTCCACCACCGGGTTCGGGGGTTACCACCGCGACAGGCACCAGAGACCTTGCGACCACAGCTCCGAGCAGCAGCAGAGACAATGGAGGTGGAAAACATGGTCCATTCGGACTCAATGTCCCCAACCTCCCTCGGTACCTGTTTGAAGTTCTCCCGGATGTTGGAGTTAAAGACTTCCCTGACGGAGGGCTCAGCCAGACGTTCCCAGCAGACCCTCACAGTACGTTTGGGTCTTCCAAGTCTTTCCGGCCTCCTTCCCCGCCAGCGGATCCAACTCACCACCAGGTAGTGATCGGTGGACAGCTCTGCCCCTCTCTTCACCCGAGTGTCCAAGACACAGGGCCGAAGGTCGCCTGAAACAACTACAAAGTCGATCATTGACCTCCTGCCTAGGGTGTCCTGATGCCAGGTGTATTGATGGACACCCTTGTGCTCGAACATGGTGTTCGTTATGGACAAACTATGACGAGCACAGAAGTCCAATAACAAAACACCACTCGGGTTCAGATCAGGGGGGGCGTTCCTACCAATAACACCCCTCCAGGTGCCACTGTCATTGCCCACATGGGCATTGAAGTCCCCCAGGAAGACAATGGATTCCCCCGTTGGGGCACTTTCCAGTACCCCTTCGAGAGACACCAAGAAGGCCTGGTACTCCGAACTGCTGTTCGGCCCGTAAGCCGAATCCACAGTTAGAGACCTGTCCCCCACCCGGAGGCGGAGGGACATGACCCTCTCGTCCCCCGGGGTGAACTCCAACACTTGGCGGCTGAGCTGGGGGCTCACGAGTAAGCCCACGCCAGCCCGCCGCCTCTCATCTTGGGCAACTCCAGAGTGGTAGAGAGTCCAACCCCTCTCTAAGGACTGAGTTTCAGAGCCCAGGCTATGTGTGGAGGTGAGCCCGACTATATCTAGACAGTATCTCTCAACCTCTCGCCCCAGCTCAGGCTCCTTCCCTCCCAGAGAGGTGACATTCCATGTCCCAAAAGCCAGGTTCCATGATTGGGGTTTGGGCCGCCGAGGCACCCGCCCTTGACTGCCACCCAAACCACATTGCACCGGCCCCTTTTGAGGTCTCCTACGGGTGGTGGGCCAATGGGAGAGTGGTCCCACGTTGCTCCTTTGGGCTGTGCCCGACCGGGGCCCGTGGGAAGAGCCCTGGCCACCAGGCGCTCGCCTGCGAGCCCAGACAATGGGCCTGGCTCCAGAGCGGAGCCCCAGAGACGCCAATCCGGGCGACGTAATCGGTTCCTTGTTCTTTCTTATCATCAAGGGGTTCTGAACCACTCTTTGTCTGGCTCGTCACCCAGGACCTGTCTGCCATGGGAGACCCTACGAGGGGCTTAAGCCCCAGACAGCTTAGCTCCTGGGATCACCCTGTGGAAGCATATCTGTCTCATAAATCAAAAGAAAAGTCAACACCAGCAATGCTTTTTTATTTTCACAATAAAGCTGCGTTCGTTGACTCAAAAATAGAATGAAAAATCAATCTGCCAAAAGGCTTTTTATTTTTCTTCTTCAACACCGCTCTTTCTGTCATTTGATGGCAGCTTTGTCACACTAAACTTAAACTGATGTGAGCAAAATGAAAGACAGGAAAAAAAGCGAGATGAGACAAAACACATGCAAAATCATTTGTTTTGCAAATGCAAAAATATTTTTTGAAAGCAAAACAAAAAAATTGAAGGCAAAACAAAGTTTTTGAAAGGAAAAGAAAATTTGAAAGCAAATATTTAATATTTTCATTTGCAACTTAGAAAGTTTTGCGTGCAACGTGGTGGCATAAATTAAAGTTTGATTTGTTTTGAAATTGTTTATTTCAAGCAATCAAATAGGAATAATACACAAAAACAATACAATCATCATTTATACATTCATACAGTAACTAATCAAACAAGGATAATTAGACATATTAATAAATATTGCTTGAAAGGGAGTGGAAGGAAGCGAACTTATATAATTCCACCCCTGTTCTACCGTAACCGTTTTATTACATGATTTATCAATATCCGGTTCCTAGTTTTTATCAGACAAAATTAAGAATCCTGAAATATCAATAAAGCACATGACAAAGATGAATTACTTAAATTATTATGTAACAATTAACTATTTAAGAAATCAACATGGCAAATGCAGATCAGTCATCCAAAATATATACAGATTATGTTACCTATAAAAATCATGTATATAATTAAAAAAAAAAAATACTATATCAGTAAAAAACAGCTAAGGTTCCCTCAGCACATTGTAAGAACAACTCTCCAGCCAGACATGATATTAATCTCTGAGATTTCAAAACATGCTGGAACTCACGGTGCCCTGGGAAGAGCGTATGGAGGAAGCAAACGAAAGGAAAGTACCAGGAAGTGGTTGAGGGGTGCAGGGAAAGAGGCTGGAAAACCTTCTATGAGCCTGTAGAAGTTGGCTGTAGAGGCTTCGCGGGACGTTCTCTTTATAAAGTCCTCTGCTGATTAGGCATCACAGGGGCAGCCAAAAAGAGGGCCATTCAATCTGTGGGCGAAGCCGAAGAGAAGGCTACGTGGTGGCTGTGGATTAAGAGGGCTGATCCATGAACTGCTACCAGGACGCAAGTCGTGGTCTGATCAACCCCGGCTGGGTCGCCTGGGTGAGGGTGTATGATGTTGTGAGACCGAAACACCCCATGACCTCAGGATACATCACTGAGGATGCGTCCCAGTGCATCCATGAGATGTTTTATGCATAAGTAAAATAGACATAACACTATTTCATAAATCTTCATAGCAAAAATTGATCAAGTATTTAAGGTTAAAACAAGTGCAAATTGGACGCGTGGTGAAAAAAAAAAAAAGTTACCATTACAGTACCATTATCTGTCAGTGAAATTTGTTCACTGCCCCCGGGGGAGCGGTGAGGTGCAGACACAGCCGCGCTTGGGAACCATTTGGTGGTTCAACCCCTCAATCCAACCCCTTACTGCTGAGTGTCAAGCAGGGAGGCACTGGGTCCCATTTTTGGAGTCTTTGGTATGACTCGGCATGGATTTGAACACCCGACCTTGTCATGACTTGTAGGATGGACAGACCCAGATGCTGAAACCCAGAATGAGGACATAGGTAGGTGAGAGGTAAGTATGAGTATTTCTTTTTCCTTCCAGGAGGGATGGTTGTGGCTTGGTGGGAGTCTGATGAGGACTGCAGCTTGAAGCGTGGCTGGAGGTAGCAGCGAGGCTTGACAGAGCGTGAGGGCTTGACCTGACTTCCACACAGGTGACCACTGGAGGCTGGAATCCTGAGGCAGGGAGAATAAAATTAGAATAGAGACAAGACTTGGATTCATAAACATGAACTAGACTGAGACCAGGTATAGTCACCATAAGGGGCAACGAACTGGCGATGAGCTGTGGAGCTGGGTCTCCTTTTGAACAGCAGGGTTGATGAGGGTGAATTGGTCACAGCTGGTGGAGTCAGGAGCAGAGCAGAGCAGAGGGGGGGGGGGGCCTGACAGAGGCACCATGACAGACCTTCCAGTAACAGGGCGGACACTCGACCACTGAACTGTCTTTGTGGGGGATGACGGAGCAATGACTTCCAACAGTCATGTGCCCCCTACGAGATCGCCACTAACTGTCTTTTTAAAAGAACTTTCCATCCCATAACAGACTCTGGTCTGCATTCACAGCCGCAGACACGCCCCCTCCACCTGTTCACGGCGTGTTTACATTACACATTTTTATTCTGATCTTATCACAATGACTTTGGTCCATGTAACCACAGCTATTGACTCTCTTGCTTCAAACCACTGTCTGATGGTGGAGTCTCCAAACAGGTGAAGCCCCTTCCCTCTCAGACACTGATTGACTGCTGTGGAGGAATTGAACTGGTGTACTTTGGTTCCATCTAGTGGTCTCCATGCACCACCATAGTAATAACCAGAAGGTTCTGTCCTCACAATGTCACCGATCCCCCTGGTTTGGTCTGAAAAGAAGAAAAAGGTCAATAACAGATGGTATATACAAAAACATACACATAAAGTTGATGAGTTTATGTCTCAATAAATGTAACTGATGCATAACTCAATGTCTGAATCTCACAAAGGAAGATTTCCTTTTCAGTCTTTTATTGTGACCTACAGAACGAAGGCACATTTGATATCGGTCTTTTCTCTGTCTGTTTCAATGTGACCCCTCAAGGCGTAAAAATCTGGCTTCTTTTCAGAACCAAAGAAGACAGAACTTCATGTGACCTGCAAGATGTGAGGCAACAAACGCTGTCCCCAAACCTTGCCCCCCACCTTTACCCGCTCTCACCCAGGGGTGAAAGTAGAATTTTTCTTTTGCCGGTACTATGACAAATTATTTCCAAATATATATTTTTTAAAGCAGTTAAAGGAAATAAATGCACTTGATATCAAATTTTATACATAAATAACGTGTGTAGACAAGGTGTTTTTGTGAAAACAATCTTTAATTGAACATTGTGAATTTTTCAGAACATGAAAAATGTGAACATCCGAATTGATCAGAACTTGAGTCATGCTTAATTAGCTGAACTAAGTCATAATGTCCCAAAGAGGCTGGTAATATTCCTCATCAGTTTTAGGGGATCTGCGGGCCATGCCACTTGTTGTGTGCGCTGGTCTCCTGCCTTTTCCTAGCCAGGTTTTGACGTATGGCATTGGATCCCACTGCATGCAGGGAGGTCCAAATGAGCTGATGAACAGGATGTTTGAGACATTTTTTGTCGTCATGGTGCCTCTGAGGTCAGTCATTATGTTATTCATGGTACTAAACCCTCTTTCACAATCTGCATTACTGGCTGAGAGTGTGTCCACTGCCAGAAGTAATTTTTTTAATGGAGGAGGAATGCTTCTCCCTCCACTAGCCTTGAACTCAACGTACCCAAGATAGGCCTCTTGCTCATTGATGTTGAGACGTTCACACAAAGTTCTGACTTCCTCTTCTTCAAATCGAGGATTGTCTTGATCCTAGTTTTCTGGGTGAAGGACTGCCATCTGATTGATAAGGCTGTTGTAAGCCTCCTTGCGGTCAGCTGTCACGCTACTTTGTGCTTTGTTGGCTGTTGTTGTAAACAGTCTTTCCTTCATGCTCTCCACCACTGCAGTTATGAAGAGAGCAGAGTCAATGGTGGGAGACCTGCCCACCTTTAACTGATGTCCATTAAATTCCATCTTCTGCTCGGCCTGCTCTGCTTCAACAGTGTGTTTTCCTGGGTAGGTTTTCAGGCTCTCAATGCGCTTCAGTTAGTTGGTCATGAGCTCATGGGCCTTTGGAATAGTAGTTTTTCTGTTCTGGAGAATTTCAGACAAGTTTTTTAGTTCAGTGAGAACATCCACCATCAGTGCCAGACTTTTGAGAAAATGAACAGTGCACAACTTAGACAGCAGACCACTGTACTTGGCTCTCTCTCTGCTGTCTCTGCTGTTGTCCTCTGATGCTTTCTGGAAATGTTGTGCCAAGGCTGAATATGACTGCCACACTGCATTGACTGCCCTCCAGGATGAAGCCACCCAGCGAACGCTGAATACTCTACCAATCCTTTTAAGGGTGATGTGCAGATTGTGCGCACACTCACTGAGCTCTCTCATGTTCTTGGGTGATTGGCTGTAAAGTGAATAAAGGGAGTCAAGGAAGGCCTGGAAATCTTTTGTCCCCCCTGTTTTATCAAGTGCCTAGTCTACAGCAAGCTCCAGTCTGTGATTCAAACAGTGCCAGAGAACATTAGATGGAAAGTCGTCTTTCAGCAACTTTCCAACTCCTGACTTCACCCCTAACATCACACTGGCCCCATCACTGCAAAATCCTATCAGTAGTTCTTGCAGCAACTGCATGGTAAAACCATTTTTTAACAGGCAGTTTATGAGTTTTTCTTTGATGTGGGCAGCACATAGGCTGTCCAGGTCCACAAGGTCCAAGGGAAAAGCAATAGGTTCTATAGCTCCATCTACACTTGCTTTCACAAAAACAATGAGCGTTGATTTGTTACCAACATTAGTTGATTCATCCGCCAATACTGTTATCTTGCTCCTATTTTGTATAATTTTTGTCATAATTTCTTTCTTCATTTGTGAAGCCACGTGATCAACAATATCAACACACACAGTTTTGCTGTGTAAAACTCTCCCCATGTTGATTGAGTTGGTCTCCTGTAGATCAATCAAACTTTCAAAGTCAGTGAATGGTTTATTGTACTTGGCCACGTAATAGGCTGTCCTGAAGACCCTGGCAGTTGTCTCAAAGGCAAAATCTTGACTCTTGGTATTCATGTTTACAAGAGTGTCTTTTTTCGCTGTCTCTAAAATTTTCACAACTTCTTTGTGAGCTGCTGAGTTTTTGTGCTCATGTATTTTTTTTCTCAATGACGACAGCTGAACATCTCTTGTGTGTCCAGATGGGCATATCTTTCCTGCTACCCAGTTACCCCGAGATGAGGCAACACCGAGATCTTTTACAGTGTGGCATTTTTGGCAGCCAAGCATTCCGTTTTTGGCAAATATCCATTCATTTTTCTCTTTAAACTGTTCATACTGTTCTTTTGTCCAGATTGAAGGATACTCTGGCAATACAAAAGGGTCACCTGAGCTTGATGGCCCTGGTGTCTCAGTGGGTTCTTCAATGCAATTTGCATTTCGACTTTTCACTTTTTCATCCTCTCCTTCAGAAGTGTTTGTCTGCACATCTTCATCCTCACTTTGGAATTTTCTCTTATATATCTGATTTATTTTTCTCTGCATGCTCTTCTTTTTTTGCTTTTTCTTTTAAATAACGTGCTGCGTTATTTTTCCATATCAAGATTTCCTTTGTCTATCGTGAACTAAATTTATATTGAATTTAAACTGACCAATCACATTAGTGACGTGAAGTTTGAGTCATTTATTGTTTTTTGCGTCCCGTTGCTCCTCCGTGTGGCATAAACATTAATGCTCAGTTGGCTGATCGAATTGAATGTCCCCCAACAAAAAATCAAACGTACCACGTTTCCACGCATGCGCATTAGGCTTGTTTACGGAAGCGAGAGCGAAAGTTACGAGGCAGACCGGGAAAGAGATCCAGAGCATTTTATCGGTCGATACGCCAAATAAAAAAATGCTTCTGTCATGTGTTATGAAGTGAAAACAGGAACACAGCGGATCTCCTCCCAACTAGAACGGCGTTCCACCTCGAAATCTTTTAACGGAACGCCGCTCCGGACCGTTCCGGCTTACTTTCACCTCTGCTCTCACCCTTGCTGCCCACCTATAGGCACCACCGACGCTCTCAGCACCCACCTTTGACCCGACCCCACTTGCTGAGCAGCCACTACATGCATCTGACTCCCTCGTCTCTTTCTGTGAGGCTAACTGAGCTGCATGTGGCTAAAATTGCTAGCATTACAATCAGCATCATCAACTGACTGAGAAAAACAGATCGCTCAAGATGCTAATCATGCTAACTATGCTAGTTATCCTAAGGTGGCTAAAAGTGCTAGCATTGCAATCAGCATGGTGGGATATTTTCTACACTAACATTGAAGAGCATAGAATTTTCTTGAAAAAATGTCTGTAATTATTATTTTCTTAGCTTGAGTTGCTGTATTGTTTGGATTTATGTAACAATGAAGAGTCTGGAGAGTTTGAACTCAGAGTCCAGAGCGCTAACCACCACACCATAGAACCCTATGTATGCTTGCATTCTTACAGCTTCAATAAAGTAAATTCTATCACAATGAAATATATGCAGACCAACACAAAAGACTCATGAATACCAATACCAAACCATGTTACAAAGACTGCATTTTATCATCTTAGAAATATTGCCAAAGTGAGACCCTTTCTCTCCAAAGCCAGTGCTGAAATATCCATGCTTTTACACCATCTAAGATAGATTATTGTAATGCTCTTCTTTCAATCAACCGGCTGCATGTTGTTCAAAATCCAGCTGAATGCCTTTTAACTAGAACCAGAAAGAAGGAGCACATTACTCCAATTTTGAAGTCTTTGCACTGGCTCCCAGTCAGCTTTAGGATCAACTTAACTTCTCTGGTGTTTGTAGACTCAAGCTAGCGGTATGTGTCTGGAATTCTGTGAAAATAGCACGAAAAAAATATTGCTTTTCCATAAACTGCTGGGTAGTTTGGTTGGTAAGGTGAAAGGCTACCAACCAGGAATCAAGGATTCAATTCCTGGAGGGGAATGGACAATAGCAATGGTGCAATTACCATATCAATGGCGAGCAATTAACATCACCCAGTGAAGGCCCTTGAGCGAGACTGTTAATGCAACTGCCTACCAGCATGAATGTGCATGAATGATGGTCAGAGGGACCGTAGATGTGAACTGGCAGCCATGCCTCTGTCTGTCTTCCCCAGGGCATCTGTGTCTACAACAGTTGCTTTCCGTCAGTATGAACGAGGAGTGAAAGAATAATGCACACTGTAAGTGCTTTGAGTGTCAGGAAAAGTGCAGATGAATCCAATGCATAACTATTATAACCCTTGTGCTATCCTAGGCACTTTAACATTGGGAGTGGGGTCATTTAGACCCACTAGACAGTGTGTTGAACCTTTTTTCTTCAATGATTTGTGATCTTCACTGGTGTCCATGGATTACATGAAATCTTTCGACGCTTATCCACCTTTGTCATGGTAGGGAGAACACGTCAAAGTAAGGGTGGGGTCATCTAAGATACCACAAGCGATAAAGTCTTAAAACACGAAAATCCCCAATTCTCAGAGTTTGTCACAAAATATCCACAAAGCCGTAGGTCGTGTGGCCATCCCATAATGACTTCAAAACTTCCTTAGGTTTTCCCTGACGCGTGTGTTTTGGTTACATAACAGTATTTTTTTCAAACTTTCCACAAGATAGAGTGTTATTGAACACCTCTTTGACTCCATAACATGAAATTCAAGTTAATGATCTAACTTAGATCACATCATCTTCACTTTTACTTCAATTGGTTGAAGCTAAATGAAAACACTCTGCAACAAAAACTACTACATAGTATTTGTAAGGACAGCTCCAAGTCTTCTATGCATGGAATGAACAAGTTGGTGACATATTGTAACATCTGTCTTTTTCCATTCTTCTAGAAAAACCTCTTTTAGAGCCTGGATGTTGGATGGAGACTGATGCTCAACTTGTGGCTACAGAATTCCCCAAAGGTGTTGGATTGGGTTCAGATCAGCAGACATATTTGAACATCCAATCACCTTCACCCTGTTCATTTTTGAGATCATGATACCATCTGTAAAATGCAGCCCCCCCCACGCCAGCATGTCTTTGCTAACCCTGCTAAGGGGCAGAGTTTTATCTAAGCAGAGGCTTTCATTGGATTGTTGAAGCTCTCTGTTTAGCTTACAGCAGTAAAGTTCTGCCTTTGCCTCAGAGTCAAAGCCGACTCATCCAGAGGCGTGGCCGCTTCCTGGGCCTTGTTTTGGGATGAGATCTGAATGAGATCTGTGGTGCGGTGAGCTGGTTCCAATTGCAGCAGGTTTTCTTAGCACAGCTAAAAGTCCACAAATCTAAATCAGGGTCAGGCAGGCAGGGGTCAATCAAGAGCATGGGAGCATCAGAAGAAACAGGAATAGTCAGGATCCAGACGATATTCAGGGCAGGCAGCAGGCAAACAGAGTCAGAGACTAAACAGGGTCAGAAGGTCAGAAGGTCAGGGGGGTATTCCAGAAAGCATGTTTAAACTCCCCTGACTTTAACCCTGAACTCTGGCTGAAATCCGCCTGAACTTGCTTACTCTGGGTATGTGGGTTCCAAAAGACCGGATATGATTCAGCGTAAGTACGCTCGACTTGGTAACCCTGGGTTAATGCATAGATTAATGCGCACATCAAGTACATGAAGGCATTTTCATTGGATCACAGATTTCAGTCACCATGGAAACGCGTGGAGAAAAAAAGAGAGCGCTATACTTCAGTGAAACTGAGTCTGAGATTTTAATGATGGCGTATGAAGATTATACACCCATCAAAAAAGTAACACGGCTGCATCAGCAAAAGAAAGAGTTTCTGCTTGTAGAAAAAGAACAAAGTAAACGCACAAGTTTCGATTTTATTTCCATCTTTATTCTGATGCATGTATCTATGACTTATCCAACTTAAATGAATTACTTCTATCGGTAACAAGTAATTGAGTTGAATTTATTCAACCTAATTTTTTATGTCTATCCAATTAAATAATTATTTTTAAAACTCAAATTTACATATTTATCTAACTAAATGTCATATTACTTCAATTAAAGGTTTTTCCATCTTAAATGTATCGTACTTCTTGAACTCTCATATGTCTAAGTTTGAGTCTAGGCCTGCGCCCGTGAGACGAGGTAAAGATTCCACCTTTTAAAGAACTGCATACACAGGCTGCGAGTTCGAGCCCCGCATTGAACAGGAGATTTTGGGCTCTTGGCTTTCATAATCTCTGCTGCCAAGTTTGGCAGACCTTATAGCACATGAGATCTGTTAATAATGGGAATATAAACTACATGAAAATTAAGACATTTTGCCCCTGAAGGCATCAAAATGAATTGTCTAATTCAGTGTTTTTCAACCTTTTCTGAGCCACGGCACACTTTAACCTTAAAAAAAATCCCGCGGCACACCAGGATCCAAAAATTAAAAACACACACACACAAAAAAAACGGAGAAACTCATAGTCTGTATTGATCCACAATCTCACATGCATTTTTGAGATAATTGTTGCAGAAAAAGCTGGAAACTGCAGCTGTTTTTTTCTAAAAGATGCAATAAAAGTTAAGTTAGAAGATTTGAAAACAGTTTGATGTGTGTTCGTTGGTATCAAGGCGTTTAATAACAGATCTTGTGCTCGGTCACTCTCACAACCCAATGCATCATGGGAGATGTAGTGCATTAAACGGCCGGTGGAGATCGCGTCTCTGAGCTTCATGGTTTTGTTCACTTGTTCCACGGTCTGATACCGGATTCTGTGGAAAGCTACACCGCTAAAGACGAGCTTTAGCTGGTATTTTTGTTGGAACTGAGCGATTTTACGAGCTAAATCGGGACAAGGAAGTGAAGACTTTAACCACTTCTGATTGGTCAGACTGATGACATGTGATTAAGCCTTCAAGAATGATTGGTGGAGACAATTAAAGGGGCGGGACTTTTACAAAATACAGCCGGAGCTGCAGCTAAATCGCGGTAGTGTCATTCTTATCAAAATGTCTTTAATAAAATAAAATAAACGCAAAGAAAAAGTATTTTATGATCTTTTATATTCCTAACTCCTCAGTGTTTTATCAAGTCCTGTTTGGATGAACAGAGAGCTGAAATCCTGGAGATGGAAAATGTTTTTATATCAGTTAATGAGGGCAATTCCCCACGGCACACTAGTGTGCCGCGGCACACTGGTTGAAAAACACTGGTCTAATTAATGTACTACATTAGAATCAATCAATCAATCAATCAATCAATCAATCAATCAATCAATCAATCAACCAACCAATCAATCAATCTTTATAAAGCACTTTTCATAAAAAAGAATAACACAAAGTGCTTTACATTAAAACAAAACAAAATAAATAATATCAAAACAAGCATGAAGATTAAAATAGACAAGGACAAAAAATCAATGAAAATAAAAATAGGACCCCCTTCCCCGTACCTACACAACCCCCCACTTCTTACACATCTCCCACCCCCTAATTGATGGGGAAAGACAATTAGAAATGAGAAATAAGAAATAAGAAATAAGCTGAGCACGAAAACGCTGATAATTGGAACCTCCCTCTCTGTGAACAGCTGCATGAGCAGCCAAATGCAGCATCACAGGTGGGGACCGCTCCACCACAGCTAAGAGGTGATGCAGGTCCCCATCCACAGCCGCAGTGGCTAAACAGCATCCGACCCAGAGGGAGAGGTCCCAACTGGAAGCTGCGGAGAAAGTAAATAAAAAAATACGATAACATAAAAAATAAGAATAACAAAATATTTATTTGTGTAAAAAAACTACAGTTGTAATGTATTGACAATATCAAAAAATCTGACTGTTGATTTAAAAGATGAACACAAAATAAAATTCTTAAGTGCTCATGTAGAAGTTCTTTAATGCAGAGACTTCTGTAAATGGCATCAATATGAAAGTCTGTCCAAAAATTCAATTATGACATTTTAATCAAATACTTCAGTATTTCAGTCTATTTGCCCTTGTTTTTAAAACCCGGTACCTTTTGCCCGATTGCAGCGGCACAAACAGGGAATGTCCAGGATGGCTGCTGTCCATGCTGATGGCCCGTGCTCTTCTCTGTAGACGCTTTTTATAGACCGCGTCCAGGTCTGGGAGCTCAGCTCCCACAATCCTCTGCGCTGTCTGGTCTCTCCTCTCCTCTGCTGTGCAGCTGCTGTACCACACTGTACAGCCCTGACAGAGGATGATCTCCACGGTGCTCCTGTAGAACTGTCTGAGAAGTCCCAGAGCCAGACCCGCCTTCCTCAGCTTCTTCAGGAAGAACAACCGTTCCAGTTGGAGGTGTTCAGTGTCCAAGTCAGGTTCTTGGAGATGTGCATGCCAAGAACCTGACAGAGTCGGTCTGTTCCACCTCCTCACCTCTGATGTCAAAATGGAAAACACCTCCGAAGGTGGTAGAGAATGAGAGGGCAAAGATCTTGTGGGACTTCCAGATCCAGACTGATAGGATGGTAATGGAGAACCAACCAGACATTGTAGTGGTGGATAAAGAACAGAGGAAAGCCGTTGTGGTGGATGTGGCAGTGCCAAGCGATGGGAACATCAGGAAGAAGGAACATGAGAAACTGGAGAAATACCAGAGACTCAGAGAAGAACTGGAGAAAGCCTGGAAAGTGAAGGTGACAATGGTGCCTGTGGTAATTGGAGCACTCGGGGCAGTAACCCCCAAGCTGGAGGAGTGGCTACAACAGATACCTGGAAAGACCTCAGACCTCTCAGTCCAGAAAAGTGCAGTGCTAGGAACAGCTAAGATACAGCAGGACCTTCAAGCTCCCAGGTCTCTGGTAGAGGACCCGAGCTTGAGTGAAAAACCACCCGCAGAGGGTGAGAGGGGCGTTTTATCTCTCTCTCTTTATATATATCTCTATACATCTATATAATATTTTTTTTTTTTAAAATGCCCCTCTCACCCTTTTGTGATGAGGCAAAGAGGGGATTACATTTTTGTTTTCACATCCACGGCACAAAAACTGTTGCATAATTCATTTCCAGTCAGCAGTTCCAGGGGGAAAGTTAAACAATCATGTGCCCCCTGAAAGTCTTTTTAGAACTTTCCATCCCATAACAGACTCTGGTCTGCGTTCACAGCTGCAGACAAGCCCTCTCAACATGTTCACGCTGCTTTTGATCCGAATGAGTCTGATTGAGGCAGAGTTTTCTAAACAGCGTGTTTACATGACGTATTTTCCTTCTGATCATTCATTTGTTACGATTACTTTTGTCCATGTAACCGCAGCTATTGACTCTCTTGCTTTCTTCCTCATCAACCAACCTGGGAGAGACAACGTAGCTTTGCGGGAATTTCGTCTCAACTCAGTGTTTCCACTGACACAAACTATGCAGTTCAGTCTGTCAGGCTGTTCAAAATGTCCATGTTCCACAGCTGCAAACATCTCTTTGGTCCCATTCTTGTACACATTCTTGTGTGAAAAATCGCTAAACCAAAAGCAGAATTTGTACATAAAGATATTAATGTTCTCTTTTTGTCCTAAAGTTCCTCAACATCACAGTCCAGTTCTTCTATTCTGGCCTCTTTTGTGGATTTCCTCTGGTTTGGTCTGTTGGTGGAGGGCATATGTAGGACAGGAGAACATCAATCATGTTTTTGATGATGGGTGGTTGTGGGTGAAGGTCATGTGGCAGGTGGTGGGCCAGGACCATGTCCCAAGCATCCACCAGATGGACATTCAGTCCTTTGAAGACGGCCCGCAGCAGCTTATCACGCTGTATAGAATACCAGTCACTGTTGGTCAGTGCTACATCAACGGTCAAAGCTTTGGGGTTCGCGGTCCGGATGACCACCAGTGTTTGCGGCGCTCTGGACAGCAGCCGCACCACCGCCTTGTGGATGTTCTGAAGACGTCGAATGTAAACATCAACAGGAAAAGTGCCAAAGTGCGCCCAGACTCCAATGACTACAACAGTGTTGGGGCCTTCGTCTATGTGATCTAGTTCATTGGCAACGTAACGCAACTGAGTCACAGGAATAGGATAGGAACGGATAGGAGGACCGTGGCAGCGGTATTTCACCAAGATGTTGATTCGGTAGTCCAAGGCCAGGAGAGGCCCACCTTGTTTGGAGCTGTGCAGGTCAAAATTCTTGAGATCTGGAAGAAAAACAGGTTTGTAACAAAATACATCGATTCTGAGAAAAAACCCCGTCCTGATGGACAGATACCTGGAAATGATGCGATGAAGTATTCAAACCACTGTCTGATGGTGGAGTCTCCAAACAGGTGAAGCCCCTTCCCTCTCAGACACTGACTGACTGCTGTGGAGGAATTGAACTGCTGTACTTTGGTTCCATCTAGTGGTCTCCAGGCACCACCATAGTAATAACCAGAAGGTTCTGTCCTCACAATGTCACCGATCCCCCTGGTTTGGTCTGAAAAGAAGAAAAAGGTCAGTAACAGATGGTATATACATACATACACATAATGTTGATGAGTTTATGTCTCAATAAATGTAACTGATGCATAACTCAATATCTGAATCTCACAAAGGAAGATTTCCTTTTCAGTCTTTTATTGTGACCTACAGAATGAAGACACATTTGAAATCTGTCTTTTCTCTGTCTGTTTCACTGTGACCCCTCAAGGCCTAAAAATCTGGCTCCTTTTCAGAACCAAAGAAGACAGAACTTCATGTGACCTGCAAGATGTGAGGCAACAGACGCTGGAGACCTAAAAACAGACTAATATTTACAGAACATTTCTACCTAAAACCCCATTTTATTGCTGATGCAAAGGTGAGACTGCAGGTGAGCAGACCTGTCATGGAAACATGAAGATCAGCTTGTTGAGGGGAAGAAAAGATCTGGTGGACCAGACTGAGAGCATGTGGTTCTGCTGAACTGCTAGAAAAACACCCATTATTTCTGTTCTGGTCTCCTGATTACTATTTCAAATGTAAACATATTTCACTGAGGTGTGTAGCTTGATTACATATTTTATTATCATGCATTTTGTTATACTTTTACACTTTTTGATTATGCATTCTCTTGGTTCTTTAAAGACATGAGCATTCTGTGGAGTTAGTCCTGAAACTTGTCTCTGCTTTATGTCTGTGCTGAAGTAATGCGGTCATAACTGTCATTTGTCATTTGCTTGTCTCTTAACTTCCTGCTTGTAAGGATGAACACAGAGCCATTGTATGCTATCACTTGATTCACACATGTCAGGTAATAAAACCTGTTTGCTGTGAGGGGGGGGGGGACTCAGACCAGAGCAGAAGTGAAGAACTTTTTCTGCCGACGCCACTGGCTCTCCCTTTAGAAAAGATTTGAAAATTCATGCAGACTTGTGTGATTTTTCCTTTTTCCCATTTGCTCATCTAGTTTTTGATATCCTTAACCATCCAGATTTGAACAGTATTGTCTCCAAAGGGCAAAAGTAGAGAAGGAGTTTGGATTAGTGTTAGTGGACCCAGAAAACCTAATGGAGAGACGGATAGGTTTTACCTTCTACTCTTGGAATCACACTTATGTTGGGATGGTTTGATGGAGGAATGGACACCTTCATATTGATGCCTCTGAATCAAAGTGGAAAAACTTCACAGGTCAAAGGTATGACTAAACAAGAAAAGAGATTTGAGTCTGTTTGCATTAAAATATAATTTAGACATTTTAGATATATATTTACAAAAAAGATGTGAACATTTGGTAAATTGAAAGTAATCACAATCACATTTACATTTACATTTAAAAAGATCTAATGTAAAATGTTCAGTGAAATCAGAAATAAAACAAAAGGCTTGTAGTTATTAAGAATATGTTCTACTGTGAAAATATCTATGTGTAAACAGTGTATTGGGTATATGTGTCTCCACTGTGCGGCTGTGGGGCAGAGGCTGCTGGTCGTTCAGGACACTGCAGGGTCTGCAGACACACTGATTCACCCAAACAAATGGGCGCCGTTTCTAAATCATAAGTCTGATCACATTAGTTCTCTCATTTTTAAAGATTTTCAAGTAGAGGAATTACGGTAGTTGTTCTGATGGTTGAATGAGTTAAATCGGTAAGAGGTTGAAGAGGTGTAGAAGTCTAAAACACGAACAGTAAATGTAAGACATCTCAAAAAGGTAAATGCTTTGAAGCATTTACACAACTAGAAACAAGTGTCCATGACTGATATTTTTTAGCTGCTTTTCTGCTCATTTTCTCAAGAGCAACTTAACAAGATAACATTTTTCTCCTTGGAAGCAATCGAATTCAAGTGCACTGAGTTCAAAGCCTCAGATCTCAAGCATATTTTTAAACTAGTTTATGCTTGATGTGGATGATATAGTGACTTAATATCTTGGCATCTTGAGAAAACAAGCTGAAACTAATCTATTAACAGACATGGCTGTTTCCGTCCTCTTCCGTACAAAATTGGACAGTGAAAAAAATCAATGTAGACATCAAAGCATTTACACCATTCTGACAGGATGTATGTAGATGTCCAGCTCACCTCTGAAAGAGCATCTCTTCCTGACGTTTAATGTTTTTCTTAAATCCTCCCATGGCATGAGAGACCCGGGCATCACAGCTCAGTTTCTTTGGCTTGTAGCAGAACCACTGCTCACCTGTGTGCAGGTCAGTGTAGTTGCACAGTTGCTGCTCAGTTGCATTAATGTAAATGTTACAGGTGGTGGTTTCAGTCAGAGAGCCTGAGCGGAAGAGACTCTGGAAGTAAATTCTATGAGGCTGCATGCGGTTTAGTTGCTGGAGCACAGTGACCGCCTCACTCGAGTGAACCAGGATCACCTGATGGAAAACACAAGATCAATACTCACTTAAGGTGGAATGACTTTGGTATGCATCAAGTATTGATAAATATTCCATATGTTGTAGTTCCTCTTTTGGCATATCCCTTCAGGGGTCTCCACATTAAATCACATCACTGATTTACGCTAGATGCCCTTCCTGGTGCAACCCTGTACTGTGTCCGGGCTGGGGACCGGCACAGGGACACCCAGACTTGGCCCCCCTTGTGGCTACAGTAGCATGAAGGATCTGCCCCAGGGACAGACACTAGATGAAGCTCATCGTGCTCCTGGGAATCAAACCGTGGTCTACCATCTGCCAGTCCAGCATGCAGCATACTGAGCCATCCAGCCGCTATACCGCTACATACTTCACATTAAGGTTGAAATAATACAGTTCTGGGCATTGTCTTGATAAAGCATTGGTTCTTTTTAAAATGTGTTAGTGCCAGTGGGTTTTGGTTATCTTTATTTATTTAGTGTTTTGACCATTTAGGTGAACAGCTTTTAAGTCTTTAAAAAAAGAAGAAGAAGAAGAAGAAAAGACATTTCAGTGTTCCGCTTGAACAGTGATGGGTCAGGGTTATGTGTTGACATGTTTGTGTGAAATTTTTTTTTGAGCCACCAGGAATTTTTTCTAATTTTTAAATGTGTCTGTGGACACTCTCTGCCTTTTTGACTAACATCTACATTTGACCATAATAATGATAAACCTCCAGGAACTTGTTGCCACTTTTTGTACTTCTTATTCATCCTCCAACTTCTTTTTTCATTCATTCATTTTCTATTCTGTTTGTCCCTTTCGGGGTCACGGGGCTGCCGGAGCCTATCCCGGCCACTTGTGGGCAAAGGCAGGGGATGCCCTGGACAGGTCGCCAGTCTGTGTCCAACTTCTTCAATCCCTTTTATCTCCCCTTTCTTCAGTACCTTTATCCCCCATTGCTGACATCCCACTCTCTCCTCTATTCTTTTTTTTCTGTCCGGTCCAACAAGAAATCTATACAAACAAAATGAATATCAATAAATTTAAGTCCCTGAGTCCCTGTTGTTTTTCCAGTTTCTCATTTTCATTCCACCTGATGTTGCCATCACTTGGCACTGCCACATCCACCACAACAGCTGTCTGTTCTTTATCCACCACTACGATGTCTGGTTGGTTCTCCATTACCATCCTGTCAGTCTGTAACTGGAAGTCCCACAGGATCTTTGCCCTCTCATTCTCTACCACTTTCTGAGGTGTTTCCCATTTTCCCATTTATTCTGAACAATATCCCAGCTACTTGATTGTGGCGCTCCATGTATGCTTTCCCTGCCAGCATCTTACACCCTGCAGTTACTATATGTGCTTAATTCTTTCAGGGGCCTCTTTGTAAAGCTAGACCTTGGGTCTTGTCTGGTCTAGATCTGAGCCTATTTCACTCTAGTGCTCAGGGCTTGTTCCTATGCTCTTAAAATGAGTACTTCAGTGCTGTCCTGTAGGCCAGATCTTTCTAGCCATTGGTAGGGACTGGTAGCCACTTCAGTTATGGTCCAGTGGTACATCCCATGCAGGGGCTTGTTCCCCCATGATAACTTTTCTTCCAGCACAGCATCCTGTGCCCTCCATTGCCTGAGACATTCACTGAGCACACTGTCAGTTGGGGCCTTGTGCTTGACGTATACATGGATCTTGGATGTTTCATAATGGATAGTGGCTTCCACACTCAATAATCCTCGGCCTCCTTCCTTGCGGCTAGCATACACTCTCAGGGTGCTGGATTTGGGATGGAAGTCTCCATGTACTGTAACATCTGTATTTCTTCCTTTGGATATATTATTATTCCACTGTATCTGAAACAATGTATTACTAAAAGTATTTGCTTATTTGCCTTAACTCCCATATGAACTGAAGTGCCATCCCATTCCTAACCAATAGAGTTCATTATGATGTCAGTCCACCTTTAGCAGCTATTACAGCTACAACTCTTCTGGGAAGGCTGTCCACAAGGTTGACAAGTTTGTTCATACGAATTTTTGACCATTCTTCCAAAAGTGTATTGGTTAAGTCACACACTGATGTCGGTAGAGAAAGCCTGGCTCTCAGTTTCCGCTCTAATTCATCCCAAAGGTTTTCTATCGGGTTCATGTCAGGACTCTGTGCAGGCCAAGCCCAAGTCCTAAAAAACAAACCCACACCATAATTCTGTCTCCACCAAATTTCACACACAACACAATGCAGAGTGAAATGTACCGATCTCCTTTCAAGCTCCAAACCCAGACTCCTCCATCAGATTGCCAGATGGAAAAGCGTAATTCATCACTCCAGAGAAGGCGTCTCCAACGCTCTAGAGTCCAGTGGTGGCGTGCTTTACACCACTGCATTACACTGAGACTTTGCATTGCACTTGGTGATGTGTGGCTCGGATGCAGCTGCTCAGCCATAGAAACCCATTCCATGAAGCTCTCTACATACTGTATTTGGGCTAATCTCAAGGTCACATGAAGTTTGTAGCTCTGTAGCAATTGACTGAGCAGAAAGTCGACGACCTCTTTGAAGTATGCACTACAGCATACTCTGACCCCTCTCCGTCAGTTTACATGGGCTACCACTTGGTGGCTGTGTTGCTGTTGTCCCCAAACTATTCCATTTTGTTATGATAGAGCTGACAGTTGACTGCGGAATATTTAGGAGCAAGGAAATTTCATGACTAGATTTGTTGCAAAGATGGCATCCTGTGACAGTTCCACGCTGGCTCCTCCCCCTGCAAAAGAGTGCAGACGCTTTTTTCCCTGCTCCTGCCGCGTCCTGCTTTATTTGCTTTTTAATCATTTAACTAATCATTTTTAATCATTTTACTTCATCCACACATCCTGGAATATCAGACTGGTCATCCTTTTTTGTGACTTCCACCTATACAAATCTATATTTTTACAGTTCTATACATCTGACAAGCCAGCGACATGTCCGGAAGAGGAAGAAAAACAAGCTCCCACTGTGAACGCTGTCGGATCTGCCAACAAGAAATAAAAGAGCTACAAACAAGGATATTTACTTTGGAAACTAAAAATGGACTTCACAAGACCCTTCCAGTAACATCGGGTGGTAAGAAGCCTGCTCTTACTACAAATGAGAAGAATAACAGTGACTTAGACCTGAGTGATGTTGTGTCCTTTCCGAAACTTTGTGCGGAGGAACTCTGTGTTAAGCCAAAGCGTAAAGATGACAGAACATCCGAAATAAAGCTCACAAACAGATTTTTACCCCTAACACAATGTGAAGTTAAAGAACAAAGTGAAATTGGACCACAGAATAGGAGCCAGAATGTTGGCAAAAAAGCACAGGCAGAAAGAAAATCTGAGTCAAACGTCAAGGTCAGAGATACGCTGCTGCTTCTTGGAGATGGCGTCATCAGTGGAGTCAGCCAATGAAGAATGCAAACTTTATGTTGCCCGAGTTCTACTGTTCCAGTGATTACAGGACTCTTATCTAAAGTCTTGTACCAAGGACTTAAACGAATAATCATCCATGTAGGTGCTGTCGATATCAGAAAAGAACAATCTGAACGTTTGAAAAAAGACTTCATGAAGTTATTTGAAGAGATTGACAAAGTAGAGGTTGAAGCATTCATCAGTGGACCTCTTCCTAACATCGATGGGGTGTCACTCAAGTTCAGCCGTCTGTTTCAGCTGAACAATTGGCTCTCCATGAGTGTGCTTCCAGAGGACTCCATTACATTGAGAACTTTAATATATTCTGGAAGCGAAAGGACCTATTCATGGGAAGAGGCCCACACCTAAACAGAGGTGGAGCAAGAGAGTTAGTGAAGAACCTCCTCCACGCTCTGGGGCATAGAGGCCAAGGCCCTGAAAAGACAGTAAGGAAGGACCGAGCCAGTGTCCCAGGAACCACAGCACAACGGCAACAACAACTACCTCCACCACCACCGGTCAAAGACTTGGATCCGGCAGCACCAGCACCACAACCATCTCCATCAAAAGACTCAGCTCCACCAGCATTACAGCAACCACCTCCATCTAAGGACTCACCTGCACCAGCACCACAACAACTACCGCCAGCTAAGGACCCAGCCGCAGAACCACAACAACAACCACCAGATTTGGCCCCAGAAATACCACCATCTGACCAGCTGTGGGCGCCCCCTGCTACATCTACTTCCAGTGAAGACTCACTTTCCTTTTCGTCCCCCCCACTTTCACCCATGGCCCTACCTAGCCATTTTGATAGCCTCATTAAGTCAGGAATTAAGATGGTTCCCCTAACACCTGTGAGCCTCACACCACACAGGAGCATTCCTACCCCTCCAGCGCCCCCTCCTTATCCTTCACCCAAATTCCCTCCAACACGTCCTTCATCCAAACCCCCTCCAACCCGTCGTTCACCCAAATCCCGTCCAGCTCCCGCTCCTCCCGGTCCATCACCCAAACTACCCTCAACTCGACCTCCCCTGCGCGCATCTAGAGGTGCTATCCCCCAGAGCTAGGATGAAACGGGCCCCCAGTGTCCTAGAAAAGGTTATGTCAAACTGGGGCCCTGTGATGAACAGCTTCCTTCTGGTGCTATACCTGTAGTTGCACCACGTAGAATGCAAAAAGGGCAGTTAGACTGTTCAATCAAAGAAATCTAGTTCACATCCCTTGCAAGAAGGTTTTGACCAGTCCCAAGGAAACTAATCTCAAACTTGCAACACTAAATGTCAGATCTTTATGCAACAAATCCGTTTTAATCAATAATCTTATCTCTTCTTTTAATCTTGATTTTATGTTATTAACTGAAACATGGCTTGACAAAAACACGGGAAACATAGTTCTAGTCAAATCAACTCCCCCCAACTACAAACATGAATCGGAAACACATATAACTATCCAATGGCCACCTACTCACTCTAAGCTGACTCACTTTTTACCAAACTGTCCAAGAGACCATCACCCATCTGAGCTCGTCTACATGCTGCCTTGATGTGTTACCCACTAGATTTCTAAAGTCTGTCCTGAACAGTGTGTTGCCACCAATTACTCAAATAGTTAACATGTCTCTTCAATCTGGAATATTTCCAGAGGCCTTAAAAACTGCAGTCATTAAACCCCTCCTGAAGAAGAGCGGTCTT
The DNA here is from genome assembly GCA_023969325.1 of Oryzias curvinotus. Lineage (NCBI taxonomy): Eukaryota > Metazoa > Chordata > Actinopteri > Beloniformes > Adrianichthyidae > Oryzias > Oryzias curvinotus. The sequence goes on along the minus strand of CM043722.1, from coordinate 22,264,461 downwards.
GATCCCACTGTACCGAATAATTACAGACCTATCTCTAATCTGCCATTTTTAGGAAAAGTCCTTGAAAAAGTTGTCTACCAACAGCTCACTGACTTTCTCTTATTAAACAATTCATTTGATGTTTTCCAGTCAGGTTTTAGACCCCATCATAGCACAGAAACTGCTCTTATCAAGGTAACCAACGACATCCGCCTGAACACTGATGATGGCAAAGTCTCTGTCTTAATCCTGCTAGACCTGAGTGCTGCCTTTGATACTGTTGATCATGGGATCCTTTTGCACAGACTCCAAGACTGGGTTGGCATATCTGGATCTGCCCTAAGTTGGTTCAAGTCTTATCTAGAAACCAGGAAATACTTTGTTGAAATTGGGAGTTGTCTCAGACTACATGGGCTTGAATTGTGGTGTGCCCCAGGGATCGATCCTGGGACCCATTCTGTTCAACCTCTACATGCTGCCACTAGGGTGGTTAATACGCAATAATAACATATCTTATCACAACTATGCAGATGATACTCAGATCTATGTGTCACTGACAACAGATGAATATGGGCCGGTGGATTCACTCAACCACTGCCTCCAACACATCAGTGCATGGATGCAGAACAACTTTCTCCAGCTAAACTCAGACAAGACCGAAGTTATTGTTTTTTGCCACAGAAACAAAGAGAAAGTGTCAGCAGCTACCTTCATTCTCTGTCTCTTAAACCTTCAAATTAAGTCAGAAATCTAGGGGTAATCATGGACTCTGACCTGAACTTTAACAGCCATATCAAGTAAGTAACATCAGCGGCATTTTATCATCTGAAAAACATTGCCAAAATCAAAAACATAATGTCAAAGCGAGACCTGGAGATACTTATTCATGCATTTGTCTCCAGTAGGTTAGACTACTGTAACGGCCTGCTCACCGGCCTCTCCAAACGAGCTGTAAAACAGCTTCAGTGCATCCAGAATGCTGCTGCTCAAGTCCTGACCAAAACCAGGAAGTATGATCACATTAGTCCTGTGCTCAGGTCTCTGCACTGGCTCCCTGTACCTCAAAGAAGAGACTTCAAAGCAGCTCTGCTTGTGTACAAGTCTCTCCATTTCCGCGCACCAAAGTACATCCCTGACATGTTAGATCCATATGAACCATCTCGTACTCTGAGGACCTCAGGGTCCGGCCTCCCGTTGATTCCCAGAGTCAGAACTAAACAAGGGGAATCAGCGTTTCAGTATTCTGCAGCTAACATCTGGAACAGCCTCCCTGAAGCCGTAAGACAGGCCTCTTCTGTGTTCATGTTCAAATCTAGACTTAAAACATTTCTGTTTAGCCGTGTATATGACTGAAAGGTCCTATCTGCACTTTTCTTTCCTTTTTCCTTCCTTTCTTTTTAAATCAAGTTTCAAATTTTTTTTATTTTATTTATTTATTTATTTATTTTAAAGTAAATTTTACGTTGATTATTTCTATGATGTATTGTGATTTTAATGCATTTTTCTGTTTTGTGAGGCACCTTGAATTACTTTGTGTATGAATTGTGCTATACAAATAAACTTGCCTTGGAATTCAGGTCCTGAGAGCGGCCCATTCTTTCACATATATTTCATTCTGCATGCCTGAGTATTCGCCTTTTGTACACCTGTGGTCAGGCCGAGTGATTAGTACAGCTGGTTCTGATCATTTGGATGGACAAGTGAATACTTTTGGTAACATAGTGTAGCTGGCAGTGCAGAACTGTTGATATAGCAGTTGCCTTTTGTAGATGTTGGAACATTAAAAAACAAGTTGCTTGGCAAGTAGCCTTGATTGTTGATTTCCAAGCATCCATTCATTCTACATTCTCAGCATGTAGTCTTCTAACAGAACTGTGTTATTACATCTAGTTCATTTCTGTTATGTTTAAGATTTTAGCCAATTTCTACCTGGGTACTCAAGCACCTGATGTAGACCTTGTTTGGACTGAGGAAAGAGAACTGAGGCTTAAAAAAGTACAACAGCTTCATGTCCAACTGCCAATCAAGAAGATTGGTAGGTTTAGAAAATTAATGGATGGATGTCCACCACCTGCCTCACAATTGTCATGAATAACACAAGTCAATTTTGTGGTAAAGTTGGACTTTAGCTTTGGTATCTTTCAGAAATATCTCTCTTTCTTGAAACCAACATTCAGTGGTAATATAAGGAACTGAAACTTTTGCTGATTTAAAAATTGACAATTGGGATTTGTCAAATCCATGTTTGTACCTTCACTCTTTTCCTAGACCCAACACAAGGAGCCACTTTAAGGTTTGACTTTTGTAGTCCTACCAACTTTCAGATTCTTCTTTCTACACCTTTACAAAGGCTCATATCTCTATTTATGTTGAATCTAAACAAGGACTGCAGTCAGAAGAAACATCTTGTACAAAGGGAAGAAGTGCAAACCAATTGAATAACACATTCTAGAATTACCTCAACTTGCACATTTCCTTCCCACAGTAAAGGGAATAGAGCCGAGTAGCTGCCGTTGAGATGGTCCACCACTTTTCCTGCCACACCTGCCTGCAGACTGGGACTGTGCAGCCGGGCCAGTAGGAAATCTCCTCCAGATTTCTTTGGCTTACCTTGGAAGTTATAAATATTTATTAAAACCTCCAGCTCATCTCCAACATGCCACTGCCCCCCTCCTCTCTTTGGGAGAACAGTGAAGGTGCTGTGCCGTGGATCACTGGAGTCTTTCCAAGAAAAGTTTAGTGGTAGAGGTGGAGTTGAAGGCCAAGCAGTTAAGTTTTTCGGGAAGTCCAGCTCAACAGCTTCCTTTGAGGGCTGTTGATGGGTAGGCAGAGAGCTCTTCAGCTGGTCAGGTTTGATGGGAGCTGCCATGAAAACAGGGATTGGTTCATTCTGACTCTAGAAAAAAGGGTTGGAGAGTGTAAAAGTATTAGTTTGAATACTTTCAAATACAAAATAATATGTTTGATTAACATTGGAAGCAAAATTCATTGTTTTTCAATGAATAAAACTCTCTCCAAAATATACAAACTCTTATACAACCTAGATAATGACATGCATGCACTGTGGTTCTGCACACCTATCCAGGCTCTCTGGCAGCAGGTTTGTGCCGATCTATCAGTCTGGCTTAAGGTTTCAATCATGGCTTCACCATCACTTTGTGTGCTTGGTGACATGAGTGCCATCGATACAGAAGGAGGATTAGAATCTATCATTTTCATAACTCCTTGTATTGTTAAAAAAAACAATTTTACTAAACTGGAAAAACAAGAAAAATACTAATGTAAATTACTACAGAAATCTGCTGTTTGATCATATCAGCTTGGAAAAAATGTCAGCCCAAAGTTCAAGTAAGTCTGAAAGAATTCAGTCTCTCTGGGGTCCCATAGCTAACTCCATGACTTTAGGGGGTGGGGGGCCGGGTCGTCGCTGCTCCTTGTCTGTCTGCCGTGGTTTGGGGATGGTAGTCGGGGCCTTCTGGTGCCCGGTGGGGGCGGTGGGGACTGACCACTTGACCACCGGGGGACTGTCTACCAGCTGTCCCCGACTTACTCTCTTGTTCATATAATCACTTATTAGATGATGATGGGGGAAAGCAAGCAGCAGATGTCCTCTCAGTGCCTTTAACTGCATCTTAGACATTAAGGGCCCCTTGGTGGGGAGGGTGTTTCGACATCACAGTGAGTAATCCTTTTTTAGGACCCTACCTGCCACACATGCATTTCACAAGGAAGGTGGGACCTTGGACCATCTGTCCCCTACCCCATCCCTGGAGGGGGGTACCAGGCCCTCGGCAACGGCGGCCATGTCCCTTTAGGTGCTGGCTTCCTGGGCCCGACAGCCCTCTCTCTATGCAAGGAGAGGGATCCCTGTGCTCTTTGGGAAGATTGCCGGGGATCACACCACATCTGAGCCTGAAGGTCTCTGTGTCCCTGTGGTGTGGGTTCTTGTCCTTGCCCTTCAGTGATGGTCCTCACCAAAATTCCAACTGCAGGTGAGCCTGGTCAGGCCATGTTTACAACACTCCTTGTGGACCCCCACTTCTCCTGGGAGTCCTCCTCCTGGGCGGGGTTGGCCTCTGCCTTGCTCTCTCCTAGACCAACCATTGGGCAGGCGGGTGGCTGCCTGTAGCGTGAGGCAGCGTCTTCTGGGAGGGGGCCCAGCATTGGGCCCTCCTGGCATAGCAAGGGGGGGGGGGGGGCTGCTCCTCTGGTTGTGCTTGAGCTTGCACTCTCTGTCCCCCCATGCCTTCACCTTGGTTTTCACGCTAAACAGGCAACTCTCAGCTTGACAACCTTCTAGACACTTTCCTCCCACTTGTCCACTAGTTTGTGCTTTCCCCACAGGCGGACGTTGCGGACAAGGACAGAATCTCCAATATCCAGACTTGATGTAGTTATTCTCTTGTCAAACCGGGCCTTGTTATTTGTATACTTGAGGGCGTGTTCTGAAGCAAGTTTGAAGCTCTCCTCTAGACATCATCAAAAGTCCTGAGACAGTCAGAGTGAGAGATGGATCTTGTTTTTTCTTTGTTTCTTTATTTTCTTTAGTTGAAGTTAAGCAATTACGGAGTTGTCCTGGCACCCATGGCAGAACTTATTAATAAGGTGTCTGTTGGTATCAATCTTTTTAACTCTGCCACTTTTCGCAGTTACATTCAGTGCCACTTGGAGTCTATGCAAATAGGAGGATGGCTTTTGTCCATTGTTTTGAAAAGTGTCCATAAATTTGGCAAAAAGTTCATTGTCATCTTGAACAGTGCCATAAGCAGTATTGAGAGTGCCCAGATAAACTGAAGGCAAGGCGTCTGTGCTTTAATGCAGTAATTCCACTCCTGACAGCCATGTCTCATAATCCGCCTTATGCGCTGGTCTCTGCGGTCGTCCTGAAGTCACCATCAGTTTCTGTGGAAAAACACTTGCCTCGCTCTTTACTATGTGCTTCACCACGTAGTGCTGGATTTTGGGGAGGTTGAAATATGGAGTTACTGTAGACTCTCTCTCTGGGCTCAGTAGTATGCTGCCAAGATGTGGGACGTGGCTTACTTTTAGCCAGGAAAGGTGTAGTCTCCGGTAGTGGGACAATGGAGGCTGCTGGTTTTGTTGATGGCTTTGGTGTCGTAGCCTTGGGGTCTGCAGGCAGGCTCTTCTCCGGAGCAGCTGGTTGGATGTTAGCGACAGACCGTCCAATCTGAGCTATTGTAGAAAGTAGTACATCAGTAAAGTCCATACCAGAGAGTTTTGCAACATTTTGTAGCTTAGTTAAATGAGACTGCATTTTACTTATGGCAACATATTCTACATAAACAGTGGACAACTCAGAAATGAAGAACTCAATGTATAAGGTAGAATCGGACGTAAATCAGCTATTGTTGCGTCGCTGTTTTTTTCAACCCGTCAAATTCTAAAACACGACTCAGATATTTAGTCAGTTCTGTTAATACTTCCATACTTCCATATTGTTTCAAAATTCAATAGCTTCTTCGGCGCCCATTGTTTTAGTGACTGATATGCGTTCAACCATTACACTATTTGGTATTTGAATCCCCAAATTCATAAACACAGTGAAAACACTTCTGACTCCCTCCTAGCTAGCTCACCACTTTTTTAAAAAAAAATTAATAAACAAGACCTGAACTCACCAGTTCCCTCTTAAAGCTACAACAGAGCTGATCAAGTGATGTCACACAGACAGAGGCACCTAAAAAGTTGAAACCATATCAGTCTAAGCAATAAGTATAAAATTAGGTTTGGAACGGCAAAGAAAAAAGTGTACCTTAGTAGCTGCCCCGATTAGCTTCCCCACACGAACACACGGCAGTCTGAACTGCGCCATTTTAAAAGAGGCAGAGCCATGAGGGTCACGTGGAAACTCTCAGAATTTTGCAAGTATCGCGATAGCAGGTACTTCAACAGCAGAATGAACAGAGGGAAAACAGGAGAAATGGAGGACAGCCAAAAATTACCCAGGTTACAAGCTGGTGCCAAAAAGCTTCACATACAATCATGTACCTCAACATACAGCGGGGAAAATAAGTATTGAATACGTCAACATTTCTCTCAAAAACATATTTCTAATCGAGCTATTGACACGAAATTTTCACCAGATGTCGGCATCAACCCAAGTAATGCACACAAAGAAAGAAATCCAAACATTTATGTCCATAAATGATGTTATGTGTAATAAAGTGAAATGGCCCAGGGAATAAGTATTGAACACATGAAGAAAAGGAGGGGTAAAAAGGTCTGGCAAGCCAAGAAAGCAGCTGGAGTTTGTCAGTATTCAGAAGGTTAACCTGCCCCCTATTGGTGCAAAGTAATATCAGCTGGTATAGTCCTGATTTATGCCTTTTAAAAAGGTTTCTCACCAGCAAGGTGTTAGACAAGAAGTATTGCATGATGGGTAAAAGCAAAGAGCTGTCCAAAGACCTACGCAACCTTATTGTTGCAAAACACACTGAAGGCATTGGTTACAGGCCCATTTCTAAACTTCTGAAAGTTCCAGTGCCATTGGGGCCATCATCCGGAAGTGGAAAGAACACGGCATTACCATAAGCCAGCCACGGCCAGGTGCTCCTCGCAAGATTTCGGACAGAGGAGTCAGAACAGTTATCAGAAGGGTTCTCCAACAGCCCAGGACCACTCGTGGAGAGCTTCAGAAAGACCTAGAATCAGCAGGTACCGTTGTTTCAAAGAAAACAATAAGTAATGCACTCAACCGCCATGGCCTCCATGCACGCACACCATGCAAGACTCCATTTTTGAAGAAGAAGCATGTTGAAGCTTGTTTGGAGTTTACGACACAACATTTGGATAAACCCATGACATTCTGGTCAGATGAGACCAAAATTGAACTCTTCGGATGTCATAAGACACAACATGTTTGGAGGAAAAATGGCACCGCACATCACCCCCAAAACGCCATTCCAACAGTCAAGTTTAGAGGTGGGAGCATCATGGCGTGGGGCTGTTTTTTTTTTTTCACTTGTTCTGTCCAACAACTTAGCAAACAGATTAGAGCTGCAGGCCTTTTGTGTTGGACAGGTTTTACTATCACAAAAGAGGTTGTAGAACTTTAGAAACCAGAGTGTAGATCTGAATTAACCCCTTTTTGTTGAATTATTTATTTCTTTATTTGTTATATTTAGTGTGTGTGGGGAGGAAGAGGGAAAATGTGCGTCGGGGGGGGGGGGGGGGGGTTGGAAGAGAGTAAAGGGAAGAAAGGTGAAAAAGGGGGGATACAAGCACTGATTTGGATCAGTTATTCTTTTAAGCTGTAACAATTATACTAGATCTGCTGGAAAGACAAATATTCCATCATGGGTAAAAATCTGACACGAAGATGAGTGGAAAATATCTGTCCATCAATACACTGTAGGTTAGAAGGAGGGATGAAGCAGACAGGGAGCAGTGTGGCAGTGTGCACGTGCACGTGGGGGTGGAGATACATGCATGCTGCCGAAGTGAACCTTGTGTTGTGGGGAACCAGATCCTACCCAGCCAGAACAGCCAGACCAGGAAAGGGGAGGAGAGGCCCCCCAAGGCCAGCGCCCCCCCCACACCGGACCCAAGCAGCCCGGGAGGGGGGGAGGCGGGGACCGCCCACCCGACCAGCCAGGCGCAGAGAAGGCCCCCCTACAGGGGCCCCCACTACGCCCAGAGGCATAAGCGAACCCGGTGTCCGGCCCCCAGGCCACAGGACAGGAGCGCTTAGCCGTACCAGGCGGCAGCCATGGGGGCCGCCGGGCGCCGGACGCCGAGACAAGGGCCAAGGACGAAGCCAGGGCCCCAGAACCCGAGAGCCGCCCACCACCCGACCGGTCCACTACAATCCCCCCCCCTCCCTTACCCTTAAAGTGCCCTACCCCCTCTGTGATGGGAAGGGAAAGCCCCAGAGGGTTCCAGTGAGCCAGCCCCCAGGTCCGTCCACCCATGCACTCACGCACACATACTCACAATCATCTGGTTACCTCCCCAACCCCCCGCCGCCACGCAGTAACCCCCCCCGCCGACCAACCCCCAGCGCCGTACGCCCGACCATCACCGCAGCCGACATGATACCCATAAGCCTGGCCGCCCTGAGAGGACCAGGCGGGTGAAGACCGGCCGCCCCCCCCCGACCGCACCCATGTATGGAAGTGTGGCAGTGCTGTGTGTGTGCTGCAGGTAAAAAAAAGGAGGTCTCCAGTGTGGGGTCCCCACCGCTGCTAAACCGCAGAACCCCCACTCCGGGAATCCTCTGTGGGTGGAGTGTATTTGCTGTGTATGTGCTGCTAACATGCAGTGTGTGTGTCTAAAGTGGGAGTTAAAATTGTGGGGGGGTCAGTGAAAGATGAGCACGGATATTTCACCGTGCCCCCCTCCACCAGACCCTCCCCACAAGGCCCTAGATGAATAAGGGTGTCTAATATGCAAGTAAAAAGCGGGGTGGAGGGCGGGCGCCAACAGAGCGCCCCAGAGAGTTACCCCCCCAGTGAGCCCCGCCAGCATAACCCACCCATCCAGTTCCCGGAGCCCTATGTGCCTGTGTGCAACATTTGTTTTGGTGAGGACGGGGAGGAGCAGGCGGATGGGCACAACCGGGGGGTGGGGCTGTTTTTCAGCATGTGGTACTGGTAGACTTCATATCATTGAAGGAATAATGACTGGAGAAAAGTACTGAGACATTCTTGATCAGAATCTGCTGTCATCTGCCAGGCTGCTGAAGATGAAAAGAGGGTGGATCTTTCAGCAAGACAACGATCCCAAGCACACAGCCAAGGTAACACTCAACTGGTTGAAGAAAAAGAAAATAGAGCTGCTAGAATGGCCCAGTCAATCACCAGACTTGAATCCAATTGAAAATCTTTGGAAAGAACTGAAGATCCGGGTTCACAGAAGAGACCCCCGGAACCTTGAAGATTTGAAGGCAGTTTGTGTGGATGAATGGGCCAAAATCACACCTGAGCAATGTATTCCACTGGTTTCTTCATACAGGAGGCGTCTTGAGGCTGTAATCACCAACAAAGTATTAAATAAATTTCAGTAAGCGTGTTCAATACTTATTCCCTGTGCCATTTCACTTTATTACACATAACTTCATTTATGGACATAAATGTTTGGATGTATTTCTATGTGTGCATTACTTGGGTTGATGCCGACATCTGGTGAAAATTTCATGTCAATAGCTCGATTAGAAATATGTTTTTTGAGAGAAATGTTGACGTGTTTAATACTTATTTTCCCCGCTGTAACTATAGTTCACACACATGTGCAAGCTAACAAACACAAGTAAAGCATATCAAGCTGTCACACATATTATTTGTGCAAAGGTGAGCTCACACCTGTGCTCTAGTGGGTGTCTATGTTCTGCTGAGGTGGATGATAGAAAAAGAGGGAGAGTGCCCAGACGTCCCCACAACAAGCCCCTGCCAAAGCGGTAACAGTACCCAGGGCCCCTTGACACCGGCATAGTATGGCAGATAGACGGAGTTCGCCCATCAGGCAGTCCAGCCAGATATCGAAACCAGGGCTAGCAGGACCACCCCATGGCCCCCAATACCAAAGCGGAGGGGGGCATAGGAGCACGGAGAGTGCAAGCCTCAGCCCAGCTAGGACGATAGCCCTCAGCCCCACCAGTGAGCCCAGCATGGGACCCCACCTCCGGACAACTCCCTCATTACCAGACGAGCCACCCACGACCACCCAGGAGTTCCAGGCATCCCCCCTCCCCAACTTCAGGCATGAGCAAGGGCCCCCCAAGGGAGACCCGCAACATGCTCCAGGCAACCACCCTCCCACTCCAAGGGATGTCAGGAAAGAGCAAGGCAGGGGCCGCCCACCTCCGCCCTTAAGCAAGTTCGGGTGCCAGAGGAGCATGGTAAACATTTCCCGACCAGACTCTCCCACAGTAGGAATGTTGAAGGGGGCCACCACTCGAGGCAAAGTACCAAAACTCGCACCGCTAGGACATAGACATCCCCCGGCTTAGATGTAATATCATCTCTGGTTTACGGTCCCACCAGAGAACTTAAGGATCCCTTTCCCAATGTGGAAAAGGGCCTAGACGGCCCAGGAAACCAGAACCCAAGGGACACGGCCCCCCACTTGCCAAAGGCCTTATTCCCCCCACAGGAGACAGGGTAGGGGACATATTATCATAGGTCCCACCTTCCTTGTCTAATGTATGTGTTGCTTGCTTGTGTGTGTGTGTGTGTGTGTGATGGAGTGCATATTGCTGAGGCGTAAGGTGTGTATAATAAAGGGTGCAGTTAAAATTGGTGGGTGGGGCACTGAAAGGTCTCCTGCTTACTGGCAGTGATGTCCAAGCAGATGTCTAAGGCGCTATTAAAACCGAGAGGGGAGGGGCCCAATTCCATGTGGCAACCATGAGAGGGGGGGGGGCTACTGCCAAGTAGCTCCTACCTGAAGTGCATTGTAGAATCACTCCTTCATCGCCCTAATAAGTGGTTGCAAGAGAAAGGAGAGTAGGTTGGGGACAGCTGGCAGACTGACCCCCGATTGGTGAGGCAACCATCCCCCAGCCCCCCCAATTTTGGGCCCCAGTCTCCCTAACCCAGAGGCACCATCCCAAAGAGAGCCGTTTCCCCAGGCCTAACACTCCCCACCCCACACAAAGAGAGAGGAGCCAAGAGATATCCAGCCCAGGGGCAAGCCCAGACCCCTGCTCCCAGGGCACACCTGCGAGAGCACTAGTAGGGTCTCCCAGGTCCTGGCCGACGACTCAGACAAAGAACGATTTAGAAGCCTCTGATGTGAAGAAAAATCAAGGACCCAATTATGTCACCTGAATTGGGGTCACCGGGGCCCCACTCAGGAGCCAGTCCTGTGGTATGGGCTAGCAGGCAAGAGCCGGGTGGGCAGGGTTCCTCCCATGGGCCCCGGTTGAGCTTAGCCCAAAGGAGCGATGTGGGACCACTCTCCCATGGGACCACCACCCTTGTATGAGACCTCAAAAGGGGCCAGTGCAATGTGGTTGGGGTGGCAGTCAAGGCGGTTGCCTGGGCAGCAAAAACCCCGGTCATAGAAATTGGCTTTTGGGACATAGAACGTCACCTCGAGGGAAAGAGTCTAAGTTTGTGCGAGAGGTTGAGAGATGCTGTCTAGCTATAGTCAGGCTCACCGCCACACATAGCCTAGGCTCTGAAACTCAGTCCTTAGAGAGGGGTTGGACTCTCTACCACTCTGGAGTAGCTCATGGTGAGAGGCAGCGGAGTGGTGTGGGCTTACTCGTAAGCCCCCATCTCAGCTGCCAAGTGTTGGAGTTCACCCTAGTGGACAAGAGGGTCATGTCCCTCTGCCTTCAGGTGGGGGACAGGGCTCTGACTGTGGTTTCGGCTTACGGGCCAAACAGCAGTTTGGAGTACCCGGCCCTCTTGATTTCTGTCAAAGGGGTTCTGGAAAGTGCCCCAACGGGGGACTTCATTGTTTTCCTGTGGGACTTCAGTGCCCACATGGAGAATGACAGTGGCACCTGGAGGGGCATGATTGGTAGGAAAGGCCCCCATGATCTGAACCCAAACGGTGTTTTGTTTTTGGACTTCTGTGCTCATCAAAGTTTTCCCATAACAACAATGTGTTCAAGCAAAAGGGTGTGTATCAAAACACGTGGCATCAGGACACCCTAGGCAGGAAGTCAATGATCAACAAAGAGAGCTGGATTCGCTGGTGGGAAAGGAGCCCGGAAAACTTGGGAGACCCAAACGCACTGTGAGGGTCTGCTGCGAACGTCTGGTTGAGCCCTTCATTAGGGAAATCTTTAAGTCCCACATCCAGGAGAACTTCAAACAGTTAACAAGGGAGGCTGGGGACATTGAGTTTGAGTGGACCATGATTTCCGCTTCCATTGTATCTGCTGCTGCTCGGAACTGTGGTTGCAAGATCTCTGGTGCCTGTTGCGCTGGTAACCCCCGAACCCTGTAGTCGACACCGGAAGTAAGGGATGCCGTCAAGCTGAAGATAGAGTCCTACCAGGCCTGGCTGGCTTGTGGGACTCCAGAGGTAGCCAACAGGTACAGGCAGTACAGTTTCCATCCCGGTCATGGAACAGCGGACAAGCTCTACACCCTCTTTAGGGTGCTGGAGGGATTGTGGGAGTTTGCTCATCCAGTCCATATGTGTTTTATGGATTTGGAGAAGGCATTTGACCACGTTCCCCGTGGTATCCTGTGGAGGGTGCTCTAGGGGGTTTGGGGGTCCAGGGAGCCTTACTGAGGCTGTCAGGTCTCTGTGTGACTAGAGCAAGAGCTTGGTTCACATAGTGTGCAGTAAGTCAGACCTGTTCCCGGTGCACAAGTTTTATGGACAGAATTTCCAGGCGCAGCCAGGGACCAGAGTAGGTTTGGGGACCACAGAATTTCCTCTCTGCTCTTTGCAAATGATGTTGTCCTGTTGGCTTCATCAAGTCAGGACCTTCAGCATACATTGGGGTGGTTTGTGGCCGAGTGTGAAGCGGCTGGGATGAAGCTCAGCACCGCTAAATCTGAGGCCATGGTTCTCAACCGGAGAAAGGTAGCTTGCAATCTCTTGGTGGGTGGAGTGCTCCTGCCCCAGGTGGAGGAATTTAAATATCTTGGCGTCTTTTTCGTGAGTGAGGGAAGACCGGAGCGTGAGATTGACTGGCGGATCGGAGCAGCGTCCGTAGTTATGCGGTTGCTGTAACGGTCCGTTGTGGTGAAGAGAGAGCTGAGCCAAAAAGCAAAGCTGTCAATTTACCGGTCAATCTTCGTTCCAGTACTCACCTATGGTCATGAGCTCTGGGTCATGACCGAAAGAACGAATACAATGAATACAAGTGGCTGAACTGAGCTTCCTCCACAGGGTGGCTGTCTCTCCCTTAGAGACAGGGTGAGAAGCTCAGTTACCCATGGAGAGCTTGGAGTAGAACTGCTTCTCCTCCACATCGAGAGAAGCCAGTTGAGGTGGTTCGGGGATCTAGTCCGGATGCCCCCTGGACGCCTCCCTGGGGAGGTGTTCCGGGCATGTCCCACTGGGTGGAGTTCCCGGGAAAGACCCAGGACACGCTGGAGAGACTATAACTGCAGTTACATGTGCAGAATATCTTGATCGGATCAAAGATCGGATTAGAATTCAACCGTGTACATGGGCCCAGAAAAACCTTTTCCGATTATAACAAACATCTAAATAATTTGCACATGCACACTTCTCTTTAAAATACCAGAAGAGGTAATGAGTCCCGCTGTATTCAAGCTGACCTGCCACATACATAGATATGTCAGCTCCGTAATATATGAGATGATCTTTTAAACGTGCTTTATTATTGTTATAGTTATTATAAAGCGCCTGTTCGCTCATCATTTTATTTTTAATCCGTGGGGTCAGTGCTTTTTTTGTTGCAGACGTCGTGCTCCTGTTAAGTGAATGGGGGTGTGCTGGGGCCGGTGGGGGTTGGGGGTGGATCTGGGGTGGAGGGGTGGTGTTGGGTGGTTTCATGGCGAGCAAAGAAGCAGTTAAGCTCATCTGCCCGTGTAGCATCTGGAGCTGCTGAGGACACATCACAGCCCCTGAAGTTGGTGATGTCTTGGATGCCAAACTTCTCGTGGATTGTTGCTGGATATTTGAGCCTCTAAACGCATCTTGTAGTCTGCCTTGGCTGCTTTTATTCCTCTTTTCAAGTCAGCTCGGGCAGCACTGTATAGTGCTCCGTCCCCTGACCTGAAGGCAGCGTCTCGAGCTCTGAGGAGGGATCAGACTTGGCTGGTCATCCAGGGTGTTTGGTTTGGAAAAACCCTGATGGTTTTGTCCACAGTCACATTCCCAATGCAGAACTGTATGTAGTCCAACACTGTTCCTGTGAGTGTCTCCAGCTCCTGATGGTGGAATAAGTCCCAGTTTGTCTGCAGGAAGCAGTCCTGCAGCATGGGAAGGGCATCCTTAGGTCAGGTTGTGATGGTCTTTGTGGTGGGCCTGGATCGGCATATAAGGGGGTGTAGGCTGGGAAAAGCAGGAGGGAAAGGTGGTCTGACTGCCCGAGGTGGGGGAGGGGGGTGGCTCTGCATGCATGCTTGATGTTCGTGTAGGCATGATCCAGGGTGTTCTCCCCCCTTGTAGAACACTTCACATGCTGGTAGAACTTCGGGAGAACAGTCTTTAAGTTGGCCTTATTAAAGTCTCCTGCTACAATGTGAACGCCTTGTTTATGGCGTTCAGCAGGAGAGAGAGTGCTGTGTTTACGTTGGCATCCGGCAGGATGTACAGCTCTCTTGGAAGAAAAAAAGGCCAACATCTAACAGACATGAGCTCCACGTCTGGGGAGCAGTACTGATCGATGATCTTTCCGTTGTTGCACCAGTTTTCGTGCATGTAAACACAGAGTCCCCCCCTCTGCTCTTACCGGAGTCCTTTGTTCTGTCCCCGCGCGGCAGAGTGCGGCCTTCGAGTTGCACGCTAGCGTCGGGAATGTCCGGGGGAAGCCAAGTTTCTGTGACGATGAGCGCACAACAGTTGTTGACATGGTAATTCCCAACCAGCTGTAGTTTCAAGTTGTCCATTTTATGAACCAGCGATCTGGCATTTGAGAGGATAAGGCTCGGTAGAGGTGGCTTGTGTGGTTGTTTCTGTAGTCTTAGCACGACGCCAGACCTGCAGCCTCGCTTCTGTTTTCTCTCCCTCCTCCGCCTGCGTCATCTGCCAGTACCGACAACAATCCAAGGTGAGCCCGGGGGTCTCGCTATGTAGCTCAGGATGTTGTGCTCGTGGTGGAAATTGCTGGAAACAGCGGTTTGATGTTGGTTTCCAATGTCCAAGAGCGTCTGACGAGTGTAGTGGGAGTTAGCAGTACCCAAAAATAAAAATAAAAGCGAGAATGTATAGAAAGGGAATAAAGAAATTATAGAAAAGGAAGCACTGAATGGGGAGCCGAGGGGCACTGCACCTATGCGCGCCGCCATCTCCTTTATGTCCTCCACATTACCTTTTCCTAAATTTTACCTGATAAAAATTTTTTTGCTAAAGTTTACATTTAGTGTGTTCTTTACCTCAAGCCACTGCTTTCTGTAGAACAGGATGGTCAAAACCCACACAGCCAAAAAGAGAAAGATGGATCCATGTGTTAGTGACAACATTCTGACAGGTTTGCTCTTCATGATCAACCAATCAGCCAAATCAACAGGTTCTGGAACAAAATATGAAAAACAAAAAAGTGATGTAATCATTATCAGTGTAGTTGAAGAGAGTGGATACTCAACTCATATTGCCTATGCTCAATGGAGTAACAGTCTATGGATTTTCCCTTGGGGTTTTTTCAGACTGGGTGCATTTCATTCGCTTAATGTGAACCAGAGTTCATTTCCCCTGATAATCTGGAATACATTTTCAGTCTGAATACACCCAAACAAACCCTGGACTGGGACCAGGAACCACTCTCGGACCCATCTTTTAAAGTGGTCTCAGTACGTTTCCAATTAGACTGAGCTTCGATTTGCTCTGGTTTCCTCAGTCTGAAATGCTCAGAATGGAATAACTGAACCAAAAAGGCCACCGTAGCCAGGCATTATGCGATCCTATGAGTAGGAACATAATAACCATAAATGTGGATAAACAGGGAGCATCAACAAGAGACAGCAACTCACTGAAATGTGCCTCTCACACTGTTTTCCAGACAATCTATATGTCATAAACCAGTGTTTTTCAACCTTTTTTGAGCCACGGCACACTTCAACTTTAAAAAAAATCCTGCGGCACACCAGCATTCAAAAAAAAAAAAAAAGAAAGGGGAAACTCATAGTCTGTATTGATGTACAGTCCCTCTGCAATCTCACATGCATTTTTGTGATAATTGTGTCCGAAGCGGTTTTGCTTTGTTTGCGTTGCAAGTCATATAGCACAAAGGTTTAAGGAGTCTCCAACAAATCTAAGCACTATCTATTTGCCAAAACTGCTAAGATCACATGTTTACTGGAATGTTTTAATCTTTTAGCCTTCTTTATGCTTGAAAGATTTCCTACCTGCTTGATTGTATTGACATGTTTGCAAAATCACTGATGTCTTCCAACCTCTTTCCATCTGCAGCATTTTTCTGGTTTAACCACCTTCATTGACTAAGAGTTATACCCATCTACATGCAATGTATCATCCAGCCAAACTAACTTCCTGTTCAACTATCTCAGGAACAGCTCATACCTGAGAGGTTTAGTCAAGGGTTAACTGGAAAATTAGAAGACCTGCTTCAAACCTCAGTGGTGAAAAATATATATTTATAATCCAACACATCATCTGAAACACACACAAGGACTTTCAAATTAGAAACCAAACGAATTAAAGTGATCTTGAAAGGACTTTTTTGCTTCTGAACCACCATACACCAGGTGGTAAAAAACAAAACAATACCCAAATGACCAGAAAACATTTCTTCCTATCATTCTTTTTGGCCTCTGACTTTTTTGTCGTGTTCGGGTCAAATCTGACAGATTTACTATCTAAATCTGCAATGTATTGAAGAAGATCGTCAACATCGTGGAACTTTGATCTCTAAAGCTGCATCACAAACCTTAATTTGTGGAATTTCATAGTGAATGGAAACACAGCTAGTATCTAGTCAAGGTAAGGGTTGCTGTAACGGATGACATAAATATATATTTGGAAAAGATTGACCTTTTTGATGCAGATGCATCTTTGCCAAGGTGAGATAGATCAAAGACAATTAAAATTAAGAAGCTGTCTGACTGGTAGAGTAAAAGTGCAATCAGTGACATCCATAAAATCTAGATGACTTTACGCTTTAAATCCAGGAAATCTCCAGTTTATAGAACAAACATATTATTTAAATGTATCAAATTCAAACTCAGAGTTGACCAAAAATAAGAAAATACATTAAATTGAAGACAATTAAAACATATCCTCTGTTTTTAAGGAACAGCACCGTCTCTCTTGAAAGTAAAAATTACTCAATAATGATCTTTTCTCAGTCTTACCGTAGGAATTGGTTAAGAAGAATATTCAGCCTCAACTGTGCAGACAATAGTTTTCTTCTTAGCAGATGTTGCTGTTAAACCCAAATGAGCCTCAAGCTTTACTTCGCCTTGCCCTGTTATCAGTTTCCTGAACGTTGTTGAGGTGGGTGGAGTAACATCTGGTTATCCGTTCACATATACAGTGCACAGTGCTGCACTCTGCACTCACACAGCTGGACAATAACAACACAATTGTTAGGATGTTGTTTGTTGACTTCAGTTCAGCATTTAAAGGCAAGGCACTGCAGAGGGTGGTGAAAACTTCCCAGCGGATCACAGGGACATCACTTCCTGCTCTTGAGGACATCCAGAGGAAACGCTGTCTACGTCGAGCTCGCAGCATTCTCAAGGACTCCTCTCACCCTGACCACGGACTGTTTAACCTCCTCCCCTCCGGGAGGCGTTTCAGGAGCCTCCGGACAAGGACCACAAGATTCAGGAACAGCTTTTTCCCTAAAGCTCTCTCCTTGCTGAACTCTTCCCTCTGACACCCCTAAAACACCCCCCACACCACCATAGACTCCTCCCCCTCTTCAACACTCTGAATTATTTATTTATTCACAAGAAAAACAGTAACTTGTTATTACTTGCACTACTGTCTGTTCATCCAGGAACACTGTATAATCCATCTGCACATTGTAATATTTTCTTTGCACTTTACTGTCCATTGCAATACTGTAAATTATGTTCATAGTTCTGCCTATAGTGTTCATACACTTTTACATAGCCCATCTGAATAGTATGTTCATAGTACACCTATCTGTATATCGTGCTTATAGTATTTAATATCTGTAAATTATGTCCATAATACTTACCTGTATAGTTATTGTACATATTATAGACCTTTATTCTGTACTTACTGCTTATTGCACTTCTGGTTAGATGCTAACTGCATTTCGTTGCCTTGTACCTACATGTGCAGTGACAATAAAGTTGAATCTAATCTAATCTAATATGATGCAGTCCCGGTGGGCTGGGGTGTGGTTTCCATTTGTGTTTCATTTTTGGCTCCGTGTTCATGAATGTCCTCCTGTGAGCGGAAATTTGGAGGACAATAAACTCACAGACGTCATAGCAGACAGGCAACAGGTGCTCCCCTGTGGAAGCATATCTGTCTTATAAATCAAAAGAAAAGTCAACACCAGAAATGCTTTTTTATTTTCCAAATAAAGCTGTGTTTGTTGACTCAAAAATAGAATGAAAAATCAATCTGCCAAAAGGCTTTTTATGTTTCTTCTTCAACAACGCTCATTCTGTCACTTAAATAAAATGATAAAGTAAATGGTGTTTGACATTTCATTTTCAAAAAGTTATTTAGCAAATGTGTAGCAAAATTCAGTTAAAAATATCTAATTTGACATTTAAAATGGATTAACAAAAATGCTTTTTCATTTTCGACTCCAACTTTGCTCATTCTGTTACGTCATTAAAGCAATGAGGAAAAGAGGGGATTACATTTTTGTTTTCACATCCATGGCACAAAAACTGTTGCATAATTCATTTTCAGTCAGCAGTTCCAGGGGGGAGACGGAGCAATGATGTCAAACAATCATGTGCCCCCTACGAGATCGCCACTGACTGTCTTTTTAGAACTTTCCATCCCATAACAGACTCTGGTCTGTGTTCATAGACACGCCCCCTCCACCTGTTCACGCTGCTTTTGATCCGAATGAGGCAGTGTTCTGAACGGCGTGTTTATTTGACGCTTTTTTATTCTGATCATTCATTTGTTATGATTACTTTTGTCCAGCTATTGACTCTTGCTTTCTTCCTCATCAACCAACCTGGGAGAGACAACGTAGCACAGCGGGAATTTTGTCTCAACTCAGTGTTTCCACTGACACAAACTATGCAGTTCAGTCTGTTCAAAATGTCCATGCTCCACAGCTGCAAACATCTCTTTGGTCCAATTCTTGTACCTGTGAAAAATCGCTAAAACCAAAAGCAGAATTTGTACATAAAGATATTAATGTTTTCTTTTTGTCCTAAAGTGCAGAGTTCCTCAACATCACAGTCCAGTTCTTCTATTCTGGCCTCTTTTGTGAATTTCCCCTGGTTTGGTCTGTTGGTGGAGGGCATATGTATGACAAGAGAACATCAATCATGTTTTTGATGATGGGTGGTTGTGGGTGAAGGTTGTGTGGCAGGTGGTGGGCCAGGACCATGTCCCAAGCATCCACCAGATGGACATTCAGTCCTTTGAAGACGGCCCGCAGCAACTTATCACGCTGTATAGAAGACCAGTCGCTGTTGGTCAGTGCTACATCAACGGTCAAAGCTTTGGGGTTCGCGGTCCGGATGACCACCAGTGTTTGCGGCGCTCTGGACAGCAGCCGCACCACCGCCTTGCGGATGTTCTGAAGTGCGACCAGACACCAATGACTACAACAGTGTTGGGGCCTCCGTCTATGTCGGGGGTCGGCAACACGCGGCTCCTGAGCCGCATGCGGCTCTTTAGCGCTGCCCTAGTGGCTCCCTGGAGCATTTTCAAAAATGTTTGAAAATGTAAAAAATGGGAGAGAGTAATATATTTTTTGCTTTAATATGCTTTCTGTAGGAGGAAGAACAAAACACAAAAATTCTTAACGTATTCCAACACTGTAAGATGCGTAGAAAAACTTTTGTAACGCCAAACAGGTACGTCACTTGCAGAGGGCAAAACAGGATCCACGGCCAAGCTGTCTGGACGTAGAGCTGTCAATCAATTGGCTGCGCTTAAGAAATGTCTGTGTCCCATACAAGACATGTCTCCAAGCAGTTTCAGAGCAGAGCAGGCAGGGAGCTTAGCTGAGAGCATTGTTTCCTTCCTGGCATTGAAAGCCCCTTTCCTCAAAACATGGACCAAATTGAACATTGCAGACTGGTCATCAACCTCCCCCCCTCCCACACTTATGTTACAACATAAAGAAAAACACAAGAGGAAGAATGAACTAAGGTGGAACAACAAAACTCCCTTTTGAAAAAAACGTGGGCAAACAGAAACGCTCATGCTGAGCCCTAATTAGATCAAGAGACCGCGTCCCACAATCCCCTGCTGCTAACAGACCTAAAATGCACATGACCCCCACTACAATATTACTTTTTTTTAACTTTATTGTACAAAACAAAAGTACAATACAAAACACAAATTTACAAAGTAAACTTCAGATATGCCAGGGGAGCATTCTTTTGTTCGAATCATCAAAATAAAAATGACATCAGAAATCGGATTTCTTTAATACATTTCTTTAATTTAATCAAAGCAATGAAACATAATTCATTGATATTGTTGCGACCTGGGGGTTAGCCCCGCCTTCAGCCCAGAAGGCTCATGGGAAGTGGGGAGTTTTGGGGTAAAACCTTGAGTGAGAGTGTTGTGAATACAAGTGATGACTATGCTGTTTCAGCTGCTTACACCACATGACACATCGGGCTTGATAATGGAAAGGAATGATGGTGCTCTTCCTGTTATCTTTTGCTTGAGTCCATCCGGTGCAGTGCCGTATTTGAGGCATGAACAGCTCTGCAATGAAGCCACAAATGAAGCAGTCTGGCTTTATCTTCACCGGTAAAGCGGCGTCTCGGCTGGGTTGTAATAGTATTGTAATGAAGTTAAACTTGCACAACAGAGCAGTCACGTGACGCATCATTCTCCGCAGAATGCACTGCAGGGCAAATAAACATTTAGTCATTAATGCTCATTATGTATTTGTAGCAACTTAGTCATTTTGATAGTAGGCTAATATAGATACATATTGCATGTGTTGCCTTCATTATAAGGCTTAAATAGGGCTTTTAATATTTTACGGCTCCAGACATATTTGTTTTTTTCGTCCACTTTGGTTCTTTCAATATTTTGGGTTGCCGACCCCTGGTCTATGTGAATATTGTTTGGCAACGTAACGCAGCTGAGTCACAGAACTAGGATAAGAACGAATAGGAGGACCGTGGCAGCGGTAAGTCACCAAGATGTTGTTTGGGTAGTCCAAGGCCATGAGAGGTCCAGCTTGTTTGGAGCTGTGCAGATCAAACCTATTGAGACCTTGAAGAAAAACAGGTTTGTAACAAAATGTTGATCAGTTTATGTTACATCAATACATGTAACTAATGCATAACTCAATATCCTAATCTCACGCAGGAAGATTTCCTTTTCAGTCTTTTTACAGAATGAAGGCACATTTGAAATCTGTCTTTTCTCTGTCTGTTTCACTGTGACCCCTGAAGGCCTAAAAATCTGGCTCCTTTTCAGAACCAAAGAAGACAGAACTTCATGTGACCTGCAAGATGTGAGGCAACAAACGCTGGAGGCCTAAAAACAGACTAATATTTACAGAGCATTTCTACCTAAAACCCCATTTTATTGCTGATGCAAAGGTGAGACTGCAGGTGAGCAGACCTGTCATGGAAACATGAAGATCAGCTTGTTGAGGGGAAGAAAAGATCTGGTGGACCAGACTGAGAGCATGTGGTTCTGCTGAACTGCTAGAAAAACACCCATTATTTCTGTTCTGGTCTCCTGATTACTATTTCAAATGTAAACATATTTCACTAAGGTGTGTGGCTTGATTACGTATTTTATTATCGCATTTTGTTATACTTTTACACTTTTTGATTATGCATTCTCTTGGTTCTTTAAAGACATTAGTATTCTGTGGAGTTAGTGCTGAAACCTGTCTCTGCTTTATGTCTGTGCTGAAGTAATGCGGTCATAACTGTCATTTGTACCAGGAACGGCTTGTCTCTTAACTTCCTGCTTGTAAGGATGAACACAGAGCCATTGTATGCTATCACTTGATTCACACATGTCGGGTACTAAAACCTGTTTGCTGTGAGGGGGGGGGGGACTCAGAGCAGAAGTGAAGAACTTTTTCTGCTGACGCCACTGGCTCTCCCTTTGGAAAAGATTTGAAAATTCATGCAGACTTGTGTGATTTTTCCTTTTCCCATTTGCTCATCTAGTTTTTGATATCCTTAACCATCTAGATTTGAACACTATTGTCTCCAAAGGGCAAAAGTAGAGAAGGAGTCTGGATTAGTGTTAGTGGACCCAGAAAACCTAATGGAGAGACGGATAGGTTTTACCTTCTACTCTTGGAATCACACTTATGTTGGGATGGTTTGATGGAGGAACGGACACCTTCATATTGATGCCTCTGAATCAAAGTGGAGAAAATTTCACAGGTCAAAGGCATGACTAAACATGAAAAGAGATTTCAGTCTGTCTGCATTAAAATACAATTTTGACATTTTAGATATATATTTATTTATATATTTGGGCTGCACGTTGGCGCGCGCTCTTGCCTCACAGCAAGAAGGCCCCTGGTTCAAGTCCGGGGGGACATGAAAAACAACATCAATGGGGGACCTTTCTGTGTGGAGTTTGCACGTTCTGCCCGTGTATACGTGGGTTCTCTCCGGGATCTCCAGCTTCCTCCCACCGTCCAAAAACATGCTTCATAGGTTGATTGGCAACTCTAAATTAACCATAGGTATGATTGTGAGAGTGAATGGACGTGTAATTGTGGACATTCTACCCTACACCTTTGACCCGACCCCACTTGCTGAGCAGCCCCTACACGCATCTGACTCCCTCTTCTCTTTCTGTGAGGCTAACTGAGCTGCATGTGGCTAAAAGTGCTAGCATTACAATCAGCATGGTGGGATATTTTCTACACTAACATTGAAGTGCACAGAATTTTTAGGATTAAAAAAAAAGAATATGGTTGCTAGAGGCCAGAAGCTGAAGTTACGTATGACAATGTCTGTTATTATTATTAATATTATTTATTGTTAGATCCATGTGACAATGATGAAGTACAGTCAGTAGTTTCAAGGTTTCTACTGAGATTTGTACTCAGACTACTGGATTCAGAGTCCAGAGTGCTAACCACTACACCATAGAACCCTACTCCACTTATATTCTCACAGGCTTCAATAAAAGAAATTCTAACAAACTGAAATATATGCTGACCAACACAAAGATTCATGAATAGAATAAATATTATATGTAAAAAACAACATGGCATATTTTCTACACCAACAGTGAAATGCATAGGATTATTTTGAAAACAAGAAACAATTTGGTTGCTTCTTCCCAAGTTCTTCCCAAGGTCAAAGGTCAACTAAACTTCTTTGGTGTTTGTAGACTCAATCTAGCGGTGTGTTTGTGTAATTTTGTGAAAATCGCACGAAAAATTTCCCATAAAATCGAAAAACAGGAAAATCGCAACTTCTAAGAGTTTGTCTTGTTTTGGGATGAGATCTGAATGAGATCTGTGGTTCCAATTGCAGCAGGTTTCCTTAGCACAGCTAAAAGTCCACAAATCTAAATCAGGGTCAGGCAGGCAGGGGTCAATCACGAGCATGGGAGCATCAGAAGAAACAGGAATAGTCAGGATCCAGAAGATATTCAGGGCAGGCAGCAGGGAAACAGAGTCAGAGACTAAACAGGGTCAGAAGGTCAGAATATCAGGTCTGGGTGTAACGCTCAGTAATGCAGGCAGAGAGACACAAACAATACTTCACACTGAGTGAGGCTCAGTGCAGCGCTTAAGTGTCTGGTGGTTGAATTGGTGAATGAGAGTTGGGGGGTATTCCAGAAAGCAGGTTATGCTAGCTCCCACGGTAAGTTTGAGGCTAAGGAAGTTGATAACCTCAGCTTTCGGTTCCAGAAATGGAGGTATGTTTCAGGGTATGTCAAGTTGCCATAGCAACTCATGCTCTGAACATAACCTGGTCTGGAGCAGGTTTAGTTGAAGGTTGTTTGTTTTCAGAGAGGTGAAGCAGCATGGTGTGTCCATTTGAAGATGATTTAGTGGATGAAGAAGCTCAGATAATACTTTTTCCACCATGAGAGGGTGATACGACCACATATGAATATTGGAAAGATAAACTTTTTTTACATTAATCTAACTTAATTATTTACTTCAGTTAAGATAAATCATTTTTTTTTTTTGTTAAGTCAGCTTAAAAATGACACGTAGTTTTCAGAAAGTTATTGTACTTTAAATCAAATTAATTCAATTAAGTAGGTGTAACTTTGGTGCTGTTGTTAGATCGGCACTGCAAGGGATTGTGGGATACCATTCCCTTTGCCTGTCTGGACAGATTTGGGTTTAAGTGTGGGTTTTTAACCAAATGAGTTTAGTTGTTTAGCTGTTTTACTGTGTTTTACCGAGTTACTTTGTCCTACTTTGCTTAAGCCTCTGCACCATGAGTGAGAGGGAGGGAGAAAGAGGATGATGAGATTATATAGCACCACTACTGCTCAGGTGTGTAATGACTTTGTCAGAAAATTCCAAATGGAATGCATACATGTGGTTAATATTGTGTCGTCTCTTTTATTG
Source organism: Oryzias curvinotus (assembly GCA_023969325.1). Classification (NCBI taxonomy): domain Eukaryota; kingdom Metazoa; phylum Chordata; class Actinopteri; order Beloniformes; family Adrianichthyidae; genus Oryzias; species Oryzias curvinotus. The sequence goes on along the minus strand of CM043722.1, from coordinate 22,240,190 downwards.
TTATACAAATGAGTATATCTGCCGGCTCAAACACTGAAGTATAGCGCTCTCTTTTTTTCACCACGTGTTTCCATGGTGACTCCGGAAATCGGCGATCCATTGAGAATGTCTTTAGGTTCTTGCCGTGCATGTGCATTAACCCAGGGTTACCAAGTCGAGCGTGATTGCGCTAACTCATATCCGGTCTTTTGGAACCGACAAACCCAGAATAAGCAAGTTCAGGCGGATTTCAGCCAGAGTTCAGGGTTAAAGGCAGGGTAGTTTAAACATGCTTCCTGGAATACCCCCCTGGAGTGCAGCATTCAGAAACTGCACGTTGGGGATGCTGGGAGATGTAGTGCATTTAGAACTCTGGAGTTCTAAACTCCAGAGGGTAAAAACGAAGTGTTAAAAAAGAAAAACCAATCTGAAAAAGGAAGAATTTGAATACTCCTGGTCATTGGTGGGAGCCGATGACCAGGAGTATTCAAATTGGGGTAGACAGAGCTCTGACTCCTGACAGTCTTCACACATGGACAATCTCGGACTTGGGACCGGCACTGGATTGTACCTCCATGTGGTTGCATTATTGTTTTTAATTTTATTATTACTATTTTGTTTGATTTTTTTTAATAATTAATTTTGCTTTATTTACTTATTTATTGTTAGTTTTTGTTTGTTTTTTATTTTGCTTCTGTTTTTTATTTATTTTTATTTAGGTTTTGTTTTATTATGAATTTTTTTGTTTTTTTCAATTTTTTTTATTTACTGTTTATTTTTATAAAAATGTTGGCTTTTATTTATTTATTGGTTTTATTTCTTTCTTTGTTTTTATGTTGCTTCTATTTTTAGGTTTTATTTACAGTAATAAAGCTGTAAAATGAAATACAAGTACATAGATATTTTACTGTATTTTATTTTACAGTTGTACTATCTTAAAATGAAAAAACACTAGTAACTGGCATCCAGCTGTTAGTAGTTTTTGTAAATGTTCCTACAGTATTTATACTATGCTTCCTTTGACGATAATATTACCGCTTCCGCCCGTCCCAAAAATGTCTGGATACACAAATCGCTGGGGAGACATGATTCTTCTGAGTCCGGCAGACCGCTCACGCAGAACAGGCAAACGGATTGCGGTCTGAAGCCTCCACGAATATAAATATTTAATAAGTCTGCACTTCTCTCCAAAACGCAATTTATTTCCTCCTAATTTCCAAGATGAATCTTAAATAAAAGAGCTACAAATAAATTTACTTTATTTTTTGTATTATGTGTTTCATGACTGTCTCCTGTAACTGTGGAAACATTTGTTTTATAAAACAAAAGATCTCCAATAATAATTTACAATGAAATATATCCCACAACATGCACACAACCCTGTTACACCCTTTTTATTGTGGCAGAAGAATACATTGTAAAAGGTTGCACCAAGTTTTTCATCATCAATAAAGTTGTACAATTGATCTGTAAGGTGAGCGAATTGGCCTTTGGTAGTTTATTGCTTGTTACTGATCAACATGTAGCAGAAATTCAGAAAAGTAAAGGTTTATTTTCATGAATTTTGAAGTCCAAATGTCTTCCAAGTCTGGAAGGACTAATTTTGTGTCGTCCTGTTATCCCGCAGGGGGCAGTAATGCGCCTTCAATTCGCCTTTCAGTCAAAGAAGAAGACGTGATGTTTTTATCAATGAGTTATATCACTAGAGGAGACATCACGTGGTTCCTCATGGGAGGAGAGCACCGCCATCTTGGTGAGGTCAAGTTACCAATGCAGTGCATGCATGTCAACACATTTTTTGCATAATACCAGTTCATTGTTTGGGTTTCAACTGCCAAAATCAGAGAAATGAGTCCATGAAGGAGGAAGGTATATCATTTCACAGGTAAGTACTATAATTTTTTTCTTTTAATGCTGCAAGGGCTTTATTAATAGAACACATGTTGACATGCATGATGCTGCAGGGCTGTTATCAACATGCTGCATGATGTACGGATAATTTGCTGTCGACATAAATGTACATTTTATTTTGCTAAACCTGTATACAGCATACTAGGCTATTATAGTAATATAGATTTATACATTTCTGACTCAGTGACTGAACTTTTCTTGCAGGTTTCCAATGGATTCAGACTTAAGGAAAAAGTTGGTCTTAGCTATCAAAAGAGCTAACCCAGATGGATCACTGTGGAACCAACTAGAAATACAGTCTGGCTGTTCAGAACATTTGTGGAAACACATTTTGATAAGAGGCCAGATTGTTTGCTTGAAAGCCGACACCATAACATCTGTGTTACACAAATTGATCACTCACATGAATCAGTAAATGTATTGGTTTTCTTTGTTGTTGTTGTTGTTGTTTTTTTAGGGTAAATCTATTGTTCATTTTTGGACTTCTTTTGAATATATATATATATATATATATATATATATATATATATATATATATATATATATATATATATATATATATATATATATATATATTTATATATATATTTATATATATATATTTTATTAGCATTATTATTAATAATAATATTAATAGACTTAATTTTTTATTATTTATTGACTTGTTTATTTACCTATTTATTGTTATTATTTATTGTTTGTATTGACTTACTATTGACTTATTATTATTATTATTGACTTATTGTTTCGTTTTTCTAAATAATTTAAATTAAATGTCAAAGAGGTCTTAAACTTCTAAATTTTTAGAAATTATTTTTATAAATTCTTTGTAATAATTTTTTTTATTTGTAAGAAGTCCTGCAACAATGCATTTTCATTAAAGTTTGAGCTTTTAAGGCTGACTGTCTCTCTTCTTTAACAACAACAAATGATGTATCTATATATATATATATAAATATAATATATTTACATATATGTATAAATGTATATAAATATAACAATATATATAGTATAAGAGAGCTACTTAGATACCACTAAAAGCAATAGAAATCATTGTCATGTGGGCGTCGTCGACCTCACCAAGATGGCGTCGCGCTCCGCCACCGTCGGCCAGGCTCCTAAAGCGGGCGTGTCTCCTCTAGTGATATAACTCATTGGTTTTTATGCCGTAAGTTGTCGGCAGGAGTCGTTCAGAGAAGATGGCGGGGTTGCTGAAAAAGGTAAGTAGGGAGGTCACGGCTCCGTCCCGGTCCAGACGTGATAAAGTGACGGTTTTTTGTTCGCATACTGACAGCGTCAGACCTTTCTAGGACCGGAACCGAATCTCCGCCAAACTACTGTGATTATTTTATTTACGACACTGACTACATCCTTAACTATAGGCTAAGACTCATCATGTTTATCTGTTTATTTCATTAATCTGACCTCAGCGCAGTTCTGACATGTTTACATCACTGCCCAGAGAAAAGGAAGTATACAGTATTCGGTAATAAATGCGTTAAAAAATATTGTAATTTGTTTAAAAACAAAGCTGAAGGTTTACGACACCTCCGGCATTTTGCTGTTTTCCCTCACAAAAATAATTCACTGAGGTTTCATCTGTCCTTTAGTAATAGTAAAAAATAAACAAATTAAAAAATATATGAGTTTCTCCTTTAGGCTTTCTTTTTTTACCTCTACAGACAGATTTGCCGTTTACCAGTTTAGTGTCGTAAGTTGTCCCTGCTGTTGAAGTGAAACTGTCAGTGGATCATCATGAGTGGCAGTGGCACACAATGAAAACTGTTGCTGGTCAGAGTCAAAAGAATTAAGATTCTGAACGTTTATGTCCTTTAAAAAAATATAACATTGATATGCAAATTGAACGAACAAATAGAATTAGAACAATGCGAGTGTTTGAAAAATGAGAGGCATTACAGAGCAAAGACAGACAACATTCATGTTTTTTTTGTTTTGCTTACAAAGAAAAAGTACTTAAGTAAGAGTGTTTCTTTATTACGGGGATAAAGGTTGTGTATAGCGTTCAGTGACGTTAATGGCTGTTGAGGCACCGACTCCTCTGGAGTCAGATTTACAACGAAAGAACTAAATATTTCACCATTCATCCAACAGCAGCTAAAAGCTTATAAAATACACACAAGAACATATTTCTCCTACAGAGAATATTTCATTTATAGACATGGATAGAACACTCTTGTGTATAAATTATTCATTTGTACTGTAAACCATTTAAAGTATACAGTAGGGCTGGGAACCACTGGGTACCTCATGATACAATTTGCGATACGTTGATCACGATAACGATACTATCACGATATGGCGATACTGTGATAATTGATAGATCTAGTCTCTAACAACTCATGATCTATCAAACTTTAAGAAAGAAGAACTTAAAAATTTGTTTTTTGGAAAATATTTCCACTTTTTTTTTTTAGTTTTTAAACACCATGATAATAAACAACTTGTGTCCTATTTGGTGTAATGAATAACAGACTTTTGTGTAACATTGCTGAAATCAGTAATACTTTGTCTTTGACAAACAATGACAATTTTCATTTGGAAATATCTGTAAAATATGGTTTAAACCAGTGTTTTTCAACCTTTTTTGAGCCACGGCACACTTTAGCCTTGACAAAAATCCCGCGGCACACCAGTGTCCAAAAAAAAAAAAAAAAAAGAAAAAACTCAGTCTGTATTGATCGACAGCCGCCCCCCCCCCGCCCTCCGGAATCTCACTGGCATTTTCATGATAATTGTGGCAGAAAAAGCTGGAAGTTGCAGCTGTTTTTTCTAAAAGTTGTATTAAAAGTTAAGTTAAAAGATTCAAAAACTGTTTGATGTGTGTTCCTTGTTTAAAGACGTTAAGAGGAGAAGCTCATTGTGCGCTAAGACAGTCGTTCTAACCCAATGCATCATGGGAGATGTAGTGCCCTATATCCGCCGACCGCAGAAAGACCAGCTTCTCTGAGCTTCATGGTTTTGTTCTCTTGTTCCACGGTCTGACACCGGATTCTGTGGGAAGCTAAACCGCTAAAGACGAGCTTTAGCTGGTATTTTTGTTAGAACTGAGAGACTTTTTGAGTTAAATCTAAACAAGGAAGTGAAGACTTTAACCACTTCTGATTGGTCAGACTGATGACATGTGATTCAGCCTTCAAGAATGATTGGTGGAGACAGTTAAAGGGGCGGCACTGGTATAGCTAACAGGAATAGCTGCAGCTAAATCGCTGTATCTTCATTCTTATCAAAATGTATTTAATAGAATCAAATAAACACAAAGAAAAAATAATTTTATGATCTTTTATATTCCTAACTACTCAGTGTTTTATCAGGGGCCTGTTTGGATGAACAAAGAGCTGATTTCCTGGAGATGGGAAATGTTGTTAGATCAGTTAATGAGGGCAATTTCCCACGGCACACTTGACCATCTCCCACGGCACACTACTGTGCCGCGGCACACTGGTTGAAAAACACTGGTTTAAACAATAGTGAACATGAACAGCAGTGTCATTATTTAGTGCAAAATTGCTGTAAACTGGATAAAAAATGAATTCGTCAAGTAGCTGCCAGGCACATTGGTATTAACTTTTGAAAAACAAAGCCATAGCCATTGCTTAATTAAAAAAAATAGCTGTGTCTTCTTCTCTTCCAGACTACTGGCCTCGTTGGCCTGGCAGTGGCCCAGAATCCACATGAGGTGATGACTGTTCGCACACGTCACTCCTGGTTTCAGGAAACATTTGGCCCGTTTCAGCATTTCTGTACAGTTCTGTGTTTAGAGAAAGTCATCTGAGTCCTCTCATCTGCAGATTTTAAGACAAAAATCAGGAAATTAGGTTTCCAGGTTAGAAGTTTCTGTTTCTTCACACTGTGTGCTGTCTGCTTCAGCGTCTCAGGATCCTCTACTCAAAGATCCTGGCCTCGCTGCAGACCATGCCGAAGGACGCCGCCTACAGGAAGTACACAGAGCAGCTGGTCAATGAGAGGTTCGGCCACGTGAAGGCGGTCAGTGTCGCAGCAAACGCGGACCGGCCCGGGTTCTGAGGAAGGCTTGATCTGCTCACGGCATGCGTGTGTTTGCAGGAGCCCGACGTGGAGAAGCTGGAGAAAAAGATCAACGGTGGACAGATTGAAGAAGTCATCTTCCAGGTAGATCCTCGTCTCTTCTCTCTGAAACAGGAATCAATCCTGGAAAAATCCCAAATGGCTTTTTAGGTCCTATTTGGTTTGGTTTTACTCCGTTTTATCAAATTAGAACTTTTCTGCAAACATTTGTATTTATCCAGTTAAATGTAAACAAACCAAATTGTATTTCCTGTTGCTTTGATTTATGATTTGCTAGAAAAGGTTGTGGTTTCAGCAGCAGACGCTTCATGCTCCGTTCACACTGGGCTCCAAAAACGCACATTCAAGTCACCGCTAGGGGGCGCCGTTTGTAAAGTGACAAAGTCACATTTTAACCTTAATATTTTAGTTATTTAGCCTGTTATTGGAGAGAAAAAAACAGGTTTCACTTTTCAAATTCATATTTTTACCTTTTAATTTATGTATCCATAGCTACGTGTTTAGTTAGCCAGCTTGAAGTTTAATATTTTTTATTACTATATTTAGTTTACAAATTAAGTATTTAGTTTGTAAACTAATTATTTCATTTGATAAAATAAATGTTTAGATGTGACCTAAATATCTATTTTCCAAACCAAACATTTAAGCTTCAGAACTAAATATTTATTTCTTACATAAATCTTTAGCTAACATGCAAATTAATTTACATAAAAGAGGAAGTGGACTGTCAAAATAAAAGCTTTATTTAGCTCCATCTCTGAACTGTTTTCACCCGTCGTCGTCCATGTCGTTGAACCAGTGTAGCACAAATACACGTATGGACGACTACTGGCAAGAAAAAGTCCAGAAATAGAAAATAAAGCTTTTATTTTGACAGTCCACTTCTGCTGATCGGTAAGTTCATGTTAGCTAAAGATTTATTTTGGATTTAAATATTTAGCTCCAAACTAAAAATTTAGTTAAAAAGTTAAATATTTAGTTTGGACTTAAATACCCAAATTATAAATATCCAGTTACAAAACTTAAATAGTTAAAATAAACATTTAATTTGCAAACTAAACATTTGATTTAATTTTAATATTTGAATATTTAACTTTATAAAAATAAATCTTTAGTTTAAAAACTAAACATTTAGTTTGTGAATTAAATATATAATTGTGAAAAAATATTTAACTGCAAAATAAATATTTAGCTTGCTAACTAAATATTTAACTAGTAAATGTAACATTTGTAAGGGGGCCGGTTTAGCTGGTTTGCGGCACCTTGCGTCCGTGAAACCAGGGTTCGAATCCGGGCTGCTCTCTGTTCCCCTCTCCACCTCTGTGTGCTGGTTCCAAGCCCGGTTTGTTTGCGTCAGGAAGGGCATCCGGCGTAAAACATTGCCTCGGATGTGAGGATGATTCGCTGTGGAGACCCCTGTTGGGACTAAGCCGAAAGTGGAAGAAGAAATGTAACATTTGTAAATACTGTACTTGAATTAACCTGTTCTGATTTCTCCTAAAAACAGGCTACATAGCAAAAAATGAAAAGTCTATGTAAATGCAAACTATCTTTTTGGGCTGCCGCGTCCAGAAATCCCACTTTCACGTGTCACCATTTGTCACATTAGATCTTTGTTCTACGTACAAATTCAGCGTTCATTGATCGCTTGCTGACCTGTACAGCCTCTTGAACTTCTTGGCTGCTAAATCGTGAAACAACTTAAATTTGACCAATCAGGGACTCTGATTTGGTAGTGACTAATGGGTAAGCGCCCTTTTCAGTGCCAACTTTGTGTAAGTTGATCCTGGAGGTTTGTGAACGAAAAAGCTCGGAGACAGATTTCCACCGCTTTACCATTTTCTCCAGGCCTTCTCCAGCACGTTCAGCCAGGTGTGAACGTGGCTTCAGACACTTAATAATCCTAAAATTTCACTCCATCAGTGTTTAAAAATACTTTTTCATAAAAAAAAGTGCTGATAAAAAATCCACAGAGGAGGAATGAAAGAGAGAGACCAAAATAAAATCCATTTATCTGTTTGTTTAGCCCGGATAAGCAGTAACACATGGATGGCATTTTCCTTTGAAACTGTTTTATTTTGTCTGCAGTTTGTTGATCAAATCCCAATTATTGGCCTAAAGTGGAAAGAAATAATATATATAGTAGCCCCGCCCATTTTCAATGGCCAGTTTCTGCCTGCTCCTCCTCATTAAAAAAGTTTTTCTAAGACTAGGTAACATAAAAATAACAAAAACCTCACTGGAAAGAGCCCAATAATGGATAGTTTTGTTTTATTATTTTTCTAAAGCTACAATACAAACTTAAGACTAGAAAATTCGACTCTGGCCAATCGGGAGTGAGCTTGTTGGAAGGCCACGCCCCTGCTGTCAAGCATCTCAAATGTTTACCGGGAGACCACCTCTTTTCTTGAGGCATCTGATTGGTCAGATTATAGCCTTAATAAATTGAACTTCAGGGAAAAAAATATGAAGATTATCTTTAAAAAAGTTATTGGCTCAAGAATGACTGAGGAACAGCTGTTGAAGTCTACAGGATTTTGGCTTCTTGGAGCCACTTCCTGTTTGGAACGCCGGGGGGGGGGGGGGGGGGGGGGGGGGGTCAGTCCGTTCAGTGATTCTCTCCCACAGATTAATGGTTTAAACGTCTTAAAGAAATGTAGAAACTTTTATTTTTTTACAAGAAGTCGAAAACCTTGAGTTCCCAGAGAGCTGAACAAACTCTTTACCCAAAACTAAAGCTTGGTTTCTGAATAGCTTTGTAACATGTCCAGTGAATGGATTAAACACCCACAGTCATAATTTTGTTTGTTTATACAGTCTGGATTTATTTTCCTCAATGTTAACCCCCCCTGACTCGTGTCTGCAGGCCGAGTGCGAGCTGGCTCTGTCCAGGAAAATGTCTGAGTGGAAACCATGGGAGCCCCTGGTGGAGGAGCCCCCGCCCAACCAGTGGAAGTGGCCCATTTGAAAACCCAGCATGAACTCTGTAACCATGTAAAACTAAAATAAAGAGCTGTCCTTCAAACATGTCAGCAATGACCCGTGTCAGCATTCCTGTGAACCCTGCAGCGTGGTGGTTTCTCACTGCTGGGCTCTCCATCAGGCCTCTGGTCCGCTGGTGGCTCTTTGGAGGACCTGGAGCATGATGGGATAGACGGGGGCGAACTCCTTCCCCTGCCGGGTGCGGACTGACTGCACGTAGGCCTCCAGGGCGCCCCTGAGAAGACATGGAGGTCAGACCAGGAGGCCCCTTTCAGAAGTGGATGAACAAAGCAGACTTTAATCGATTTCATTTACTGTATTTTCACGATTATAAGGCACACTTAACCCTTGTTCTATCCTAGGCTCATTAACATTGGGAGATTGGTCATCTAGACCCACTAGACTAGACAGTCGCTGAACCTTTTTTCATCAATGATTTGTGATCTTCACTGGTTTCCATGGATTACATGAAATCCTCTCCACCTTTATCCACCTTTGTCATGGTAGGGAGAACACGTCAATGGAAGGGGGGGGGGGGGTCATAGGATAGCACAAGGGTTAAAAGTCTTACATTTTCTCCAAACTGTAGGGGGCGCCCTATGGGGCGGTGTGCCTAATGTGTAGTTGTGGGACTTCGGCAGAGGAGCAGTAGAAGACGCATGAGAACCAACTCAGTTTTTCTCCTGCTGCTTTTTTGCACTGTGTGGGTGTGGGTGGGTGTGAACCCCCGAAGGAAGATCCACTGTCGGCCCTGAAGAGGATCTCCCCCGCGGTCAGAAACGTCGGAGGAGGAACGGTTCAGCACTAGCATGCATGTTTTAGCGGTATGTTGTGTGAACATGTTCAACATGCTTTTGTATGTGTCAAATACCAAAAAATGACCCAGAACTGAGACTGCGCCCTATACCCGGTGGGCCCTATGGTCGTGAAAATACGGTTGCCAATCATCAACCAGATGCTAAACATGGCGGCATGAGATCCTGGAGGTCACCATCATGTTTTGAAGCTTTCACTTCCTTCTCACCCTTTTCTTTGATCTCGACAGATTTTCTCAGTTGGGAGTGATGTGGGATTCAATGTTTTGCTCAAGAACACAGATGGTCTGGCGAGGGATTTGAACCCTTCCACTACAGAGTCTGCTTTTGTCTTCCCGATAATCAATATTTCAGTTTGTTTGAGCAAAAAGTTCAGGTCTTTGTTTTGTGCAGACCTTCCCTTTGTAGTTCTGATGATGCTTCTTTTCCGTTAGTGTTGCTGCTGCTGAACAGATGAATTCCCCCCTTCCCTTCCCTCTGGTTGGGTTTCAGGACAGAACCAAGAGCTGAACTGGACTAACCCTAAAGAGATCGCAGTTCCAGCAGCTGCTCGTTTGGGGGCGCTATTGAGCAAAACAAGCTCTGAGCAGAACCAGAGTCCATCTGCCAATCAGTGGAGACCAGAGTTTAGTTTGTTTGGTCCAGGTGGGCTTTCACTGCTGCCTCTGGCGTGGACCAGCTTTGCTGCTCCTCTCAAAGACATGAAACTGTTTTGCAGTGAGGAGATCTTTGCGTGAACCCTGAAACACCGGAGCTTTAGCTCTGCTGTTACACTCACGAGAAGCTGCATTTCTCTGCGACAGAATTCACGTTGGTGTTAAATCACCGCAGGACCTTGCAGGTGTGTGTCAACCGTGATCACCTGATGAGGGAGAGGCGGTCTCTCTCAGAGGGGTGGTCGTCCAGCCACTGGGAGTAACGGGCGACGGACCACTCTGCTCTCTGTGGAGGACAGGGATGAAGGTCAGGTCGCGTACGCAGCAGCGCTGTGTTTTACAGGGACTGGCCAAAGTGTTCGGCCCCCTTGAACTTTTCAGGCTCGCTGGATGGGCAAATACAGACCACAATGCATTGCGTCAGAACAATTCTTGCCGAAAATTTCATTTAAATGTATTTTTTTTTTAATAATCATCCACTTTTTCCATCTTCAGTTGACAGTAGATTCATAAATAATCGTCACAAAACAATCACATCAATTAGATTTTAACTTTGTGAAATCGATGACGTCATATCCGCTGTTGAAAAAAAAAGAAAAAAATCTAGTGAGGATGGTGTCTGAATTGCTTTTAAAATCCAGGACACTATATAGTTTTTTAGTAGTTAGGGGTTAGGGTGGGAATTCGGACATATCGCCCCTCTGGAAGTCTGTTTATACTGGCCTGGTGGGGTGACTTGAGCTCCGGGGGGGCTCTGGAGAACAGGAAGTGCAGCAGGGTGCTGAAGGGGATCAGGTCTCCCACAGCTGGACTGGCAGCGATCAACTCGCTGGTCTGAAACAGGAAAGGCCTACAAGCAAACAGACAAGCTGAGAATAAATGATGGATCAGTGCTGGCGGGGGGGCGGGGGTCTTCATTTTGATCCAAGGAAATAAGCCAACACCTGAAGGAGCGGAGCATCCTGTAGGACTTCCCCAGATCAGACACCCTCCTGCACAGCGGCGCCACGGCCATCTCCATCTGGATCACAGACACAGGCAGCGTGAGCACCCAGGGCGGAGCTCTGCCTCCACCTGGCGGTGGCGCCCTCACCTGTGCAAAATCAGCAGCCAGCCTCATTTTGCCGCCCTCCCCCAGCGGGCGCAGCAGGCTGGCGTGGCGGACGAACAGCTGGATGGCTCTCTGGGCGATGGCCTCGGTCTTCTCGTAGATGAAGTCTGCACACTGGAAGGGTCTGAAGTAGTCGGCCATCACCCTGCTGATGAAGCCCTGCAGCTCCTTCATGTACAGGGAACACGGGACATCCGGTCTATCCGGGCTGGACACGGGCCTGGATCAGAACAAATGTGACATTACATGAGAACAAAACTGTAGAATCCAGGTCTGAAGGGCTGCTGTTCTGGTTCCTTTAAACATGTCAATGACCTGCTGCTGATCACCTGATCAATGACAAGCTACAGTTCAGACCAAACCTTACTGACTTGATTTGCTCTTTCACTGAAACTATCAAAGGGTTCTGACCCGGAGAAGTCCTCCTGGTGAAGGGTGAAGATGATGGCTTCAATGGAGTCGCTCACAGACTGCAGCAGGGGTGCCAGCGCACTGCCCATCAGCGAGTGCACGGCCTAAGACGCACAAGCGGAGACCGGCCGTCAACATGGAGGGACATGTGACGGACCATCATGATATCTAGCATAAACATGAGATGTGAGGCTCTGAACACAGAAAATACCTCCAGAGAAGAGGAGAGGGCCTCCACTGCAGGCGGCGGACATGAGACCAGACCAGAGAGGATCTGTTCAAACACACAAGACCGTCAACACAACCACCACATCCCTCCTCTGACAGAGGCTCCTCTTCTTTCAGAGGTGATGAAGACTCTTCTGTGGTCTTCCATGGTCAGGTGAAAACCTCAAAGAGGCAGCAGCTTCTCCCGAGTCTTTCTGAACAGAGATGTTGGATGAAATGGTGGATGAGCGTTTAGTTACCTTCAGGACGCCCTGCTGCAGGCGGTACAGGGAGTTCACCACGCCCACGTTCCTCCTCTGACCCTCCGTTAACGGACCAATCACCTGGCTGGCATCGCCCTGAGTGCACAGCTGTGGACAGAGGGGGGGGGGCAGGTCAGGGAGCGTGCAGAGAGAAGCTGAGCGGAGACACTTGAGATGTTCGCACCAGCTGCTCGGACTTCACGCAGAAGAGCTGCACGGTCTTGGCGGCGTTCTTGGCCACAGAGGTGGATAGGTGTGGATCCACGGCGGCGACGTTCAGCTCGCTGCAGAGGAACACACCGTGAAAGCATCAACTGTTTCCTGCTGCTGCCATGCTTTCAAACGTCTCCATCCAAGACGTCCGACCCAGAACAACCTCTAGAACCATTCTGTCCCTTTGATCCAGAGCCACATTTCAGACATCAGCAGACTGGAAATCTGAGCTGGACAGTCCTAGAGTTTTGACTTAAATGTGCAGGAATTCTGGGAATTTTCCAAATTCAGATTCCTAACGTACAGGGATGATGTCATTTCCTCCCTCTGGTCCGTCTGCATTCACAGACCAAACCTGAATCTGCCCAGGATCTGGCCATGTGCTTCCCTTTTGTGTATTTCTTCCAGATCACTCGCACAGCGCTCACGGTCTTGAGCTGAACCTACCTGCTGATGGTCTTGATGATGCCATCCAGCTCGTCGTTGGAGGGGGGGCTGCGCTCCCCCATAGGAAACACCAGGTTGATAGGATCAAACAGGCGAGACAGGGACTTGGACAGGTAAGCAGACTCGTAATCCTGCAGGGAATCCTTCAGAGCTTTCTCCGGGCTGCACAGGCAATCAGAAGCAGAAACGGACTTCATTTATGAAATGAAGTGGCGACTGAGTACAGGCAGAGAGGCTCAGCGGGCAGTGGAGGCTTGTTGCACCAGCACTGATCCAAATGTGAGTCCGTCTCTGGGACTTCTGCTGACTTTTAGATTGATCGACCCTGCACCTAGATATGTAAAAGCCTGCCTGTTTTCTCACCTCAAACACTTAGTATCTTCTTGATTCAGCTGTTTCTGAAGCTGAGAAGAGTCCTAAAAGCCCAAAAACGTTCATCAGTTAATTCTAGATGTTTTGATTCTAGATCTACGGGTCATGACAAAAAAAGGTTTGTCAATCTTTCAAGTTGGTTCTAGTGATGAAAAAATGATTGAAATCGTGACGTTTTTAGAGAATTTTGTTTTCAAATTTAAGATAAAATTCCAGAGAAGCTGAAAAAAATAATGACAAATCTTTGTTCTTGAATGAGCTTCTTGGGTTAAAACTGCTCAGTGGAGAAAATATGACAACATTGAAGAGCTGTTAGAGTTTCCTAAGTGAAAGAGGAATGGTGAGAACTTACAATTTCCATTCATCCATCCATCCCTCCCTCCCTCCCTCCCTCCCTCCCTCCCTCCCTCCATCCATCCAGGACCATTTATCAAATGCTTTGACACATGAACGGGACATACATGCCTTTTTTGTTATCATCATCAATCATAGATACAGACAGACTTTAAAGCAGCCATTTTGTTTGGATGTTTTTGACAGTCGGGGATGAAGATCAAACTGACAAATGCGTCTTCATCCCCCCGTCTGAAATGATCAGAGCCAAAGTGGGTCACTCACTTGTAGTCCTGTTTGATATTCATGAAAAGCTCGGAGGCGTCCGTTTCCGTAGTACCGATGTCCAGAGACGCGTCCATCGCTGCACTCGTTGGCGCCCCCGGCGGGCCGGTACTGTGCTGCTGCAGGCGGCGCCACAGCTCGTTGTAGAGTCGCAGCAGTTTGGGATACTCCCCCTCAAGCGCTTGTTTCAGGAAGGACGAGGCTGTGGAACCATCAGGAGCCATGATGGGCCGGTTCAGGTTCGTTTCAGAGGTTCTTCTATGTCCAGATGACCTCGTGCAGACCGGCGCCTTACCTTCAGCCGCTCTGTGAAACTCGTGGTTCAGGGTGCTGGTGACGTCCGTCCAGAAGGTGTAGAGAATGTCAGGCTGACCGTCCTTCATTACAAACAAACATACGGATCACCTGAAGACACGTTCACCTGAATCACATCAAACGCTGTTCTGCTCTGAAAATCAAACGTTCTTGGGTCAGACAAAACCACATAAATAAATATAAATATCTGATCCATGCAGGTATCCGTCAGTCTGAGTCTGCTTTGGTGAGAAAAATGATCCTAAAAAGTTGAAGAGCAGCTCTGATGGAAGCCAATATGTATAATTGATTGAAAGCAACGTTTTCTATCCATCTGACTGTTACATTCCAGTGCTCGACTTTAAAGACCCACTCTGATGAAAATGGTTTTTTAACCTCTTCTTGTAGCATTTTTCTGATGATGGAGGACAAATTTAAAGAAAATTAAGCTCAAAATTGTATTTGATCCAGAAAATTAAGATCCAGATTTAAGTTCAGATGAGGAAAACAAAGACGCACACGCATCTATTTGTCTGCAAGTGGATGCATCAGAGTGGAGCGGAGCAGGAAGCGTGTGGCCCGCCCAGCATGTTTTCTACGTCACAAATACGATCTTTTTCAAACTGCATTTTATCGTCAAAAATGCCATTTTCCGCTTAATGTTCCTCATTTATGTTCTCCATCAAAAAATGCCACAAGAACACGTTAAAAACACCAAAAGCACCATTTTCCTCAGAGGTCTTTCCTAAAACTCTGTCCATTTTGTCTGGTTCAGTCTCAAATCTTAAGGAAGAACTTCCCCCGATCATTTTAAAATAAAAGCTGGTAGCTCTAAAGACAAAAGTTCATCTTCCTTGAGCCCAATAAGTGTCTGCGATTTAGCTTTTAGCTGTAGCTTTCATTACCGTACTCTTTTAGTTACAGTTACAAAGTGTAGAAATCTTAAGAAACCCATACAAAAAAGTATATGGTTATTTTAGTTCTACAGAAGTCTTTCATTTCTGCTTGCTGTGCTTTGCTCCAGCATGTGATGGACAGCAGAAAACCTGCAGCAGCTCTGATGTATGGTCCTGCTACTGATGATGACGACGACGACGATTAGCTTGTTCCTATGAAAACACTTTGCTCTGTCCAACACAGCTCATGTAAAAGTGCAGCTGTGCTGCTGAGGAGCTCTGCATTTACACATGTCATTAGGCCTCCGATCACACCTCCATCTCCTAGTAATCGCTGTGAGCTTTGTTTCCATGGCAACAGACTCCTCTGATTTCAACTCCCAGGCATTGTGTTGGGGTGAGATCACTGAGGCCCCCATCATCACCACGTGGACCATGCTCACGCCGGGAGGTGAAAGGATCTGTGGATTTTTGTGCACGGTGAAGCTGCACTCGCCCCGTACAGACTCCTGTGCCGCGTTCACACCGAACTCGCCTCGCGTGTCGAATTGAGTCGCCCGCCTCTCGTTGGATATGTGGTAAACTTGCTGCTCGACACCTGTCCAAGAATGCGTTCATAATCTTGACGCCCCAGACGCGTGTGGGAGGAGCTACCACCTAACCTTTTTAGCCCAATCGCTACATGGAGCGGTGTCTGTATGTATCTCATTTACAATACATGAAAGACATGGATGATGTTAAGAGATCACGTTCGTTTATTTTGAAGAGCATTACAAAAGCATCAGTAATCCCGTCTCCACGTCTGAGCTCATGACATCATTCAGGGACTCTCCCGGTGCGGTGAACTTCACCATTACTGCAGGAGCTGAGTCTGAATGACGGACGCTTTCAGCGGTACTTCCGTCTCTCTGTGACTCAGAGTTAGTTAGTCCGTATTAGCTGAACGTCTGTTGTAAGGTATGTGGAAAAAAAACCAACCGTGTCTGATAATAAAAGAACCTAAGAAGTCATGTTTACGCTTAGTTGCACATTTTTCTGAAGGTGGGTGGGGTCAGCAGCAGTGCAGCAGCACGTTTAGCTGCACGTGCAGCGACGATTCCGACACCTGAAATCTGCTGTCAGTCTGAAAACTGCAAACGCTTTGCTACTAAAGATCCTGAAGTGTCTTTGAATGTTTTCTCCACATCACTGAAGCCTGGAGGGGTAAAACCCCAACAAGCTGGAGCCTCGCCATGACAACACCATCCGTGAACACAAGAGAAACAAAAGATGTCGTCTTTAGGGCAAAGCGTAGTTCACAGTTCGGTTCATGTTTTGGTTTTAGGTCACCTAGTTGTTCAACAGCAGCTGTGGACGCACACGGATCAGGTGTGGACACGCCCCACATGAGACATAGACTGACCCGTTTAAGATTTGTGCGTGAAGGGACGAGTTATTAGGACATTTCACAGTGACCCAACAAACTGCTCACCTTGACAATCTCATCGATGAAGCACACATGACTGACGGGGTCCCTCTTCTTCATCAGGACCTTCTGCAAGTGCTGCACCTGGACGGCATTTCAGCACAAAGTGGTTCAGCCAAAAATCACAGGCAGTTTTGAAGCTTGTAGAGGTTTTCCTGTAGCACCTGTGTCCATGCGGCACAGATGTGGTCCATCAGTTTCTCCAGGTTGGTCCACAGAGCTGCACGGCAGGCGGCGGTGTTTCCTGGAGCGGGAAGGACCGCTCTACCAGGAGCACCTGCAGAAAGAAGCAGCAGGGTCCAAAATGAACATCCTCTTTCTTCTGTGATGGTCTACAGACCTCTAAAGACCACCGGCCTCCACCTCACACTTCATTTGGGAAGGAAGAAAGCAGCAGATCAGAACTGCTCATCAGTTCTTGATAAAAATGTCTGTTAGTTTCTGCAGGTTTGTGGCTTAGGAAAAGAATTTAGGAGATACCAAGTAGAAACGTGGTCACACACACACACACAGTCTAGGAAATGTAAAAGGATCTGGCTGAAGTGTATGATTCCAACACAGATGACTTTCTGGATCATTGACTGTATACAAGAACTGGACTGAGTGACCCCTCCCTCCTGGTTCTTCCAAACAGGAAGTACCTGCTGGGTCCAAGAAGCCAAAATCCCATAGACTTCTATAGAGACATAAACAGCTGTGACTCAGTCATTAAGGTTGTCACAATAACCATTCTTGCTCCGGTACCTTTTTTAACATGTTCTTGATAATCCTCATATTTTCTCAGCATTTTTTCTGTAGTTTTAATCATTTAAGTTGTAAAATGACCAATCAGGTGCCTCAATAAAAGTAGGTGGAGCCTACTGGCTCCACATCGAACATTCAAAACGTTTGACGGATTTTGTGTAGCCCTCTTTCAAGTGGTTAGGGTGTGGCCTTCCGACAAGCTTGCTCCTGATTGGTGAGACTGGCTACCGTAGAAATGTTGACTCAGACAGACTCGGATCAATCAACGCGCACTGAAGACATCTGGCTCCAATTTGGCGGCGTCCAAATTGTGAAAAACTTTGCGACTGAATTGAGTTGATTTGGTTGGAGCTGGAAGTAAACCATTTTCTATGGGTGATGTCACACTCACTCAGTCCAGCTCTCATAAACAATCAATGCTTCTGATGCGCCATGGGTGTACAGCGTCCCGCCGGGGTCGTACCTCTGGGGTTTGCTGGCACAGTCAGCCCCTTGATGTCCAGGGCGCTGCAGATGTGATCCTTTATGGCAGTCTGGTAGCCCCCCACTACAGACCTAATGGTCTCTCCCAGACTGCCCAGGTTGTAGAAGACCTGCAGGGCTGTGCCAACCTGGCTGGGGTTCTGACCCAGAGACAAAGTGCAAACAGAAGAGGAGACAGTTTAGAACCAAACAGCTGGAACACATCCAGAAGTTTCTCATCCGCACAAACAGATGTTAGCTGACATCAGAGCTTCATAGCTCAAAGTCAGACGACGTGACTAAATCAGACAGACTTTCAGCCCTTTAGCTATGAGACCTGCTTATTCAGTAAAAACCTGCATTCTGATTGTGGAAATATGACTGACTTCATCCGCTTCTGTCGTCAAATGCAGAGGAATAAAAACTAACTCTAACACAAAAACAGCTGAAAGAACGGCGTCAAACATGAGCAATAAAGAAGAAAAAAAATTTACAGCATAGGCCAATGAAGGCAGAAACATATGACCAACTTTTTCCAGGAAATATCAATTATTTGACCAACTGTGAGTACCCTTTTCTGCAAAATCATTCATTTAACCACCTCCAGCTGTTCTGCAGAACCCACAAACTGTTTAAACTGCTTGATAGAGCTAATCCAGTCTATTCCGCCATCTACATCGCTGCCCCGCCCCTTTCCATCTAACCAATCACACAAGAGATCCACTATGGCGTAGCTCAGGCTGATTGATACTTGGTAAAAAACCACGTCTTATTGGACGCTGGACCACAACACTGTTGCTGACATCAAGTTTGCTCTGCAAATGTGTTTTTTCTAAAGCAGGTCCCACATCCAACCGTTTCCTGAAGAGGGTGAAATGTAAAAAAAATGTAAATAAAAATATTTCTGAATCCCCACAGGTATCAGAACGAAGCAAAAGAAAGACCCAGTTTGTTTAAATGAAACAAGATCAAGACAAGTTTGATTTCATCCTTCATCCACAGATAGATTTAAACACAAAACCAATTTTTATTTCCTCTACAGCGTCATCACTATTCTTATAAAACCAGTTCATCATTCATCGGTTTTAGGAATGTGCAACAATACAAGTCAGATAAAGTACAGAGTCGTGGTGCAAACTGCACATCAGGTGGCAGATAAAAACACACGAGATCAGTCTGACCCGGATACCCGCCTTCTTTCCAAACAGCAGCCCAGCGGGTAAGAGTTTGCTGAGCTGGACCACCTGTACCTGAATCTCCATGCCCTGCTCCAGCAGCCTCTTGGCCTGGTTCTCCACTTCCAGCCGGGCTCTGCTGATCAGCAGCAGGTCGTTCTCAATCACCTCGATGCCGCTCAGATCCACACCCTGAGACAGGTAGTCTACAAATGGGAAGAAAACCGCATTTTAAACTGGTACCACCAAAACAAAAAAGACTGGTAAATCAGTTTATGTATACCCTAATGGGATAATGCAATAAACGTGAGGATGCAGACTCTAAAACCTGGCTCAGCAGTATTTTTGTTTTCCTGACATCTCCAGATTTGAGTCCCGACACAGTCAAATTTGTCAAAAACTTTTACTCTGAAGGATGAGAGGACCAGTGTTTTAGGAATTAGCACAAAAGAACAAAGCTGCTTTCATCTCTGAGTCAGTTGCTTTCATTTGTAACCAAGTGGGACTAATTAGCTTCGGCGCATCCTGGCTGAAGTGAAGCTGAAAAGACGTAGTTTCCGTAAAGCGGCTGCTGTGCAAACACAAACAGCAGAGGAGTGGTCAAAGTCCTGACAGGTGACGGTTTTCAGGGTCGTCAAGGAAACCATTTCATACGTTAGGCCCTTTTATCGAGCCAAATGAACTCGTGGAAAAAAAAAAAAATCACCTACAGAAAAGATTCGCCAAAGTTTTATTCATCTGCTGAAGCAGGGCAGTGAGAGGGGGAGGAGGAGGCGATGAAGGCAGAAAGTCCAGCCCATCGTAGAGGACACAGCAGCAGACTGATAACATGAGGTCCTCCAGAGCTGACTGACTGAGCTGCAGCAGCATCACAACCGGGCAGATTGAGGGGCAGATCCACCACGCCACAGAGGTAAACACATTCACACCACACCGAAGACCCCCACCTTTATAAAACGTCCTCGGCAGACATTCAGAGATCTACACACCTGCCAGGATGGACAGCAGCAGAACTCCCTCCTCTTATTTGGATGGACTTCCTACCTGAATGCTCTAACTTATCCAGCCAAACTAATCCAAGTTTGTAAAGGTGAAGAGTGGAACTAATGTTTTAGGTTCTTTTAAGTATGAGATTTCAGAAAACAGGAGCACAACATTAGTGTCAGCCAGAATGAAACAGTTCTGTGGATAAAGTTCTGCCTGAACCAACAAGCTGGTGTTTGGAGCAGACAGAGGCTGTTGGTCAACAACAGTATTGGGGGGGGGGGGACATTAAATCCATAACATGGACTCTTAAGGAGATAGACTTTGTGAAATTTGGTCCAAAAACAGACGTAAACATTAAATTTTGTGTAAGCCAATGCATGTTTGAAAAGAGAAGGATTACTGCAAATGTCTCCCTTCCTATCAAAATAAAATCCTGAAATACTTTGCAAACCAAAAGCCTATTAACTAACAGACAGTTCTAACCTTTGACTTGATTGATCATTGGAAGACCTGCTCTTTCACAGCCTCCTCAGTACTTGCATTTTTCAGCTACTAAAGTGTGGTTGTTTGCACAGTTTGGCGGTAATGTATGTTATTTAAAAAAAAAAAAAATAGCAGCAACTGCTAGAGTTCCCTATAGATGTATCAGTATCAGCAACGCAGAGGAAAAAGCGCAGCTAAGTCTGAAGCTATGTACACACCGCCCTCTGCGATGGGTGTTCAAATGGTCCCTTCCAATAAAAAGTCTACGTTTCTAGCTTCCGCATTCTAAACTCTCGCAAGTTTCTGCCTCTACGTACAAAACGAGTGACCATTGAATATGCATTGCACGTTAAACCAGTTGAACTTTGACCAATCAAACTCTGGTTTGGTAGTGACGCATGGACGGCGTCCCTTTCAATTCATGGAAGTGCCAACCATTTGAACATTGATCATGAAGGAGAAATGAATCATTGCGGTTTGTGGCCAGAATTCTGCGACTCCAAGTCTTTCATATGTCAGAATAGAGCGCTGAAAGAAAAAGCCTGGAGCAAGATTGACCAGATTTGCGCCGCTTCACACCAAGACTCTTCAAACTGTAGGCAGCGCACATGCGCTAGTAAACAGTAGAAAAAGAAGAAGCCCCTCCAGTTTGTCCAGTGTGAACATCATATGCTAAAAGCATGTTGAAGAACCTGCATTTAGCGCATTGTTGAACACACGTCAAATGTGCAAACGTGAGCTTTACATCAGGCTTGACTAAGTTATTTAGAAGCGACACAGACAAAAAATGTAATGGGTTTAGTGATTTTAGTGATATAAAGAGTTAACTTGTTGGCTTGTTCTTTATGCTACGGTTATCTGAAGCGTACATATAGAGTCTATTTGTGTTTTCTATTTGGTTATTAGGATTTGTTTCCAGGGGCGCAATAAGCTTCATCCTGTGTGGGTCCTTCACACTACCTAATTATGTAGTTTCAATCATGTTATGTAGCCAATCAGTAAAAGCTGGGGCGACCCCTGTAGAGATATGCTGAAAGACAACAGAACATTTCTCTCAAAAGTGCGACTTCCACTACAGTACAACTTACTGCACATTAGATTTTTCTTTTTTACCATGCATCTCTTTGCTGCTGCAACTTTTGGTGCAGAAAATACGGATACATGGGAAATTTTGGAGAAAATTATGCAACTAAAATGACGCAAGGCCCATTAGTTTTCTGTTTTTCTGCATGTGTTTAAAGGTTAATACATGCAGACAACCCAGCATTCAATAGAGAGGGTTTAGCAGCATGTTAGTCTAAAGAACAGGCTCTTTTCATAGACTACCATGGATGTAAAACTAATGAAAACACACTTGAAAGACCAAGAGTCTGTACGGTACTTTGGAAAATTGACAAAGGTTTAAACTGTAAAGGAACTAAAGGGCCAAAGTTATTACCGTATTTTCCGGACTATAAGTCGCCCTTATACTCCGCAGTGACCTATATTAGAAATAAATTGAAATAAATCCATTGTTAACCCTCCTGTTATGTTCATTTGTGAGGAACAGAGATGATGTTCCTGGGTCAATTTGATGGATGAGGTATGTTAAGTGTTAAGAGTTTGATAAGTGAGTCAGAGAATCAGCAAACTTTTATTTACAGTAAGATCTTGAAGGCTAACAACATAATATTCTATTTTCCAATGATTTCATAGATTCAGAAATGCAATAAAAATGACAACTGTTTCTACAAATACAGGATGAAAACAGAGTATTAGTTGGCCAATGATGCTTCATGAAAGGAATAAATAAATAAGTTTGAGAAAGAATTACTGTGAAATTATGAGATAAACAGTCTGCTATGATTGTGTCATATGAGGTTGTGCACGTTATTAGTTCTTGGTCTCAGATTTTGTCAAATAAATTTCCCGTCAAAATGCGACTTATAGTCCAGTGCGACTTATCTGTGTTTTTCTCTACTTTATAATACATTTTTGGGCTGGTGCGACTTATACTCCGCAGCGACTTATAGTCTGGAAAATACGGTAAAATTTTATGTTTTCATTGACTTCTTCAATGTCTTAATGGTAATCCGTTACTTGTGCCATAATCTATACTAAAATAGTCCAACTAATTTCTCTGAGGGTCTGGAGAAGTCAGTAGATGACGGTTTTCTACAGAGAAGACAGGAAGCTGAAGCAGCAGCTTCTCACATGATGCATCTTTGCTAAACACCACATGAAGCATCCCAAAGAAACAGAAACACGCTCATCCAAGAATGCACGTCTAAAGGGAATGTTGTCTTTGGGGTTATTCCAGCTTCCTTCAAACTTTTGCAGCCTGGCGGGAGGCAGAGGAAGCTTGCAGTTTGGTAGACTCTGCTCTTGAGGGTTACTGAAGAAGAACAGGATATGTGAAGGACACATCTTTAAGAAGACATTCTCCGACCTTAGGATCCGTCTGTTACTGATGTATGGACCCCCCCCCTGACCTTCAAGCTACACCAAAGCTTAGCTTCTAACCGGGTTCCTGCCTTCTGCATCACCTGCGGTGTGAATTTCCAGCTGCTGAGGAGAGGCTGACGGGGCTGAGCACTTCAGCACAGCAGCAGCTGGTGGAGGGAGGATTGTTGGAGACGGCTTCAACACAACAATGACGAGCTGAAGCTGCACATGAAAGAAGGCATTCATCTTTGTTCAGGGCACAAATCACGCTCTCCAGCTTGAATGGGTGGGCGTGGCTTCCTTACCAGAGCCAGCGTCCTGAAAACTGAGTGCAAATCTTTAGAGCGGTCAGCTCCAAAGACCAAATCCAGACCAGTGAAGGCAAAGCTTTGGCACCAAGGAGGGACTGTGGTCTCCATCGAGGACCTGATGGCTACGCCCATTGTCCACAGATGGGCGGGGACATCGACAGGCGGTGAGTCAAAGCCTCAGAGCCTATGGGATGTTGTAATTTGTTCTAGATAATAGAGGACATTAAGATCCACCAAATATCCTTAAGAAAATAAGATATCAGTAATTCTGTAACAGATTAGATTCTTTAACTTTTAAATGTTGTGGCTATTGATGGAATACCATTCTTAAAGGTCAAATTGTTGCTCTGGATGACATTTTTGGATTAAATAAAACACCTTACCAACTTATTATATTTAAATTAAGCCAATGACATCAAAAAAGAAACGTCTTAGTCACACGTGCGACGAGGGTTGATCCGTACGGGTGCTGTGGGTTTTTGGGTTGTCGGGGCTCCGGGAGGGTCGTAGACAGGAGTAGTTGCATCCTAAAGGGAGTATAGGTGTAACTTGGAACTTACTTGAGGCTCAAACGCCCACCTTAAGGGGCATCGAGAAAATGGAACATACGATTTTTGTGCATGTGGTGAGTGCATCATGAAGTATTTGTAAGGCTAATCCAGGTTGCTCTCTCTTCTGACATACGGGTGATCCTGTCGTATGATGCCCTATACACAGTACAGTACTCCAGTTGTTAGTTTGGTGCACGTGTTTAGCTTCTTACTGACCGCTGCACCCACTGGGTGTGCAGGTGATACGCAAGTGCCTGTAGGACGCCTGTAGGATGTCAACACAAACTATAATCTGTCTAACTTCCTCATTTCTCACAATCAAGACGGACGAAAGGGGCGTGCACCTATCACAAGAACAGCGCTAACGGCTCCTTTGAAAAAATGAAAAATCTGTACGATGTGCCTGTTTCTCACCTACTTCATCGTGCGTGTTTGTGCGCTGTATAAATGTTCACTACAATCCGTCACCCGCAGAACAAAGGCACACGATCATTTTCACTCTTTGGATTCACAGAGCGATCTACCACCTTGATATTTCATGCGGGCCACATACAGGTTTTTGGCTTACAGAAAGGCCGTATCCACCCATTAGGCAGTTGTGACTAAGGTATTACATACAGGTTAGTGTTTAAACTACCAGTGGAAACAAAAATTCAACATTTGTGTATCCAAGTTGTCCCTTTTTACAATCAATATTAACTCTGTAGTGATAAGTTAAAGCTCTGTGCATAAGTTAAAGAGTTTGAACCAAACTCACAATAGTGAACTTTATTATAGTCATCATCTATTCCTGTCTAAAATACAAGCCTGTACACTGGACTCTGCAATTGTTAATCTGAACTTTAATGTTCCATGAATCTTTTCATATTTTTTAAATCAGTTCCTTTGTAACGCAATGTTTGGGATAAGATGTGTATAGATGTGTACTGAGGTCTCAAATCAAATTCAGATGAAGAAATCTTTGTATTTGTTTATGAAATCCCATCCAAAACTCATTAATGGAGCCTTAGATCCACAGCCTCATGGAAAACATGCAGAACCCTTTGGATTAATACAAAGCATGTTACGTCCTTTCTGCTGGCACAAAGGGCGCATTCTTATCATTCATTCATTGATATGGTTGAGGTGGCAGCCACATTATAAACAGACCCTCATAACAAAGTTCTGACCTTCATGTCACTGTTTGTGTACGGCTCTAAAACTAACCCCATAAGGCGTGTCACACAGTACATTTTGCGCATATTCCACAAATGAAGTTTCGGTCTTCCGTGATCCATGTGTGATATGCGTAAGTGTTCGTCATGCATCCGACGGGTCTGTAAGTGAATTCGGTTTGGAGCAGTTCACATTTTTTAGTCGGTTGAAAATTACACCGTTTATGCATACTTTAAGTAGTCTATATTCAATTATTATATATATCGTATACAATTGTACGTGGTTTTTGCAAGATGCGTTCGTAAATTTGTGGATTTCATGACCGATTCACGTATGTCTAACATACTTTTCACGCATGTACCATATATGTATAAATTTTATATTGTATATACGGCGCACATATGTTAAAATTATTTATACCATGGTCCGGGTGAATACTCGATTCTGATTGGCTGCTGGGTATGCATTAAAACCTGATAACCCCACAGTGAAAAAAGAAGTTCCGGTCACCTAGCTTAAATGTTTTGTATCACTGCGCCGGCTTCTTTCAAACAACCTTTTGCTTCATCATTTGGACAAAAACAAGCGGTAAAGGTGAACTTTCTCTTTGAACTGATGCTTTATTCAACCTGTGCGGCGCGACGCGGACCATTTGTCACGTAACATATAGTACGCTTTTGTGAGAAAAGCGATCCAAATCGAAAAAAAAAACAAGAATTAAGGACTAAAAACTGCTTAATATGTATTGTTTTTGTAAGTAACCATGGTATAAGCAAGTTAATGGCCTTCGAAGTGTGCGTTATTACTTTTTAACGCACTTCGCGGAAGCAACCGTCCGACACGAAGTGCAGGCTTCTACGGCGTGCATTTAAAAGTAATAACGTACACTTCGACGGCCATTAACCCTTACGTAATTGACCCACGAATCATTAATAAATTGCATCTAAACAGCTCAATAATCACACGTGTTCATGTTCTACGTTGGTTTACGTGTTCTTTGCGTGGTTTTCCGTGCTTTTAACGTGGTTCATTTGTGACACATTACAGAAAATTACACGTACAGAACACAACTTTTCTCACTTTTTCCACGCATATTCACGTACAATCAATTTTTATCTGCGCAATATGTACGTAGTGGCTGTGTGACACATCCTACAGAAAGCAGCTTGGACTGAAACCGGCCTTACTCTTCACCAAAGCCCTTTCCTTCAAACTGCAGGCCTTTTGTAAAACACACGTCTACAGCGCAGATCTCCATGACAACATGGGCAACATGACTGAGTTTGACACCCATGACCCCTTCAACAGTGACGCAGCAACCTCAGAGACAATTAAACCGAACACCTTCCAGGTATTTACCATTGCTCTGTTTCTCCACCTGCACCACTGAGACGTGAAGAGAAAAACCATCGACCTGACAGATGTTTGTGTTTTTGGGGAGGTTTCTCTTACAGGTTTTCTGATTCTGGAGATCGTGCTGGGCCTAAGCTCTAACCTCACCGTGTTGGTTCTGTACTGTCTCCAACAGAACCTTGTCAGTTCTGTCTCAAACATCATCACCATGAACCTGCATGTGCTAGATATGCTGGTGAGTCCTCTTTTTTTTCGTCTCCTGGTTACTGTTTGATGTCCTAAAAACTTTAAGCATGACCAGCATCTACTTTAAAGGAGCCTCAAGAAGCTGAAAGTCAGACGTCACAAAAGAGAGCAGAAGTTATGACTTGTGCTAAAATAACTCTTTATCTATAAACTGCAATGAGTTTGGTGCTGATTCTCATTTCAACATTATTCAAGATTCCACGTAGGTTTTTCCAAGGAAAACTAGTTTATTTTTACATCATTATGGCACGGCTCTACAATGGAAGGAAGGATGAGAAAGAGCCTAGGCTGAGGTTGGGAACATTGATGAGTGTCTTGTCTCTGTTCAAGTCTAGCTGTCCAGCTGGGTTGGCTCTAGCAGCCTCGTGACCCTGAAGGGGATTAAAAAAGATGGATGGATGGATGGATGGATGGATGGATGGATGGATGGACAGACGGACGGATGGACGGATAGCGTAGAGGGTTAGGGCTATTGTCTGTTTGGCATTTATTTATTTATTTGGGGTTTTAAAGCACAACCACCTTTTTCAGACCAACCTGTTAAATCCGTTTCACTATTTCAAAGATTGGAATTTAGTGTTTGGTCAAACCTCCATTAGACAGGTTAGCTCCTCACAACTATTTACAGTGGGGCAAAAAAGTATTTAGTCAGCCTCCAAGTGTGCAAGTTCTCCCACTTAAAAAAATAAGAGAGGCCTGTAATTTTCATTATAGGTTTACCTCAACTATGAGGACAAAATGAGAAAAATAATATCTGATTTTTAATTCATTTATTTTTAAATAATGGTGGAAATTAAGTATTTGGTCATTAATAAAAGTTGAACTCAATATTTTGTTATATATCCTTTGATGGCAATGACAGCAGTCAAACGTTTTCTGTAATTCTTCACAAGGTTTTCACAAACTGTTGCTGGTATTTTGGTTAATGGAAAGGTGTGTTTTATATAGATTCAAGTTCACACAGGTTTCCATTAATACAGGTAACGAGAGGACAGAGGATCCTCTTACAGAAGAAGTTACACGTCTGTGAGAACCAGAAACCTTGATAGTTTGTTATTGACCAAATACTTATTTCCCACCATAATTTGCAAATAAGTTCTTTAAAAATTAGGCAATGTGATCCCCCCCCCCATTTTGTCTCTCATAGTTGAGGTAGCTGAAATGGGTGGGCATTTTAGTTGTTATGAGAGGCAGTATGCTAGCGTAAACAGAAAGGAGTATCAGTCCCGCCCACAACTCTGAGGTCAATTTCTATTGAACTCCTGCCACTCTGCAAAAAAAATGTGTCTTAAATATCGATCCACGTTTTTTTGTTTTAGTCTAAAAACTGCATAATCATAATTAAAAGACCACTAGTAACACTTTATCAACAGCTCAAAATATAGTTGGAGTGGGACTTTAACTGTAGTATTACTAGTGAACTGATGCCAACAACCTTAAAAACAAAGCGTATACTGGGAGGAGTCAACTTTTCTACAGATCACCCTCAGTTTTTACCACTGATTCCTGATGGAATACTGACTATGTGCAGGTTTCGGTTTGCAGGTGTGCATCTGCTGCATCCCGCTGACTGTGGTGATGGTTCTCCTTCCTTTGGAGGAGGGCAAAGACACCATCTGCTGCTTCCATGAGGCATGCGTCTCATTTGCCAGTGTAGCGACAGCTGCCAACGTGCTGGCCATCACCGTGGACCGCTACGACATCTCTGTGCGGCCCGCCAACCGCGTCCTAACCATAGGCCGAGCCGTGGCTCTGCTGGGAATCATTTGGGCTCTTTCATTCTTCAGCTTTTTGGTTCCGTTCATTGAGGTGGGCTTCTTTGTAGGTTCCGGAGTAAACCTGCAAAACCAGACTGTGGCGGTGGCTGTAAATCATCCAAACAAATACTATACGGGTCTTTACTATCACCTACTTGCACAGATCCCGATTTTTTTCTTCACAGCCATGGCAATGTTAGTAACTTACTACAAGATCCTTGGAGCTTTGAACATTCGCATTGGAACGCACTTTCAACACAACTTAGGGAAAAAGAAGAAAAAGAGTAAAACCGCTGTGCCCCTGAGCACTGTCTCACAGGCAGACCCCACAGTCTGCAGCAGCACAGGCGTCAGGGCAGAAGCAAGCGCCCCTTTAGGCATGCAAACATCTGTGTCCGTCATCATTGCGCTCAGACGAGCCATGAGACGCCATCACGAGAGAAGAGAGAGGCAGAGACGAGTCTTCAGGATGGCCCTGTTGATCATCTCCACCTTCCTTCTATGCTGGACTCCAATCACTCTGCTCAACATCTTCATCCTGAGCACTGGACCCAGCGACCTGAGCAGTCACCTGCGCTTGGGCTTTCTGGTAATGGCGTACGGGACCACCATCTTCCATCCGCTTCTTTATGCCTTCACCAGGCAGAAGCTCCAAAAGGTACTGAAAAGCAAAATGAAGAGGGTGGTCTCTGCTGATGAAGAGGAGCACGGAGCAAGTAATCTGGTCATGAGCGACGCCAGGACTAAAACCAGAAGAAACAAGAAGTCAAGTTCAAAGACCCAGAGGCCAGGCGCACATGTCTGAGCTGACGGGATGCAGAGTGGCGAGATTCATAAATGTGTTGGAGTCCACACGAAGGGCAGTGAAAACTACAGCCACACTGCCATCTGTTGACCAATCCAACCAACACGATGACAGCAAGAAGTGTTTTCATTAAATGTCTATGTTGTGCAACTTATTCAAAGAAAAGCAGATTATTGGCCAAAGAAAGTTGTGCCCAAACCCATCACAGAAACTCGGCGGCTGGGCAGGAGTTTCTTTGTTTCACACAGCTGTTCAAAAAAGGAATTTCATTTCCAATAGAGAAAGTTTTCTGACACAAAATAGTCCTTTCTACCATTTACTGTTGCTATTGTCATTAAAAAAGAAATAAAAGGGAAAGGAAGGGCTGGACTTCTGGTTTCAAAGTAAAGTAATAACCTGGTTAGAATCTCATTGCTTTAAAATCCGTGGTGCATCAGGGATGCAGTTACTAACATGTCATTTACAACATCAAGCAAACATGGAAGCTTATTGGTCTCTAGTATTTTTGAAGGAGCATCATAAAAAGAAAATGGCCTTCACTTTAAAACCAGAGGGAATCAGAGCTGTACAATATAAGTGAACATGTCAGGGGAGATATTACTGAGAAAAATGGCCATATTTGCATGAACAAATGGTTCTTTGCACGGTATAAGTGTCTGCTAACATATACAGTGGGGCAAAAAAGAATTTAGTCAGCCACCAATTGTGCAAATTCTCCCCCTTGTGCCGGTTCCCACCCCAGATAAAGTACAGGGTTGTGTCCAGACGGGCATCTGGGGTAAACATCTCTACCAAACCACCTGTGCGGTTCAGTAAAAGCTGATCAGCTGAAAGGTGAACATCAACGGAGGTCTATTAACATGACCTCAAACACCGACGGCAAAGTCCAACATCCTGGTCCCCCTTTTCCTGCCATTACTGACCTGTTCACTGCCGACTCCTGAGATGTGATCAGCCAAACACAAAAAAACAAAGGAATGGCTGTCCTCCAGTTCCAAACTGGCTAAATGCACGTAGCGTGCTACAGCTAACCCCAGGTCGCATGATGGACAGTAATTATCCCGGCATCAGCATCAGCAACCCCCACCACAACCAGCTCTTTTTCCAGCTTTAGTACTACTACCAATAGTCCTAAAAATCAAATGCCAACTAACAAATGAACCGCACTTCACCTTGACCTTTAGCTTCCTACAGCAAATGACGGATGGACACATCTTTGAGCTTCTACCTTTAGGGGCCAAGGGCTGCCCTGTCTGGATTCCTCTACATTTGTTCACCAAAACCGTCGTGTCCTCATCAACACGTCCTTTGGTCTTATTTCCCCACCTCCTCTTCCTTTTATTACCAAAATACCGTCTCTGTTGCAATGGCTGAACAAATCCCAACCACCAGTTTGTCTGCACCTGTGCTGGGCTTCAACTGCCCCACCTACTGTTGACACTAAACAACAGTCGGAGCATTTTTAACTGCTTAGGCGTTAAAAACTAGTGAGAGACGCACATCTGACTACCACCGGATTCCAGGTCTGACCTGCTTTAGTTACACTACAGAGCGTGAATTCCCTTTAGACCTGAAGTTCTGCACCTCCAGCAGATCCTCATATCTTGGGATTAAACCACTCAGATTAATAAACTGTCAGCCTAATCAGAACTCGAACCTGAGACGTGTTCTGTTTATTGTTGAAGGACAGGAGCTATGCAGCGCCGGAACACTTGTCCCTGTCAGGCTGCTATGCTGTGTTTAATGCGTTGATTGGTGAGGGAGGTGTGGATAAGTGATGGTGGGCAGATGAAGGCCAAAGGTCACACAGAGGACCACCGGTCTGCTGCCTGTTTGGGAGTCCAAGCCTGGCTGAGCGGCAGAGATCAGGAATCACTGACAGAAATGAACTGTATAACATTTATTAATACATTTGTAAATGGTGAGATGGAGAAAGAACAGACATTTTTTATATAAAAAACTGCTTTTAATAAAAATGAAAACTGATTTCATTCAGGAACCACCAGTTTTCCTCTCGTCTTAAGCTAAGTTCACACTGTCCTCAGCCAAGCATGGTGATTGGTCAAGCAACCACTTCCAACCAAAAGCCTTTGGAAATGGGCGTAAATGTGTGTTTCGAGGTTCTGCATTCAAAACTCTCACGTTCATGTGTCACTGCACAGGTTTTTATGTCTGCTTTCTGGCCCTACAAACAAAGAGCTGTGAAAGAAAAGGCCTGAAGCAAGATCCACAGGATTTGCACCTCTTTAACATTCCACACCAAGCCGCTTCCAACTGTGACTACATGCGCTAGCATCAGGTAGCGACAGAACAGTGTGAACGCTCAAAAACCCACGTTCAGCTCGTACTTGAACATGCCACACATGTAGCTTTAAACTAATACACGCCGCCTTTTCAGCTCCCAAGGAGGAGGAGATTCTGACTTCAACCTTTTACTTTCTTTAAACCTAAACTCGTAACTGTCACGGAGCTACAGATATTTAAAGCAAACTTACCTCCATATAGTCTACATAGGAGCTATAGGTACGTTTAGATTATTTTACCATAATCATAGGACACCCCATGAGGGAAAGATCAAGTTATTTATTATTTGACAGCTTTCAATACACCACCAGGCACAACACTTCCCAGAATGCTTGGTGGCCTTCATTTGCTGTGTTTAGTGGTTTTTTCGGGGGTCTGCTGCTCAAACAGAGGCGCAGACCTCAGACTTACCCAGTTCATGGAGGCTCTGAGCTGCCTTGGTAATCTCCCTGCTGCCGCCCTGCAGCTGCCCCTGGAGCCTCTTGCTGAGGTACAAGATCCGAATGATCCTCCTCAGGAGGTCACAGGCCACCTGCAGCAGAGAGATCAGGACCGGAGGTCAAGCAAGCAGACACGATAAACTGTGGATGGACCCAGAAGCAGCGCCGGGTTAAACAGGTGAGCTGCAGGGCGGAGCAATCCTCTGGAGCAGCAGTGAAGAACTGAGCGCTAAGACAGGTGTGTCACAAGAGTAGACAGGTACAGGCACCTGCAGGGGGAGGAGCTTCAACCTCGAAGTTGCTGTTTTCCTCACTGATGTTTTTTTTTTAACACTTTCCTGATTGGCTGATCAAAGCTGATAATCAAAGTTTGCATAATTTATTTCTCATGAACATCGACCTTCTATGATTAAATTAAAGCTGTGGGAGGAAAATATCTCTCAGGCATGTGGTTTTAACGTGACAAAAAGCAACAAACTTCTACCCCACATTCTATTCATAAATCCACCGTTTCAGGAAGAAGGATCCGGTCAGTCGGCTGATATGTTGGAAGAAAGTCATGTTCAGTTCAGTCGATGCAGAGCTTGGAGAAGATTGGCTCGGAGAGACCCGGAGAGCCATGCAGACCCCCTGCAGTGAAGCTTTGAAGAGACGAGACCTTCATGTGAGGATCAGGTGCGTCCAGTTACCTGCAGTCTGGCTAACTGTGTGATCCGGGCCACGATCTTGTTGTAAGGGTCCACAATCTTGGTCTTCATCCTGCAGAAACATGCATGTTTGATTAATGCACAAACGATTTTGTCCACAGAGCTGAAACACCTGAAAATATCCAACAAAACCTTTGCTGCCAAGAGTTCAAACGCCACAAGGAGAAGTTTTATTTCCCTCCAGACTCTGTGCACCTGGGCACTGGAGTAGGGAGACCGCAGAGAACTGAGCTTCAAACAGGTTTTTAGTCCCACGCCCGTCATCTTTTCATTCCCAGAGGTCTTTTAATTACCATTATGCTGCAGAGCGGCAGGAGTTCATCAGAAATTCACCTCTGACTTGTGGGCGGGACCGTTGGCACAGAGCAATCCTGCCTCAATTTTCCATCACAGTGTCTGCAGACGGACGCATCAGAATGGAGCAGAGAAGGAAGCTTGAGGTCCGCTGAACAATTTTTCTACACCTTTTCTAATAAGATCTTTTTCAAACAGCATTTTTGTCTGCTCCTCATTCACAACTATTTGAGAAAAATAAACTCAGAAATGCAAATTTGAGCTTAATTTTCTTCATACATACAAGGAGAACCATAATAAAGAAAGTTTCTGGCAACGCTGCTGCTAGCTTATCTTGTAGCAATAACATGCTCCCTCCACAGCTCACTGTGACGTTACTTTCTGTTAGGTAGTTAGCCGCTCAGCCCAGTGGAAATTTCAGAATAAAAGCACTTCCATTGCTGATTTACTTCCGTTGTGAGTTATTGTGTTGTGAGGTAAGTTAATGTGTTGTGTTGTGACCCTTCTGGGCCACCGTAGTGAAAGGCTTAAGAAAAGCATGACAGAGACCCTTTAAAACAGGACTTAGCTGTGGCGCTCTCACTCTCACAGAAGAATTCACACACAAGTACAGTTTAATATCAGTAAAAAATAAAACTTATAGCCAAAAAAGCTCATTATTACAAGAATAACAGTCCCCTTATTTAACACTAAGCTTTTATTTTGAAAAATGTGTTGTCTGTTGGGTGTAACTACCTGTCCACAGCTGCCTGCAGAGCGCTGATCCTGGTCTGCATCATCTGGAGAACTCCTGAGAACATGTTTGTCGGTTAGGCTTCATCACAACAACATCAACATCTGCACGCTTCTCTTTAAAAACAGCAGGGAAGTCACTTTGGGGTTTTTTGGGGGGGGGGGGTTATTTTGGATTCTTTGCAGCTGAACAGCTTGATAAAAAACAGTCTGATTAAAGCTGCAAGGCCAACTAAAGTGGTGGAGATGTGTTTGTACAGCCAGTTGTTGACTGACTGAAAGAGCCACACCACAGAAATGGTCACACTTCATATCACTCCCACAGGAGCATCAAGGACAGGAGCGGCGGATTCTGGGGTCTTAGTCACACATTTGGAGTAAAGCAAAGAAAAGAAAATGTTAATAATAATAATAGATTATCTGCACTTTTCCAGACGCTCAAAGCGTTTACAATGTGTCCATTATTCGTTCACTCTTCATTCATACTTGGCGATGGTAGAGGCGTGGCTGCCAGTTTGCGCCTACGGTCCCTCTGACAGTAGCCATGGTTACATGGGCAAAATATCTGGATCGGATCAATGGTCGGGTTAAAATTCAACCGTGTACATGGGATCAGAAGAACTTTTTCCGATTAGAACAAACGTCCACATGGGTCACACTTTCGGTTGGAATGAATCCTTTGGGCATGTGCAGTAGTGGTGGAAATACCGGAAGAGGAAATGAGTCCCACTGTAAACAAACAGCTGCCACATACATTTATGCAGCAGCTCAGTAATATACGAGATGATCTTCCAAATGTGCTTTTATTAATGTAATGAATATTATGAAGCGCCTGTTCGCTTATCGTTTTATTTTTAATCTGTGTGGTCAGGGCTTTTCTGTGGAAGAACGGAGCTGGAGGAAGCCAGGGTTAGGAGAGGCTAACACAGGCTAACAACATTTAGCCTTTGAGGAACATAAATCCATGTGGGAAACGCTGCAATCTGCATCTTGGCTACACGTAAACATGTGACATAACATCAGCCTTTATTTTGTCGGGACATGACTGGAAACATAAATCCACGTGATTGTTTGAACAGTTTCTAAGGACTGAGCAGCATTTCTGCTTTGAAAAGCTCATCGTCTCTCACCTTACCAACCCAGCTGCTAAATGTTATCATGAATATTCCAAAAATAGAGAATCTATTAAATTAAACTTTAGCGGTGAGGTCACTATGGTGATCAGAGAGTTCATTTGACAAAGGAAACTACATATTGTTGGTAAAATTCAAACTTATCGCAGTGATGTATTTAAATGTAGAGTGATTCATGTCATCTGAGGATGAGGTTCATGGCTCCTGGATAACGGATCTTCACAGTGGACAGGTAGTGTTCATGCATGGGTCAACACCCTGGGGAAGGCAGACTATTATGGATTTGTTAGAGCAGTTCAGCCATAGGATCTACCCATCGCTCATGCTTACGGTCTAAGAAGAGCAAAGGTTCAGCATCACTGCCGCTTTACCTTCAAGAGACTCGATCCCGGTGGCCTGAGCCAGCAAGTCCTCGTGTCTCGCAACGACCTGGAAACAGAGACACGGAAATCCTGACGCATCTGCACTCATCAAACATAAGAAAGATCAACAGTAAGACAGGAAAATGATCATCAATGAGAGCTAAAATGGTCACAGAGTCGTACAAATGTGAAATGTTGAGCAGGATCTTGGCTAGCCCCTCCGTTTATGAGGGACTTTGTGCTCCCAAACACAGATGAAGAGTAAAAACAAGCTCAGACATAAATGCCTGTTTATTTTAGAAAAATCCTACTAAAGTGATAGATTTTTCATTCTTTTAGACCTGAATCCCTTTTGCAAAGACTGGAAATCAGCTAAGCTTTTTCTGCTTGGCTCCAATACTCCAGATGTTCTGTTTGCTACAACTCTAAAAGACAATCGGAGACAATGAGCTGTTGATCCCAGCAAAAACAATTTAAACATTCACACCTGTGAAAAGCAAACATGTGAAATCCTACGGAGGAAGCTCATTCTGGGCTCAGCTCTCTCTTCCCCACAGCAGACCGTCACAGAGGCCA
Source organism: Oryzias curvinotus (assembly GCA_023969325.1). Classification (NCBI taxonomy): domain Eukaryota; kingdom Metazoa; phylum Chordata; class Actinopteri; order Beloniformes; family Adrianichthyidae; genus Oryzias; species Oryzias curvinotus. Next base: position 22,204,484 of record CM043722.1, on the reverse strand, counting down.
CCGCAAAACAGTCGATCCTGATCCACCTGTCAATCTCACGCTCTTTCCCCACTTGAGTAAAAGACCCCAAATGAACTTAAACTCCTCCACCTGTATATTTTGAGGAGTAAAGGGTGTGTGTACTAAGGGGGTGCAGTTAAAATTGGCGGGTTGGGCACTGAGGGGACATCTCCTGATTACTCACAGTGATGCGCCTAAAAATTCTGCTCATAAATTCTATGAACAGAACCGGTCATAAGGGGCAGCCCTGCCGGAGTCCAACATGCACCAGGAACAAGTCTGACTTACAGCCGACTATGTGAACCAAGCTCCTGCTCCGGCCATAGAGAGACCGGACGGCCCCCAGTAAGGCTCTCCGGACCCCACACTCTCAGAGCATCCTCCACAGGATGTGATGGGGGACGCAGTCGAACGCCTTCTCCAAATCCACAAATAAAGCGTACGAGCAAACTCCCTCAAACACCGTATAGAGAGCTGTTCCACCACCAGGACGGAAACCACACTGTCCTGGATCAGAGGTTTGGCTATCGGCCGAGTCTTCCTCTCCAGTAGACTTTCCCAGGCAGGCAGGCTGACCGTACCACTGGGCTGACAGACAGGGGTGCTGCTTCCCCTTTTCAAGAAAGGGGTGTTACAACTACCGGGGAATCTCACTCCACACCTCGTTTTACTTTTCAAAATCATTTGGAAAAATAATTATTTAGTCATCCTGCAACAGACTGGTGACCTATACAGGTGTACCTGGGTTGGCTCCAGCAACCCAGTGACCCTGAAAGGGATTGAGCGGCCTCTGACTGAAGATGGATGGAAATTGATACATTATTTAGTCTGTGATCATTTAGTTATGTATAAAATTTGGCATTCAGTCTCATGTCTCTTTATTGCACTGCCTGCACCTCTCAACAACATCTACTGTAGTATAGGTGACACAGGTGTAAATAAGGGTGTCACACACAGGCTGGTCACTTTGTTTGTAAATAATCACTTCCGGGTCGTGACCTGACCTGTCCGTGCAGCTCCTTGTCCAGTCGGCTGATGCCCTGCGCGAGTCCGCCCAGCTGCTCCGCGATCACGGCATGCTGGATGACCTGGGCGGCGTACGTCTTCACGTCGAAGTCATCCCCAACGAACTCCGCGTAACAGTCTGAAGAAAAACGTACAGTCAGACTCCGCCCACCTGCCAGCTGGCGAGTGTACGGCAGCCTCCGTGGACGGTATTTTTTTTTTCAGGACCCGGTACCGGGTTTGATCATGAAACATGAGCATTACGGGTCTCTAAGCAGCAAACGAGCAGCCTACCAGTTTAACGATGACATTTACACTTAAGTCCATTTATGTTTTACCATCTTTCAGGACAGAATTCGTCCAAACTCCCCTTCGGTCCTCCATCTTGTTTCCGCATATGACGTAGCTTCTGTTTCTTCTTCGTTTGAGGTTTATTTGGCAGTAAGGAAGACAATATCTGGAATGTTTTTCCCAAATATATATTTGACACACTGGGAGGCATTAAATTTTTTGCTAAAATGTAATTATAAAATTGAAAAATTACCCACAAAACTTTCAAACTTTTATAAACAAGCCCTGCTGGCCTGGAAACTCGTTTATAAACATAATTTTTCTCCAACAACTTGTTTTATTTGGAATAACAGTAATGTACAATACAAGAATAAATCACTTTTTTTCCTGGATGGTATGATAATGATATTATTTTGATCAGACAACTTTTCAATCCTCATGGACATCATCTGACGTATGAAGAATTTCTTTTAAAATTCGGTATTCCTGCTCCACCCAGAGAATATGCAATAGTGTTAGATGCCATTCCAACCAGTCTACTTCAACTGTTTAAAGGGATTTATAACACAAGTCAATTAAGAACCCAGTCAATTTTTTTGGACAGTGTGGATATTTGTGTTAATTTAGTTTCCAATAAGCAAATAAGAAATCGTTTACATACCACAACCTTACCTGCTGGGAGGTTTTACTGGGAGTCCAAATTTGTGGACATAAACTGGACACATGCTTGGACTATTAGTAATAAATACTGTCTAAATAACAAAATAACAGAGGTGTCCTTCAAAATATTGCATTGTATATATCCTACCAAAAACATTTTGAGTGGATTTGTTGGACATGGACCTGTTTTGTTCATTTTGTGGAACTCAGGAGGAAACTGTTTATCATCTGTTTGTGGACTGCAGACATTCAAATATGTTTTGGATTGAAGTGGGAAACTATATTGGAAGAATAACTAAACAAACTGGTACACTTTTAGATAAAGACATTATTCTGGGCTACCTTAATGTCAAAGTAGACAAACATTGTAACTTCACTACACAATTATTTTTATGATTGGCAAAATTTCATATCCATAAAGCCAAATAGTCAAACTCCAAACCTAAATTCCAGCAGTTTTTGAGTGAAATAAATCAGTACAGTAATAATATCAACCATCTGCAAAACCAAAAAGCAATTAGAACTTGTTTAATATTTGAAAAATTTAAAATGTACTGAACCCCTAAAGATTTTTGAAGTGATGATTCTTTTTGTCTTATGCTGTATATGTATGTATATATATTTATATACTTTTTCTTTTATTTCTTATGTTTTTCTGCAATATGTACACATTTAAATTTCCCCTGAGACATTTACATTGTTATTGTATTATGTTGTTTGTCAATAAAGTATGAAAAAATGAAAAAAAAAAAGGTTTATTTGGCAGTAGGTAAGCGTATAATGGCTCGTTACCGCCACCAAGTGGTGTGGAGGAATATAGGCCAGAATTTTTCCTTCTATTTTCCAAACTCGTGACTGTAATCCTTTTATCTTTTCTTTATCCTTTAAAACATAATCTTTTCTAAATAAATAAATAAATAAATATTCTTAGCTTGATTTGATTTGTTGGAAACAGGAAAGTAAAATTATTCTCGTCCCTCCTATTTCTTTGTTTTATTTTATTTGTAACTTCTTTTTCCTTCAAATATCATTGTGACTCTATGGGTGTAAAGAAAATTGCTAACAATTTTGATAAATAAAGGGTTTGTAATTTGTTTCATTTAGTTATTTAAGTTTTGTCATGAATATTAACAATTTTAAGATAACTGAGAAAATCAAGCATGTCATATTTATATGCAATAGTAAAATTAATTACCGTAAGTAAACTTTATTTGTATAGCCCCTTTTTACAGATAAAATCACAAATTGCTTTCCAGAGGAGTGAAAGACAGAAGAGTAACAGACTGAAACAATAAATAGAACAACATGCAGAACAATTACCTAAATGCTCTTTTAAAAAGCACCATCTTCAGCTGTTTCTTAAAAGACTTGACATTGTTAGTCAAGCAAAGTGAAAAGGGCAGGGTATTCCACAATCTAAGGGCCACTGCTGGGAAAGCGAGGTCACCTTTAGGTTTGAAACTAGTCTTTGGGACTTTCAGTCGATTCAAAGCAGAGGACCGAAGGGGGCGACTAGACATGGGATATACTGCCGTTAGGAGCTCGAAAATCCCAACTAAATTTTAAAAAATCAATTCTAAAATGAATAGGCAACCAAAACAAGTGAAATAGGAGCCCTGCTACTGCTTCTCGTTAAAAGCCTTGCAGCTGCATTTCCACCAGCTGAAGGCGATTCATTGTGGACGCTTAAAACAGGTAAAAAGAGAATTACAATAGCCTAAACGAGATCAAATAAAAGCATTGACCACACTCTCTTGCTCAGCTTTGGTTACCATCATTCTCAGCTTAGAAATATTTCTCAAGTGGATAAAAAAATTTGACTTTGATTGGTTTTTAAGGGTAGGTTTGCAGGAAGAGCCCAGATAGCCTAAGAGATGTTCAATGGAGGTCACTTTATGTTCAGGGGCAAAAAAGAAGCTAAAAACCATGACGGTGCACCACAGTCCTGATGATGGAAAATGCCACATTTGATTTGGCTTTGTTGTGTTTTTAATTCAAGTAAATCTGCTGCAGGACATGGATTAGATCAGGGGTCACCTGTGCCCCCCCCCCCCCCCCCGAGCACCCCTTGTGGCGCCCACAGGTAATGCAGGGAATGCTCCAAAAATAGCACTGCTCATATGGCAAATCAATATATTGTGGCGATCGGCGATCTGGGGGTTAGCCCCGCCTTCAGCTTCTAAGACTCATGGGAAGTGGGGAATCTGGGGTGTGTTACATCGCTCACTGGCTGAAACTTGCGAATCAGCACTCCTGCCTTTGAGAAAGAGGTGTGTGTGTGTGTGTGTGTGTGTGTGTGAGGAGGAGAAGGGGAGGGGTAGTGGGCGCAGGTTGCTAGGTAAAACGCGCACAGAGACCATTGAGCAACACCTGGATCATGGGGGGGGCTTAAATGACTCAGCTCATTCTAATAATGTCTTTCTTAACTAACTATTGCGGACATTTTTAATACTTGTCTGTATTTTCCATATACATTTATTTTTCACAGGACCAGAGACACACACAGAACCAGAGACACACACAGGACCAGAGACACACACAGGACCAGAGACGCACACAGAACCAGAGACACACACAGAACCAGAGACACACACAGGACCAGAGACACACACAGAACCAGAGACACACACAGAACCAGAGACACACACAGGACCAGAGACGCACACAGAACCAGAGACACACACAGAACCAGAGACACACACAAGACCAGAGACACACACAGAACCAGAGACACACACAGGACCAGAGACACACACAGAACCAGAGACACACACAGAACCAGAGACACACACAGAACCAGAGACACACACAGGACCAGAGACACACACAGAACCAGAGACACACACAGAACCAGAGACACACACAGAACCAGAGACACACACAGAACCAGAGACACACACGGACCAGAGGACACACACAGGACCAGGAGACACACACAGGACCAAAGACACACACAGAACATCACACACCAAGCAGAAATGAACTTATTGCTAAAAATGATGTCAGGAGTTCAGCTCTAAAAAAATGACAAAAGAGAAAAGAAAACGGAATAATTTGATTCATTATTTCTAATTATTAATATTTCCTGGCTTTGTTTGTTCATATTTGGATCATTTTGACAAAATATATTTATTATTCTGGATTAACATTCCTTTCTGTTTTTATTCATATTTATGTTTAAAAACCTAAAGTTTAGCTTTATGTGTTCAATAAATGTTTTTCTTGTTCGGCCTGCAACCTAAAGTGTGTTTTGGATTTAGGCCCCCTCTGCAACTGAGTTTGACCCCCCCCCGTAATACGAGTCTAGAAAATTCACGCACTTTTTTGTATAAAATGAGCAAATGAAAATAGGGCACACAAAAGGATGTCGTTAAATTGTGTTTGTGTGTGTGTGTGTGGGGGGGGGGGGGTAGGAAGTTTTTAGCAAGCAGGTCCTGTGGCGCCCTTCATACCACTTAGTGCCCATGAAGTAGCCCTCAGTCTCAAAAAGGTTGGTTACCCCTGCATTAGATGCACATTGCATTTTATTTTGAAGGGACCCTTTATGTTCTCCTCTCAGAAATAAAAGAATTTCAAAATGTTTTACAAAGACATTACAATAACTCAAATATTGTAAACATTTAAAATAAAAATTTGATAACCCCATGGCGGTAACGCTATATAATAAGAGTCCTTAATAAACCATTTATAAGACGTTAACAAGCACTACTTATGTTTTATTAAGCTGCTTATAAGTACATTAATTAGCATTCGTAAATGTCTTACAACTGACAAACAAGTTTAAATAAGCTATTTAAAAATACATTAACACATTCCTTAATAAACCACTTATAAGACATTAACAAGCATGAGTAATGTGGTATTAAGCTGATTATAAAGACATTTATTAGCATTTGTTAATCCTTTATAAAGTATTTGTTAGTATTTGCAATTTTAGATAATAATACATGTAATAATTGTGTTCTCATTAACAGTTTATTGACTTTTTGCAGCCCCCCCAGTCTAAAGCGTGACTAAATAGGGGTTCATATTCACAAGCCATTATAAATTGCTTGTATGGGATTAATACATATATTAACAGTGTTCTTATTATTTTTTAGTCTTATTTAGTCAGCCCCCCAAATCCAAAGCGTGACCAAATATTTTCAAGCCATTTATAAATGGCTTGTATAGGATTTTTTATTTTCTTTTTTGGGAGGTTAGTTAGATTGAAATTGACTATTCACATTTAATTTTCAAAATAGATGTTGTCTTCAGCGTGCAGGCGCATTACCTTTGGAGCTCAGGGATTATCAGATCATGAGTTAAAGCTTTTTGGAACAGAAGAGGTTAAAGCATTTTTCAACTGGAGCACAATCTTTGGTTTCACATGAAAAGGCAATTCCAAGAACAGCAGCTGCCTTCTCATATCTGAAACTTAAGGGGAAAAAAGTGTCACGTTGGTACTATCATAATGCAAAGCAATGCAAGCAATTGAGTTCAAAAATAATACATTTACATGATATACATTTAATATTGCTTTGTTCATCAATCCCTAAACAATTCTTTATCAACATATGATACTATTTAAATCTTGAGAAATAATCTTTTTTGGAAGACTATTTACGTTGATGTTTCATGTCAAAGTCGAAGAATTTTCAAGGACACTGCAGGGAGTTGAACCCCATCTACCAGTGCCTTTTGCTTTTTTGACTGAACATGGACAGCAAAGAAAAGCCTGGAGTCCAACCAGCATATATACCCTCTCCATTTCTATGGGCTTGGAACCATCAAAGTATACAGTTTGGTGACTCTCTGAGGCTGGATTATATATATGTTTTTTTGTTTATATTTTTCATTTTTTATTTTTTTACTTTTTTTTTTATTACAAACTAAAAACTATCTAGATATTGCACATTATATACATTTTCATAAATACATGGAAATAAAACCTAATACAGTTATAATAAATTACTTGAAATGAACACTTTCGTTTCATTTATTGCAAAAATAAAAGTTATTCAAATCTTTTTAAATGTTTTCGTGGATTTTACCAGTGTCTTGTGTCATTACATCTAAGAATCTTGATTTTCACTTTTTGTGTGTGTGTGGGGGGGGGGGGGGGGGGACACTAGAGCACCCAGAGAAAACCCAACGCATGCATGGAAAGAACGCCAATTTAACCATGCAGCCCCTTTTTTTAATTGTGTGCAGTCGCTTGCTTTACTTTTTCGAGCTAAACAATCAGCGGCAAAATTTGGTGAAGGAAAACCTCTTGACCTTCTTTCCTTTTTTTGGTTTCACTTCTACTTCAGCCTGTTTTTCTGTTTTCTCCCTGCTTTTGTGTTTCTTGACAGAAAGTTCCTCTTTGGATTTCTTTGGGATCTTCCTTTATTCCATCACTCTCCTTTCTCGGCCCCTCCATCATTTTCTGTGGTCAGGAGGGTTTGTTTTTTCCAAAACTCTGCTGTCTTTTCCCCAGTCTGGTCTTTGTGGTTTCCTCCCTCTTTAGTGATGCATTCCTGATTCACAGAGTCAGTCTGTACAGAGACTGTTTTCTTCTCTTTGTTGCCTTCCAGTTCTTCGAACTCCCTTTTGCATCTTCTGCTTCTTTTTCCTTGAGTCTGACCAATAGGTCAAACCCCCCCTTTCCCATCAATAGGTCTCCATAACTATTTTGTAAACGTGGGTCCAGCATTGACAGCGGAAATTCCAAAATGCAAAAACTAGCAAGACAATAATCCACCCCATCGAAAGGAATCCCCGCACTTCACTTTCTCTCTGATAGTGAACAAAAAGGAGCTGATATCAATGGTAAAATACATTTAAGAGTAAAAAACTCAAAAGATTGTGAGGGATATAGATATGAAGGTTGTGAAAAAAGTCATTATAGTGTATCTAAAGCCTCTGACATACATATATAACTGATTATTACGAAACTGGGAGATTCCCAAACCAAATTGAAAATGTGATCTATAAGAGTGGAGAAAACACAATTTACAAACTATAGACCTCTTCTTCCACAATTCTCAAAAATTTTGAAAAAATAGTTCAATGGTAAATTAGTTTTATTTATTGAAAAACATAACATTATAAATGAAACCAATGTGTTTTTAGAGAAAATAGATCTACCTCATTGGCTATCATTGATGTTGTGGAGGAAACCACAAACGCTCTGGACAAAAAGAAATATTCGGCTGGAATTTTCATTGAATTAAAAAAAGCATTTGACTCTCAATCATGACATCCTACTTGACAAACTGGAAGTTTATGGGATAAGAGGACTAGCGCTAACTTGGGTCAAAACCTATTTAACGGGAAGAGAACAATTTGTCAAGATTGATGAATATACATCAGAAACCAAAGTGATAAGTTGTGGTGTCCCACAAGGATCAATTCTGGGCCCGCTGCTTTTCAATATTTACATAAATGATATATTCAATGTTTCAAAGCTTATGAAACTCATACTATTTGCTGATGACACAAATATATTCTATTCTACAGACAATCATAGGGAACTTATCACTGTGATAAACACAGAGTTAAACAAAATAAAATTATGGATGGATTACAACAAATTATCTTTGAACCTAGATAAAACCAAAGTGATGTTTTTTTTGGAAACTACAACGCAAATAAAGAGCTCTCAATTGATATAAATAATGTCTTAATCGAAAGTGCAACAGAAATCAAATTCTTAGGGGTTTTTTTAATCGATGAACAAAACTAAGTTGGAAGCCACACATCAGACACATACTGTCATGACTAGAACACGGGAATGGACCCAGATGCTGAAACCCAGAGGCAGAGACAAATAGGTGAGTGGTACTTAAGATGTTTAATAAAGTTCTTGTTGGTTCCTGGCGAGACTGTGGGGTAACGTGGCTGGAGATCTTGAGGAGAGCTTGTGGCTTGATTGCGTGGTGTAGCTGGTGAACTAGAAGAGCACAGAGACTGTGGCTCACGTTCACAGGTGGCATCAGAAAACAGGACGGCTGTGGCTTCTGCTTTTAGCTCGAGCGGTGGTCGGAGTCCGGTGGGGAAAACTCTTGCCGCGGTGCCAAACTGGAGTGCCGCATCGTCACGCGCCTTGTTACTTGCCGCGAACCTAT